>OY796888.1:27864442-28331154 GCA_963680785.1 Diplosoma virens
TTTGGTAAAAATTTATTTAACATTTTCTGGTTAAAAAAAACAAGGTCTTTATTGACTTGAAAAAAATACACCAGAATTATTTAAAAATTTAAAACAAAATTTTTATACTTCTTTTGCTAAGGAGGCAAATTTTTTTACGAGTAAAAATAAAGATAAAGTAGAAAAGACTGTTTTCAAAGTCAAAAGCCTTGACTTTTAGCTAAAACATTTCACATAAACTTTAGAAAAAATCTATTAGGTTGAAACGAAAGTTTTGTATTCCTTTTGATTTAAGATTTTCATGGACGATTATACTAATATAACTTATGAATGGCATATGTGTGGTTATCTTAATTATTAAAGGATTCTTTCTTTTTTACAATTTTATGATAACTACTAAAATAAATAACTATTATTGACCCATATTGACCCAAGCAAAGAGGACTTAAGACATGTTTTTCTGTACAAATTTCAAAAGGGCAGTACAGTAAGTTCAGCAGCAAAATCATTTCAAAACACTTTTGGAAATAATATGATAAATGTAAAGACCTGTTGAAGATAGTTTTTACGCTTCAAAAAAAATGACTTTACCCTGAAGCATAAATCAAGAAGTGAGCGCTCCAAAGGACTTAAATTTGAGGAATTGCTGGGTATCATTAATAAAGAGCCTTTTAAAACAAGTAAAGAATTAGGCCTAGAGTTTAATGTAAGCCATACGACCATACTTTGTGAAATGGTAAGACTTGGTAAGGTCTCCAGGGCTGGAAAGTGGGTTTCACACGATCTTACTAAAATCATTAAAAAACAAAATAGTGACAGAACTTTCGTTCCAACCTGATATTTTTCATATGGCTTCTTAATAACTATTAACATTATATAACATTAATTCTATCATTAAATTTACATGTTATCTTTGTTGCTTTTCTTTTAAATCATCATTTAGCAGTTGAAGCTTGTCGGTGACTTCTTGCAGCTCGTTTCTTTTTATCTCAAGAAGTTCCATTCACGAGCAAGGTCATCTTCTGCTGCTTTGAGACTCTGCCTTTTTGGAACTACGTACAACTTTTGCAACTCTAGTTCAAAATATACAAGGGGTGCTTAAAAAGTAATGCAACGGATTTAATTTCTTGCAGCATTTATTTAACTAACATCTGGTTGTTTTACAGATTATAGACTTATAACTAAGGTTTACAGATTTTGTAAAAATATAAGGACTTGAATTACTGCAATCTGCAATTCCAATTTGAAGCAATCCCTCTCTGTTTTCTTCTTTGGAAGGTAAAACTGGCATGATTGCCCCAAAACAATCTTGGCAGAAGAAAAATATTGTTATTGAATTTCTACTATCGGAGAGAGGAACAGCTCCAGAACGTAAGTAGAAGGTTAAAGCAAGTGTATGGTGACTTTGCATTAATGATGGACAGGAAGCAATTGCTGAAAGCGATCTTTGCGATAGCCCAAGAAGTGTTAGGCCATCTTCCACTCACAGTTCTGCTGACATTGATCAGGCAGTAGCATTGATTAAAGAAAACAAACACATCACTATTAATGAGTTTGCTGAGCCATTAGGAGTAAATGCAGGGAGTGCTGTAAAGATGAAGGATACCCTGAGGTATTTAAAAGTGTGTCCAAGGTGGGTCCCAAGGCAGTTCACAGAGGCTCATAAACAATCCCGCCTAGAAGCTTGTTCTAAACTTTTGGAGTATTGCCATGGTGACAAAACGTTTTTGCAGCAAATAGTGACCGGAGATGAGATTTAGGTTCACCATTTCGAACCAGAGTCAAAGAGAGCATCAACGAAGTTGCGCCATTCCACCTAACCACGCTCGAAGAAGTTCAAATCTCGGCAGTCTGCAGGAAAAGTAATGGTGACTGTGTTTTAGAATAGTGTTGGTATGATACTGATAGACTTCATGTTCAAAGGAGCAACAATCAATTCATTGATACATTTAAAAAGTTGAAAGTAAGAATACGAAGAGTTGGACCTGCTTTGAAAATGACTAAAGTTTTATTGCAACATGACAACGCTAGACCTCACACCAGCCTCAAAACCCGTGAGGTCATCAGCTCTTTTGGCTGGACAACTATTACACATAGCCCATATTCACCAAACCTGGAATTTTTTGATTTCCATTTGTTTGGTCCCCTCAAAAAAGTTTGAGGGGGCGACATTTCTCCAGACACTCGTTGAAAGGTGGGAAAAGGCGATTTGGAGAATGCGAAATTACATCGAGAAGTAACTATAAAGTGCTCATGCTATATACTTTTTTGTGATGCACGATTTTTGTAACTTTAAAACTCAATGTCATGAAAAGAAACCAGTTTGCATTACTTTCTGGACGCTCCTCGTAAATTAAATGGTGTTTTTGTAGAATTGTTTCAGTCAACTTTGTTTTCACTTACTGAGGAACACTTACAAGTTCACTTTTTTTTAGTTAAAATCAAAATAATTTAGAAACATTTTTTACTGTTTTTTCGAGTCTAAATTTCTTCTTTTATTCTAAATTTGAAATTGAAGCAGAAGGAGAAACTTGAAGGAAATGTGTGATTGTAAGGTAATATTGAATGAGTGTGTCGCAAAACAGCACCGTATGGTGGTATGCAAAATGGCTCTTATGGTGAAAAAGAAAAAGGCAGAGAAAGTAAAGCCAAAGATACAATGGTGGAAACTAAAAGAGACAAGCTGTCAAGAAGCGTTTAGACAAGAGGTAACCAGGATTTTGGGAGGCAAGGATGGGTTACCTGATGAGTGGGACAAAACGGCAGAAATGCTAAGAAAAACAGCTGAAACTGTACTGGGAGTGACATTTGGAAAACGAAAAGGAGACAGGGAGACTTGGTGGTGGAATGAGGAAGTTCAAAAAAGCATAAAAGAAAAGAAAGAGGCAAAAAAACCATGGGACAAAATAAGAAATGAAAATACTAAAAAGATATACAAAGAAAAGAAGAGTAAGGCAAAGAAGGCAGTTGCAATGGCAAAGGGGCGTGCATATGACAATTTGTATGCTAGATTGAAAACAAAAGAAGGTGAAAAAGAGTTGTACAAATTGGCTAGGCAGAAAAACAGAGCAGGAAAAGATGTACAGCATGTGAGGGTTATAAAGGATGAAAATGGTAATGTGATGGTAAATTCGGAAGCAGTGTTAAAGACATGGAAGGAGTACTTTGAGAAACTGATGAATGAGGAAAATAACAGAGACCCTAGGACAGAGGAAACAGAAGTGGTTAACGAAGAGGTAAATTGTGTCAGTAGAGAAGAAGTAAAAAATGCACTAAGAAGGATGAAAAAAGGTAAAGCAGTTGGGCCAGATGAGTTGCCAGTAGAAGTTTGGAAGTGCATGGGAGAGATGGGGATAAAGTTTTTGACCAGAGTGTTCAACAGACTATTAATGGGTGAACGGATGCCTGAAGAATGGAGAAGGAGTGTGCTTATCCCAATCTATAAAAACAAAGGGGATGCACAGTGCTGTGGAAACTACAGAGGAATAAAGCTAATGAGCCACACAATGAAAGTATGGGAAAGGATTATTGAAGCAAGGTTAAGAGATAGAGTGGAGATCAGCAAACAGCAATATGGATTTATGCCAGGAAAGGGAACCACCGATGCCATGTTTGGTCTAAGAATGTTGATGGAAAAGTACAGGGAAGGTCAAAGAGAGCTACATTGTGTATTCGTGGACCTAGAGAAGGCTTACGACAGGGTTCCACGGGAAGAGCTGTAATACTGTATGAGAAAATCTGGAATAGTGGAAAAGTATGTACAACTAGTACAGGATATGTATGAGGGAAGCGAAACAGTGGTGAGGTGTGCAGTAGGAACTACAGAAAGTTTCAAGGTTAAGGTTGGACTGCACCAGGGATCAGCATTAAGTCCATTCCTTTTTGCAGTGATAATGGACTGGCTAACGGATGAAGTAAGAAGAGAACCACCATAGACGATGCTGTTTGCTGATAATATTGTGATTTGTGAAGAGACCAGGGAAGAAGTGGAGCGGAGATTAGAATCCTGGAAGTATGCATTGGAAAGAAGAGGGATGAAAGTAAGTAGGTCAAAGACCGAATATCTTTGCATAAATGGAGGAAATGATGACGAAACAGTAAAGATGGAGGATGCAAAAGTGCCAAGAGTAAAAGAATTTAAGTATTTGGGATCAACGGTGCAAGAAAGTGGTGGTTGTGAGAGGGAGGTAAAGAAGAGAGTACAGGCAGGATGGAACGGATGGAGAAGAGTATTAGGAGTAATCTGCGACAGGAGGTTACCAGCTAGAGTAAAAGGAAAAGTGTACAGTTCAATGGTAAGACCAGCAATGGTGTATGGACTTGAGACAGTGGCAGTCACAAAAAAACAAGTAGAAGAGATGGAAGTTGCAGAGATGAAAATGTTGAGGTTTGCTATGGGAGTGACGAGAAAAGACAAGATTGGAAACGAGCACATCAGGAGTACTGTTAAGGTTGAACAGTTAGGAATGAAGATGAGGGAGGGCAGGCTGAGGTGGTATGGACATGTCATGAGGAGAGACCAAGAGTATGTAGGAAGAAAAATGATGGAAATGGAGTTACCGGGAAAGAGGAGAAGAGGGAGACCAAAGAGAAGATTTTTAGATGCAGTAAAGGAAGATATGCAGGAAGTTGGTGTGAAGGAGACGGATGTTGAAGACAGAAAGATGTGGCGAATGATCATACGCTGTGGCCACCCCTGACTGAAGGGAAAGGCTGAAAGGAGAAGAAGAAGAAGAAGAATTCTAAATTTGAAATTATTGCTTATGCGTAATGTTAAGTACTGTATATTTTTTGAAAAAGCAATATTTCTAAAGGAGAAGTTAAATAAACAGTTATTTTAAAAATAAGAGAAGCCAAACATTTCTTTGTCGATGTAGTCTCTTGGTTGAACATTTTTTTATCACTAAAACATAAACTAGTAAAAAAATTTAGAGAGATGTAGTAAAGTACCTGTAATACACTTCAATAGCAAAAACCCAGCTACAAAACCCTTCACACGCGGATGACACATTGCGGATCAATTCGGGGCGGAAGTTAATGTCGTCGATAAATCGTTTTCGAATTTGCTTCATATTATTTGCTGGAATGTTGTCCTTGTCGTAATCCTATTTAAATCAGACCTGTCATAACTTTTTTTGTTTTTTTTTTAATCAACGAGTTATCGTTTTTAAGGATTGATTACAATGTTGTGTCATATAACAATAGTTTTTCAATGTCTTTAAGACTTTACGTTTGTTTAAGCTTTTTTTTTTATTTAAGATTAGTTATACAAGCCTTTGCTAATAAAAATCGGTGTTCCTATTTTCGACAATTTCTGTAAGAGTTTGTAAAACTATGCAAATACTTATTAAAACGTGGTCAATTGGTTAGAGCCCCGGGATTGTGATCGATATGGTCTCGGTTCCAAATCTACTCGCGTCATTCTGTTGTGTCCTTGGAAAAGATACTTACAACTTTTTCCCCTGCTTGGACGTCTTGGCAAGCAGTTCTAAATTACAGTCATATCTCTATTAAATTTCAAGTGGATAGCAATATCTTGGCATCTCCGGAAGCAGGTTGGGGTAATTGCTTACCCTATGTATTAGCACCTCCGTTGCTTTCCTGCGAGTCAGGAGGATAAATGCAAAGATAAAATAAAAAAACAAATATTATCAAACAAAACCTTGTGTTTTCTTTAAAATTTTATGTTTTATCATTAAACAACATGATTGCACTGAAAAAATTTAACGTACACATTATATTCAAAGCATTTTTGTAGTTAGCAATTTGAAAATACGCTCGTACAAACAATTTTTAGAACCTAAAGCTACGCATACGTAATGAATCAAGAAAATTTAAATCTCCCAACATTTTCTTGGCAGCTGGCCAATAATCGTCTATTGCTCGTCCGCTTCCATCCGTTTTCCGGTCGGGTTTAATCCCCTAAAAACAATTTAAAGTTTTATTTGGGCTTGAAAGTAAAAAGCGCCAGTGATTCTTACTAAACTGATGAGGCTAAAGTTTTATAGAGGTAAAGGTTTTCTAGCCATTGTACAAACCTTTAAAATGCAAATAGCTTCCATTGTTATTTTGACACCGTGGGGGGGGGATTGGACATTGTTTTCACCATTGTGACATCTTGCTGTTTCAATGTGTTCAAAGCGCTTATTGCAGCATTCATAGCGGGCATAGCAACATTAAAGTTTTATTTGCATTCTTGTTTTATTTTTTGAGCGACATCAGCAGCTAGAACAAAAGCATTTCTTTAAAAAATTAATCTGGTCTAAGCAAAACAATATTAAAATACAAATCTCTATTTGAAAAATCAACTCATTGTGTTAAAGTTTTTATCATTACTTTATTGTTTACCTGCTGATGCAGTCTCTTCGTCCCTTTGAACTATTTCTTTTCTTTTTTCAACTACAATACTTTCTTCGGTTATTTTGGCTACAAGTTGTTCAAGAGCCTACAACAATAAATAAGATCACGTGTAAAACGTGCCATTACTAACTGGTCAAACAGTTTTTTCTAATTAAGGAAATAATACAGATAAAAGTAAACAATATTCTTGATAAGAACAAATAACAGAATGTCCTTTAAATAATCAAAAATCTGGTTGATTTATCAAAGCATAAAATTTGGAACGCTTTAACTAATTTCAGAATAAAAAGTATAGCCAATATATTTTGAAACATAGTTTATTAAGGACGTTTTGAAATAAAAATTCATTCCATTATCAACTTGTAAAACTAAATAAGAAATAAAAATAAAAAAGATTTAGTTTTACAAATTTTAATGAACTGTGTTTCAAAATATATAGGCTATACTTTTTATTCTAAAATAGGTTGATTTATGATTTTTATTAAACAGTACTCTTTACCCTATTATTATAAAATTGCTGTTATTTGTGGGTCAAAAAATTTTCCAAAACGTAAAAATACTATAAAAACGAAATTCTGTTATTAATAAAGTACTATTACTACAGTTTACTTTATATCACATTCACTCGTATACTAACTTCTTGATGTTTCTCAAGCACCGGCTGCTTTTCAATCAAATAAGTTTTCATTTCATTTATTGAGTCTTCCGTGTTGGCAAGTTTTTCCAACCCGATGATATACCGGTCTTCAACGAAAGCAAATCAAATCTTTTCTTTTCCAGAAGTTTCTTGAAGCTCTTGATTAGTTCAAGGTATGACGTCGGTGTGATGTAGGTGCGGGTTTTTTTGAAAAACGTTTCGCGATCTTCGTTATTAATTAAGCGATCGTAGAAAACCCTGTAGACTTCATGAACCCACAATCGAGCGATTTTTAGCCCCCTTCGACACCCTGAGGGCAGCCGTCACTTCGAAACAGTAAGATTCCCTAAATCATTATGAAACATAATTATATCGCAAAAAAAGTTAATCTACATTTAAAATTTAAAAACATTTAGTCGAAGTTAAAATTTTAAAGCACTAAAAAACAGTACCGAGTAAAATCATTTTAAAATGAACAACGCTGTTATCAAGCCTTTAGTATTTTTTTATTATCCCATCAATAAAACTAGACAGGCTTTTCTTTCGCGCACCTGTATCACTCTCGCGTAGTCGCGAAGATTGAAGAGATAGTGAGATTTGGAAGGTGTTGGTAAAAACTTGGCAATTGCCTGGTTGTAAATGTCAGTCGTGGCCCAAATAATAATTCGACCGAAGCGACGTTAAGCATTGTCAAAACCTCTGTGGACAAATAAAAGAAACCCTAACAAAAAATAGATGAACAATAAATTTTTCTTTTAACTAAAGGATCATTTGAATTATGTCGTCTACGTTCCGTATAGATGCTCTCCGAAATTTAATAAATAAACTATAGTACGCTGAGCGTACGCCAAGTGCAGATCGTTTTTTATGACGTAAAAATTACTTGCAAATTTAATTGCAACACATTTTGTATAGTAGTAAATAGTAAAAAGATTTTTTAATCAAATTGTTGTATCAGCTAAAAGCTGTAAGAAAAGCATGCTTAAAAATTTAAATACTAGGTTTAAGTATTCGTAGAGAGGCTATTAAGGCGCAAACTGGGGATCAAAAACCTCAAAAATGAAGAACCTGTTAAAATGCCAATCAAGCATGGATTGAAAAATTGTTCGTTTCGTCTCGTCGCTCAACGCGTAAATACTGACGATGTTAAAATGGCGCAAAAACCGCTCAGTGATTTTATTTCTTCCGCCTCCAGGTGGAGTTATCGCGCCTATCATGGACATGTCAACCAAGTAAATGATACTGGTCTCCTGCAAGTCAATCAGAATTCAGAAAAACCTGGTTTTATTAGACCGCACTAATCCAATTCAAACCTTCTTGTCAAACCAGTAACCGTGATCGACCCATTGCCTCAATAATTCAATGAGCGGCTGAGCTCCGTAGCGCTCTTTAGCGGGCATGTTCAAGTCATCTACGAAGACAATCATTTTCTTTCCAAGTGTGGGCCCGTAAGCATCTTTGCGACGTCTAATACAAAGCATAAAGTTATCGTGAACGCACATGTTATTCATTTTGTTATCAACCTTATTTTCTGTGATATTTACGTTTTTTTGCTGCAACAATATTGCGTTTAAAGATTTAGTTAACAATTAACGTCAAACAATATCACAATATCCGTTAATTTGACCCAGATTTAATAATGAATGCAAAGATACCTACGATAAACTTGATCTTTAAGATTGTAATCAATGTTTCAGTGGTATTGTTTATTGGTGCGGTGAGATAACTTAGTGTAGTAACACATTGATTTGCGAGAAAAATTTAAAAAAAATTTTTTTGCGTCCGAACGTGTTTACATTACCAATATAAGTAAAATGCTAAATATAGCTGACATAGCTGACATACTATATCTATGAGTTATAGACCTGTCCAACTTGGAGAATATCATGTCTTGCGTTTGCATGGCACTTGTCTGAGCCGAGAAATTAACGTTGCAAGCTGTGAATTCTCGTCTCGGCAAACCGCGCAGAAAATTATTTGTAATCGCCAACTCTCCTGTTCCAGTGGGGCCGACAAGTAAAAGAGGAAGTTCCTCGGCAATGAATTTTTGCAAAAAATATTGCTGTCGGTGGGTGTCGACCGTTTCAATAATGATGTTGTGAAGCTGCACAAAGAAACCGCATATTTCGTGGTTAGAATAATGTTAATATGTCACAGAGCTGAATTTCAAAAAGACTGAAACAGTCCCAAGTCGGTGTTGATTTGAAAAATTATATCTAAAACCTTTCAAAAAATATATGGTACATCAGATACTCCTAAATTATTTTGAAACTGTTTTACTGATTTACGCTTGGGGTCAGTTAAACAAATCAAGTGGTTAAAAGCGATTGACATAAAAATCTGCAAAACCAGTAATGACTGCAATGACGTAATGAAAAGTTAAAAATTTTTTTCGAGGAAAGCGTCATAAGTATGATTAAAAAATGACGTGATATTTAGCCTAATGATGTTTTTAAGACAAACAATAATAAAGTGTTTGTTAGTTACTTCGACTGGATGGCCTTGAACACCCAAGTAAAGAACATAAGGAGATAGGTCGTGGTTGATAATTGTTAGATTTTCTTTCGACAACGCCCGATTTACACACTTTACACCTTTCTTTTCATTAGAACCGATGTAATTCAGGTGTTAATGCGGTTTATCTACAACAAATTACGTGCATTCAAGTACTAATAGAATCCAAATAAAATACGCTTATTAAAATGAACACGACAATCATACAAATTTTGTAAATAACAACAAACCAAATCAATTAACCAATTAAAACACTAATTATTTACTGCCAATTAAAAAACGTCTATAAAAACATTCTACATACCGAAATATTATTTCAAGGCCACTTTCTTCAAGTTATCAATTTATCGACCACTGTAAATATCATGAAATATCAATTTTCAGTTCTACTCAAAACAACTTTTAAAGTAGCTTAATCCATCAACGCGTTCTCTCTCTCTGGTTCGACTTCGGTTTCGGCAAGACGAGTTTAATGCGAAGACGTCACGCAGAGAGCCTCAATCTGATTCACTACGGAACAACGGCGGCTATCACTCTTAACACTAGCTTTACGGAGGGGTCGTTTTCGACCCTGGATGTTGTTTATTTGTTTTATATCTCCTAAATGCGTAACCGAATGTCAATGAATTGCTTTGACTTTTCCTAAAATTTACTCTAGATTACATTCCAGGTTTTGAAACTTTTAAAAAATTGCTTACTACTTGAGTTTTTGCGTCTGGAAAAAAGCTACCCCTAGTTTTACGGAGGGGTCGTTTTCGACCCTTTTCATATATATAATTAGTTTTAGCAGGAACCAGGCATTATTGGAGACGGAGCTGTATTGCAAAATATCTTGTTAGCAGTGGCAAACAAGAGCTGGTCTGTGACAACAACAATGTGATGTATGACAACAGCAAAATGTGACAACAACGTTAAAAGAACCTTCTAAGTAAATACTTATGAGAATGAAAAACAGGTACTGGTATTCTAATTTTGTAAGTCCATTTAGAAAGATCTTTTTAGAGACAAAGCTCTGTTTGTAGTGCATCATATCAGCGGCAATTAAAATATTAGTTATTTTGTTGATAAGGAAACAAATGACAACAATCAAAAGAAAAGTGTAAGTACCGCTGGTTGACAGGGTTTTGTAATTTCTTTTTTGTATTAGATTCCAATTCATTACAGTAGTTGGTATGAGGTGAGTACCGCTAGCAAGAAGGTATTTGCGTTAGCCAATAATAACAAAGTTTTTGCCTTAGCTAGGATAGTTTTATTTACGAAACACAGTACACAAATAGCCTACAGCGTACTAGAGTAAACAAAAGCTGTTTTGTGATCATTCGTTAGGTCATTCGTATAACTTTAGAGTCAATGAAATTGTTTCTTTTGCAGAATTCGTTTATCCTATAGTCTAAAGAAAGCCTTATAATAGATATGAATGCTAGCAAAATTGCAGGCACAATCTTATCATGGGATACAGATGATGAGCTGTCAGATGAAGAAAAGATTTATTCTGGTGCTGTTGGAGACAAAGAAGTGGTATCACCAGCAAACATAGGCATTGATTCAGATTCCAGTAAAGGGGAAAGTGATGATGATTTAAGCCCCCACCTTACATCTTCTGTACAGGCATCTTCTGAGTGCTTGTTGGGCAGAGATAGCACCGCGCGGAAATGCTCCAATCCAGTAAGTAGTGGGCGTGCTGGAGCTCATAACGTGTTTACAGCAAAACCAGAGGTTCCCTCGTGATGTAGCTTCATCAAGAAGCCCGTACGATGTGTGGAAACATTTCATTTCTGAACATATTTTGCGTATGATCTGAAGATACACAAATGAAGAAGCTCAACAAAGAGAAGATGAACAATTTACTGTGAACCTAGCCGAATTAGAAACGTTTATTGGACTCCAATATGCGAGAGGGATCTATGGTAAAGATCATCCCGTATCTTTCTTGTTGAGCAAAAAGATATGGCATTCCTATCTTTTATGAAAATATGAGCAGAGATTATTTTCTAAAAATCTTGAAATACCTGAGGTTTGATGACAAACCAAACAGAGTCAGAAGTGGACCCGGCATTGACAAGTTTGCACCGATTAGACAAGGATTTGAAAAGTTTACTAATCGATGTCAAAAGAAGTATACGCGTACATTTTCGCTAACTGTGGATGAATAACTGATGCCTTTGAAGTCGCGCTGTTCTTTTGTGACTTTTATGCCAAATAAGCCCGATAAATATGGTGTGAAGTTTTGGGTCCTGACTGACGTGGAAACAAAGTATGTCTCAAACATTGATGTTTATCTTGGAGCTCAAGAAAAAGAACAGCGCTTTGGTGCTATTCTTGCTGTATCCGTGGTTGTCAATCTTTGCAAACATATCAAAAGAAAGGATTACAACATAACATGTGACAACTTTTTTACCTCATTACCCATTGCCGAAAAACTTACGAGAGACAAACTATCTATTGTAGGAATAATGCAAAAAAATCAGAGAATAAAGCTACATACTCAAGTAAATTTTATTGACATGATCCCTCAAACTTCTTATTTGTGAAATATCAAGCAAAAGAGAAAAATTCAGTTTGCTTGCTTTCCAGCATGCACGACTCGACAGATGTTGATACAAGTAATGAAAAGAAAAATCCGGAATTGATTTTATTTTATATCGCGAACAAAGTAGGAGTTGATTGCTTTGATCAAATGGCATGCTTATGCACCACAAGGTCAGCGAGTCAAAAATGGCCGGTAGCTGTCTGGGGCAACATCTTGGACATTGCTGCTATCAACTCCTACGTATTGTATAAAAGAGCAACAAGCAATCGCATAACACACCGGCAGTTTATACCAATGCTTGTAGAAAACCTACTGGGCAAGCCAAAACCTTGTCTGAACAACAGCAATAGGCAGCTCAGAGGAGACGATGAAGGAGTGTGGAAGTGGAGAAAGTGTCATGGTGTATGCTGCGACAAGACAGTCTCAACTTGTATTTTATTTCAAAAACCTACTTGTGGAAAATGTTCACAAGACAATTTTAGAGTGACTTTCGTAAAGTGCTTAGCTTGCGTAAAACTGACTAGCTAAATGCTTTTATATTTTGTACAAAACGTACTTTTTAAAAGTAAAATCATTTAGTTATGCGTAATCATTGCAGTACAGCAGACTAGTAGTTCAGAAACTAATGCAAGAAAAGCAGAATAAGCAAAACAAGATCGGGGTCGAAAACGACTCCTCCGCAAAACTAGGTATAAAAAATTTCCCGTAAAGCTAGTGTTAACAAAATTTACAATCTAAGAATCCAAAGCAGCGCTTGCTTGAAGCGAAAATTGATAGCGATTATTTAAAGCGAAAATCAACAACAGTGTTAAATCATATGAAAAGCATAATAAAAAGGCAAATTTGAGTAAGATAAAAGCCACTAACCCAAAAACTTTTGCAATAAGTAAATATAGCAAAAGTTTTATTGTTTCAATAATAGCAAAGAAAAACCTAAAGATATATCCTAACGTTCAAGAACAAAATATCCGAAACGTTTATAAAAACTGAAGCGTATTAATACTTTACTGTTGCCTGGTGATAGCCAATTCAGTTTATTTCCAAAGTAGAAAATTTCGGTTGGCATGCATTCAGATTTTACGTCCAAATATACTCGAAATTTGTGCCTCCAGTCTATTACAGTATTTGTGAAGTCAAAACTCTCAGGCGTCTTACCACAAGCTTTGAAAAAAGATGTTGTCATATTGTTTATCGAAAACAAGGTGCTGGTTTAAATAGAAAACCGCAATGGTTTGAGATTTAAGTTCAATGAAAAAATTACTCCGACTAGAATTGAACTTTTGAACTTTTTTATTGCAGGTAATATCTACGCAAAATATTAGAACTTTGCGAGAGGCTCCTGTCAGAAGATAGTTGTAAACTTTATCTCTATTGCGGCTAAGATATTTGTAGAGTAACTTTTTTAAATAAAAACAAAGTTACGTTTTCTTAAAACGATGCAATAGAATAAAACAATGTGACACAGCGAAAAAAAAAATTTTAAAAGTATATTTTCTAAATTTTTAAAGTTACATTCTCACCATAAGCCGAACCACATTGTGATCTTTCTGCAGCAACACCGTAGCGCCATCATGCGATAAATAAAAAGAAACAAAGTTGTAAGTAACTAAAAGAATTACTTCAAATGCAAGAAAAAGCTAATTGAAAACACATAACAACAAGTTCTACTATATCAAAAAAATTGCATAGAAAAAAGCATGAATATTTTTACATTTCTTTGAAGATTAAGCTGCACTAATGATTAATTTATAAATATATCATTACCCACTATTAAAGATATTCACAAGTATTAAAAGTTTTTTCAACGTCTACCTTTTTATTCTCAAAATAAAAAAAAAATTTTTTTTAAAGCTTCAAGTAAAACTTCAACAAAAACCGCCAAATATCATGCAATTTGATAAGTTGTTCTAAAAGTTACTAAATATTAATAAAAAGCATTGTAAGCAAATTTACCATATTTCATGCACAAGCATCAAAAGCATGAAAATGTCAAAACTATAAAATTGAATGTATTTGATTGATATTGTAAAATATGTAATTCATTAGTGCCGATATTTTTACATTTATAAATTGGTTTGTAATTACCACTAATTTCATTGTATCACTTCAACGTGATTGCTTAAAATACTCCGTTTGATGTATTTTTGCTATTTTGTTTTAGATCTAAGAGAATTTTATTTTGTTTGTACTAAAAAATCTAAAAATCAAAACTAGAGTTCATATCATTCTGTCAAATTAAAAAATATAAATTAAAAAGTTAGAATTGCAAGCATCATGCAGTACAAAGTAGGAGCGGTTATTTTTACTGCAGCAAAGAAAATTCATATAAGTGCACACTGTAGCTAATAATACAATTAGACGAACATTAAGTTTCTATTACTAAGTAATCCACTTTGAGCAATAACATTTTACCTGTCTATCCAAGATTTCCTTTTTAAAATAGGTTAAAGTCAAATATGATCTCAATATTTAAAACAGAAGAAACTGTGCTTTTTTATAATTTTAATCTGTTTATTCACCGTCAACCAACTAAACCAAATGTTTTTGTGACAACATTTTTCAATCTAGTAAACTTATCAAGATCTTACTTTAGTTGAGTCACTTAAATCAGGTGATTTTGTAAGATTTGCCCAACGATGCCACGACCCATACGTCTTCTTTACGTACACGTAATCAAACACACTTCCTCTTTTCGGGATGAAAAGATTTCTCGCAATTTTTAGTTCACGAGGACGGGGAAATCCCATTTTCAAGCCGTCGCTATCAAACAGCTCCCGAAAAAATTCGTCAAATCTACAAAAAAATTAAAGTTGCAATCATTCAAAGTTTTAAAACCTTTAATCTTGTTCAAATGAAACTATTCGTACAACACCAAAAAGATTAAACCCAATTATTTCTTTATCTTCTTTCTACGCCGTAGCGTTTATCGAATGCGAGATACTTTGGTCCCCGTCGAACAATTCAGCAAGACAGCTACTTAACTGGCACTTTCGTAGCGGCGACAAGGTGTGGGCAATTATGTGGCAAATTTGTTATCCCAAAAATCGAACAGACCCCGAGACGCCGAATTTGATTCAAGATTAACCCGTTCCCCACAATTTGTCCATTTACCGCAACCTTGAAGATATCAAAAGCAATAAAAATTACGGCAAAGCTTAATTTTTTTTTTTCTTTGTGCGTGCTGTGCGTGTGTATGCGCGCGCGTGTGTGTGTGTGTGTATCAAAGCAAACTGCATTATTTGTTTAACAGGCGATCATAAATAGAGTTTGCTAAAATTAACCATGCAGTTAAATGAAGCATTGAAAATTTCTTTATCCATTTATTTTTCCCTTGAATCATCTTCTATGCAGGACCCAATAAACCAAACCAGTGAAAAAAGAAAGTGAGCAACTATTATGTTCCCATTTTCTTCAATCAAATAGAAATTAAAACTTTATAAAATTATTCAAAATCAATACAAAAGCAAATCAGATTTTGCATGTAGTCTACATTTTTTTGAAAAGCAAATTAAAATAAAACTTTTCTTCAAAAATCACGACATAACAATAACAAATAAGCTGAAGATTAATCTTTTAATATTTTATAAGTTCCAGAAAAAAAATTTGAAAAAACAGGAAGACAATTTGTCAAACTTTATTTTGCGACGATTTGTGTTTTGGATGGCCGGACATTGTTTTGTCCGTGAAAGTTGTTAAAAAACTTGCATTGTCATCGTCGTCCGAAGAATGATTTCAGACAAAAAATGCAATTTCAAAAATACTTTTTAATTGTATAGTTAGTTAAATACAAAACTATTTTACAAAAGCCAAATCAAGCAGTTTGCAGCATAAAACATTTATATTTCTATAGCAACCAATAATCAGAAATCTATGATACATACTTGACTAAATTATTGTTATACTAATCAAAACAGGACAGTAAAAATTTATTTATGAAAATGTTTAAAAAGCCTAACCGTTTTTTTATTTTATTTAATTTTTTTTAAGAATGCTTTGTGGGGAATATCACAAGAAGTTGTAGATCTATGAATATCGTAAAGATATAAAAATTTAAAAGTATACTATAAATAGAACAGAGCAATAATTGACAATTCTCCAAAAAAATATTATTCAATCGCAAGAGAGGTAGCTTTTGAGTTATGTTTGTGTGAAGATTTTTATTTACTTTACTCTGTTACTTTGCAATAATTGTCTAATCGACTTGTTTCCCGAAGCTATCGCAATTACCTTGCACGCCAGTTTGAGTTTTATTGCCTACGCGTTGTTACATGTATCATTCAACACAGTAGTCAGCCGCATAGTTTGAGACAACTTAAAAGCTTTAATTTATCAATACAATTAATGTAAAATAATAACTAATTTAATATTGTTTCCTTATTTTGTTATTTCCAGAATATGTTGTTTTTGAGTTTATTAAAACCTAATGGATTAAACTTATAAACTAGTAAAGGTTTCCACAGTTTGTTCCTCTAATAAAAAAAGAATCTAGCCATATTACACCATAAGCAAGTTTAAATCGTATATCACATTTTAGTAACATTGTTAAAGCTTGACAATATTTCCAATAGCTTTCCAAAAGTATAAAAATTGTACAAGAACATTTTTAATTAATTACAAAAGTTCAAAATAAACTTACAAAATTTTTTTGAGCAAGCAAGAATAAAGCTTCAAGAAATTTAAAATCATGTGCATTAAAGATAGTTTGAGAATATGCTAGCAATGTTTTGACACAAACTGAAAACAAGGAGGCAACTAAAACACGATTTTGTTTTAAAATGTGCAGCCATTTTTTAATGATTCAAACAAAAGCGCGATTGAAGAAAATTTATTTAAAAGTTATTAATATAGTTTGTACAACAAAAATTCAATTTTTATGCATTACTTATGTATAACTCGAACTTTAAACAAATCCGATTTTAATGCAATTTTAATGAATTGATGCATTAAAACAAAAATTCAGTTTTAACGCATTACTTATGTAATAAATCGAACTTCAAATAGACGTTTTGGCTTTGTGGATAGAATTAGTTAAATAGTTAACACTATTGACCTAACATTTTCAAATATTCAAAAACCTTAAAACATCTTCTAGTTTTGGTTTTTGATTTAGAAGACTAATTTTTTTGAACAAAATTGTTAATTACAGTGAAAATTGTATTAAAGCTTTGAAGTAAAATATTTCTAGGATTCTTGTTTCACAAAACAAATAAAATTATTTTTATAAACCATAAATACCATAAAAGCACCGAACAGTTCAACATTTAATTTAAGTTTTAACATTTCATTTGTATCATTTACGTCATTAATAGCAAAAATTTGATAAAAATGTTTAAAACTAGTTTGCTGTAAAATGAATGAAACACGTAGACTACTGAATAAGTGGTGATTACTATTATTCCTTGTATTTACCCCGAAAATAAAAAATACTATAACAGCGTATTTATATTCAATATTACAAAAATTATAAAATGCATTTACAGAAGCAAAATACCATCTACAAATTTGCAGTAAAATATTTTATATTTCATAATTAATAACACGCCAATCAAAGCTTAATTAGCGATTCACAAGCCTGCCCAGCCTTTTACTTACTTATGCGAGCCAAATTTTCGCAAGTTTTTGGCGTGATGCCATTGCTACGTATAAAGGGCAAAGAGCAGCGTTCCATTTTTTCATCATAAATGCCGACAGCTGGGTCAAGTGTTTATTGAGTATTCGCGCAATCGACATGGTTGCGGTTTAAAACTTACTCTCATTATTCTCTTGTGTCTTGGGAAAAGACACTTTACGTCACTTTCTTTTATTCGGCGGTCTTATCAGGGAGCTATAAATTTTTGTGATAGCTCTAAATTAAAACTAAAAGCAAAAATAAAAAACATAAAAAGAAGCGATTGTAGGATCTCCAAAAGCAGGGCTGTGTAATAACTTGACAGCTGAACAAGGCATAACGCCTCTAACGATTTTTTTTTGCAAGTTAGAAAAATACAGTAAATATAGTAAATAAATAAATAATTTTTTTTCCTGACGGACTACGCATAGCAGCTGTTCGTGATTTTGAATGAAAAATTTCTTTACTCTAGTTATATTTGAAACTAACTTAAATGAGCTATCTTTTGCCAAGTGAGTTCACTGTCCTGCCGGGTTTTGTGAAATTGTAACTCAACAAACTATAAAACAGCTTCTTTTAATCAATGTAATTTTAACCAGAAAACAGAAACCCAACAAATTAATTAAGTTTTATAACGCAAGATACATAAATAACCTTAAAATTAAATAAAAAGTGATCTCTCATTTGGCTCACAAGAATCCAATTCTGATAACTTGGCAAACCAAAATTCAGCGCACGAAGTTTGGGACCCAAGAATTTGGCAAGAGAATTTCTCAAACACTTTTTGACAATTGCTCAAGCCAGCAAACCCAACAAATTTTATATTATCCTAATTGATAATCAAACGTGAGCGCTCAATTTTCGCGCCAAAGGCTAGGCGCCGACAACTGGTTCGCGACTTCTCAGCCTAAATTCTTGCGACCCGTATTTTTTTACCACCCACAACATGAAGTCATTTGTTTTAATTTATAAAACTTCGCGCATTTTTTACGTTTATGATCTTGAAAAAAACATATCTCAATCTAATTTTCTTGATAGCGATAGACCTTAACTAACCCTAACCAATAAAAAGTTAATTAAAGAACTACTTATTATTATTAAGTAGCGGGCCACTTCAAAAAGCTTCGCAAGTTAAACAGTAGGATGGAGCGAAAATGGCCGTTTTTAAATTTTTTTCTCAGACTGCTCTATAATAGTGAAATTATGGTGATGCGTTGTTAGAAAACACTTATGCTAAAATCCCAGCTCATATAAGTGATATCTTTAGGTGCCGCCATGATATTTTATTTTGTAAAAATATATGAAATATACCTTTCCTCAAAAATTTTTTCTATCAAATTTATTGTAATTTCTTAGTTTGTAATAGTGATATTTCAATTAAGGCGATTTGTAGAAAACACATATTAAAAATATCTCTGGATAGTTGTACACTTAGAGATGCCGCCACTGCATTAAAAATATTTATAAATGATGCAAAAGCATGTTTTTGTTTAGAAATCTAGATTTTACTTTATATAATGTATATTAGTTTTTCAAGATAACCTGAAACACACTCATTGATAAAACATTTTTATAAAATGTACAGTTCTCAGTTTAACTCTTATTTCAATACATAAATTTTGAGTTAATCTAGGACCCACCACGAGGAGGTAGCTGCCTTCGGGTCCCACCCTAGCCCAACCCATCCTTCCTTCCATTTAAATCATCAGCAATTAAGCTTTAAACTCTCGTTTTGTTTCAAAACTTGGCATTTTCTGACGTGATTCGATTTTCGAAGGAATAAAACTATCTCTAGAATTTTGTCCACAAACCAAAGTAGAAGCTTCAGTAACTAATTTTACGCATCTTTCCACAGCTTGCGTATGGAAATGTAGATGCGAAAAGTTCTTCTTCTCTTTAGAGCTAATCAAGTCATTGATTTTATCATCAGATATACTACGTGTTAATGCGGTTCAGTTAGATTCATCTTTTGCCAATTTATCAAAATAAAACTCAGCTTCAAAGTGGAGATAAGGAATTCGAAATGTTCTGATAGTTTTCTCTTTAAATTGCTCTCTCGCCTTTTTGATTTGCCTCCAACCAAGTTGTCTAATGTCACTTGACTCATCATTAATCAAGCAAAGTAATAAGTTTTCCGAAGGAGCGAAAAAGGCATTACGTTGGATGACAGGGTAAACAATGTTTCTGACGTCAGGAATCAACATCCGCGTTAGTTCTATTGTCTTGAATAGATGAAAAGCCCCATTTCGAGAAGATGAAGTATTTTTTATTGCAAACCAAACAGGAACATGCACCTTCGTTATGTATTCAACAATAATTTTCAGGGTTTGGGAAGGTTCAACTGTTGATACATATAATCTCAATATGTGGTTTGCAGTAGTTAGCCATCGAGAGTGGGCTATTTTTTCAGGATTTGTATTAGCCACTTCACTTAATTTTTCTGCTGATACAGACTGGTGAATATCAATCAGATATTGTTGGTCAGTGCTTAGATAGTGTTCCGTTCCTAAAAATTGCCCAAATTATGTAGATTCACAATCTCATAAAAAATCTCTTTGATTTCGCTTTGGTCCGGCTCAAATAGCCGAAGAAATAACAGTTTTATAAGTAATTTAAATATTTTACATTTATTTATAAGAAAATGGCAACACTGCTTAATTTCACGAACTTTAAAGTAATTTCCAGAACTATCCGATTGACCTGTTTTGATTATGACGTAATAGTTGTTTGTGATTTGGATAATGTCAGAACATTCGAGTAACCTTACCGAATGGTATAAATAAGGTCGCTGAAAAGCAGTATTATTATTAAAATTGGATGTTTCGTTGTGGTAACTTAAAATTGGAAAATTGTTAACTGTGTGAAGTCATAGTTTTTTTTGGCCGCAAGTCTTTGGTGGTCTACGTGATTGTGAAGAATTAAGCTATTGAGCTTTAACCTGTTGCTTTGATTTATACTATTCGGGCTCCTAAGTGGATTGGAGCATATTTCTTAATAAAGAAGATATTGTGGTAGTCTGAGCTGTGATTTAGCTAGACTATATTTTTGCTGTCGCTGGTTCGAAGGTCAGATCCAGCAAGAAGATTAAGAAATTTATTGTTTAGTAGACACCTAGATTGCGTTATTGGCGAGGCCTTCTTTACAGGCGCCAAAACGGTAGACGATTAAAAAACGTAATAAGTTACCAAATAAATTCGCTACAAAATTTCAAAAAACTTTCCAAAATTTAGAAAACTAAAATTTGTGGAAGTAACAAAATTTCAAAAAACCTTTTAACATCGGAACAGATAGATTTGACTGATATCGAGTGGATCAAAAAGAACTTGTTTGAAGTTGAAGACATCCAGCTTTTTAAACTCATCAAGCATTTTACCTATATTAGAATTAACACTATAGCCTTTAGGACCTGTAGTTTTTTCATTTAAAGTTTGAAAGAGATGACAAAGAGGCAACTCATTGGCGTGCAACAGACATATAAAGCAGTAAACAGGTTTGTTTAATTTAGGCTTTATCATTCTTATAGCACGTCCTTTTGCTCCTGTGTTAATAGCAGTGCCATCACACCCAATGGCAATAATATTATTTTTTTCTTTATAATTTGCAGAGAGGAAGTCAAATATGCCATTAACTATTGCATTTGCAGAGACTATTTTCAATGCAAAGTCATCAAAATATTTTGATCCGGGTTCTTGAACAATTGATATTCATTCATTCATTCATTCATTCATTCAATTTTTATTCTCGATCATTATTAAACAGTTTAACACAAAAATTATATATATTAAAAAGATCAAGAAAAGGAAGAAACAACGTCAGACGTTAAAACATGCATACGATAATCATAAAGTAAAAGTACAAGATAGTATAAAGCATGGCCGCAACACCTTATATCAGATAAAAATATAAGTGAAAAAAGAAAAAATACATAACAATATTATTATCAAACAAACTGAACGATTAAATAACCAGTGCATGACTAGGCTGCGTAATGATGATGGGTGGCACAGCTAGCCAAGATGGGAATTTAGCTCAACTGAGCTCGGTGAGTAAAGAAAAACCACCCATAAAAAGAAACCTCACCAGGTCCGGAAACCTTTTCTAAGTGCAACTGGTGACTATAATAGAATTGTGAATATTGCAGAGAGTATATACAAAAAAATTACATGATTATACATCTAATAATAAACAAATATTAACGATAAAAAAATAGCATAACGTAACAAAACAAAACAAAAAAAAATATTATGCTAGTCGGAGTTGCTGGAAAAAACATATATGAATAATATAACAATTATAAATAAAAGTCAAAAAAAAAAAATAATAATAATAATATTAATAAAATAAAAAACTTTGACAACAGAATTCATGCACTACAAAAAAATATTAGATAAAATTTTTGCAGACCAGCATAATAGCAATATGAATAAATTAAACAAAGTCAATACATTTAGTAAATGTTTTGAAACTTATTTTACAATTCTAAAAATAAAAAATTAATTGCTAAAATGAACAATATAACATTGCCAAAAAGAAATTTTAATGAAAGAGCGAAGATAAGGGTGAAAAAGAATCAATTTGATTGAGTTTGAAATTATGCAGACAATCAAAATTTAAGAAGAGTTTTTTAAAGCTTTGTGTGCAGACTGGATATCTTGATTGATTAAGCCTTTCTTCCAGAGATTGAACCCAAAAACCTTGACACCATTTCCACCTCCTTCCTTCCAAAAACCTGCAATCAAAAATACATAGGGCAGTATCGCGTTTAGGAATATAAACACTACAATTAAATACTATTCCCATTACTTAAAAGATATTTATAAACCTCAAGAGTAAAAGATCGAACACTTTATTTTTTATTTTTTAAGTCAGGGAATGCAATTCCAGTAAGCGGGACCACGGTGTAAAATAGTTTGCTGACATACTGTGCTAAAACATTTCTTTGAAATAAAGATAGACTTGTTTCTCGTATTGTATTTAGATTTATTTTTAGTAAAAACATCTTTAAATGCAATTGGGTTTTTACCATTTTTTTGCTTAAACATAAACACAATTAGTTCTTTACCCAAAAGTTGATCTATTGTCATCAATTTATTTTCTTTCATGATATCACAAACAGTTGAGCTACTGTTAAAACTAAAAACTAATTTAACAAACTTATAGCACAGTCCTTGTAATCTTTTAATCAAAGTTTAATTGCCAAAACACCAATTTAAAATACAATAAGAAAGCTGACTATTTATAAGAGAGTGATAAAGTAAGAGAAAAGATTTTTGGTTTAACAGTGACTTCACTTTAATAACAGTTCCAAGAACACTACGTAGTTTAGATATTAGGTGATTTACATGTCCTGACCATGATAAGTGCTCTTGTATATAAACACCAAGAAATTTAATACATTCAACTTGTTCAATTTTATTTTGTCGCAATGTGAGAGTTTGCTTTTTTGTTGTTAATTTGGATTGAGCAGTCTTGAATAAAACGTATTTAGTTTTAGAAACATTAACTGATAATCTATTTGCAATCAATCACTGGTCAACTAGTTGAAGTTCTTTATTACCAGCATCAAATAGCTCCTTGATGTCTTTATTTTGTAAAAAAAAATGCTTGTATCATCAGCAAACATCAAAGAATCACTATCATTTAGACAATTTTTGAAATCATTGACATATAACAAAAAGTGGTCCTAAATTAGAGCCCTGAGGTACACCACTTATAACTTCAAGAGAAGTTGTAGAAAGAATTCCTGTATATTTTACTTGTTGTGTACGTCCTGTTAAGTAACTAGTAAACCACTTTAATGCATTGCCTCTAACCCTATAATGATTAAGTTTGGAAAGTAATATTGTATGATCAATTGTATCAAATGCTTTAGATAAATCAAAAAAAATTCCTAGGGTTGCCTTTTTAAAGGCAAATGACTGAGATATTTTTTCCACTAAAATTGAAATTGCATGAGTAGTAGAATGATTTTTTCTAAAACCAAATTGATAATTGTAAAAAAAATTTTGCTTTTCTAAAAATGAGTGCAATCTATTATACATAACTTTTTCAAGTAATTTCGAAATATTTGATAATAAACTAACTGGTCGATAATTGTTAATATTGTTGAAATCACCTTTTTTCAACACAGGACACACAGTAGCAAGTTTAAAGTAATCTATGAATTCACCTTTACCCATAGAAAGATTGAAGACATGGCTAAGTGCTAGTAGTATATTATGAGGTGAGGATTTAAGAACTTTGGTTGGAATATCATCTGGCCCTGCACTTAATTTGTTTTTTGAATTTTTCAAAATGTTAGCAAGTTCTTGAGGACATGTTGGCCAAGTAAACATTGATTGGCATGTGGAAGATTTTAAATATTCTGAGAAATGTTTTTTCTTGGGAGGTAAAGATTTCACTAATTTACTGGGAAGATCAGCAAAATGTTTATTGAAATAGTTTGCTAGTTTTAAAGGATCATGAACAATTTTTCCATCAATATTGAGGCTTCTGCAATTAGATTTATGTTTCTTTTCTATAATAGAATTAATCAATTTCCAAGTGCTTTTAATGTCTTTTTTACAATTGTTAAATTTTAAATTATAATATTCCTATTTTTTTGTTTTAACAGTGGAAAAATACAAATTTCTGGCTTGTGTAAATGCCTGTCTTGTTTGTGAGTTTTTATTATTAATGTATTATACAATTTTTCTTTTTTGTTTAATAGAATGTGAAGATCAGAATCAAACCATTGATTATTTGTTTTTTTGCAAGAAATTTTAGTCAAAGGAAAGAAATTTTCAAATTTATTCATATAAAGCTTTTGTAATTTTTGGTAGCTGGAATTTGGGTCAGAATCACATGATATAGGAGTAATGTCGCTTTCTGAAAGAGCTTTAGAGAATAGATTTACATTTTGATCTGTGAAATGGCGACATCGTTGGACATTTTGATAAGACATTTTGCTGATGGAAGTGCACATTATGACAGGAAGGTAATCGGATATACAGTGGGTTAAAACACCACAGTTTATCTTCATGCTTACCAATGAATTGCTCCATATATGATACAAAAGAGTTGCATTATTTTGTAAAATTCTTGTAGGTTTATTAATTGGAGAAGACAACCCATTATCAAACATTTGATCTACAAAATCTGTAATCTGAGGTTTTTCACAATCAAGTATATTGTAATTAAAGTCACCTAATAGAAAACGATCTCTCTTTTTTATACGTTTTAAAGTATTATTTAGAATATCTAAAAAAGAAGAATGTGAAATAATATCATTGCATGGAGACCTGTAAATGCAACCAAATGTAATGGTTTTATTTTTAAATTTAACATCAATGAATAGAGATTAAAAATTTTTTTTCCTCCATTCTATTTAAATCTAGTCGTGTAGAATAAACTAAATTTTCTTTTACATAGAATCCAACACCACCTCCCTGAGTTTGAATTCTTGGATTAGAAATGAATGAGTAACCAGTAAGATTTATAATTGACTCTGAATAATTTGGCTTTAACCAAGTTTCAGTTAAAGCTATGAGGCTAGGTGCTAAAGTTAAAGAAGATAATAGTCCTTCTAATTTTGAAAAATTTTTAAGATTGCTTAATGATCTAATATTTAAACATAATACTGAAAAATTACTGTTCTCATTGAAATTGTTAAACAGTAGGGATCTAGCATCTTTACTGGATAAATATTGGTCATTTACATTGTAAAAAAAGTTAATTTCATTATCATTGCAAGAATCTTCATTAGCTATTAAATGTTCATTATATGTAGATAAATTTGTAGCGATTAATTGGACAGCCCAAGTATTTTCACACGAAATACAACTTTAATTATTATCGGAGTTATAGAATTTAGTTCAAAACGTTGGATTTAACTTTCACATGCTCTATGTTATGCAATTTCGAAATTCACATCCTGCCGTTCCATATCGTATGATCATGTGGTAATACGCCCACTTGTATACAGCGACGTGGCTTAGTCACAAATTGAAATAAAATGAGTTGCTCTCCGGCAGATATCGGTTAGATGAGTAACTTCTGTCATGGTAATGCTATACTAAATCGTTTTTATTATTGTAATTATTTGTTTTAATTTTTATTTTGTTTTTAATTCTATTTGAATAAGTAAATAAATGTGCTGTAAATAGAATCAAGTAGTGGTTAACCTTCTGATTTTGGATTGCTGCAATTAAACTTGAACATAACGCACCTAACCACGACAAATTTTTGAATAAGTTATTTAGATGATTAGCAGAATAAAAAAGGTTGGAAATATCAAAATCAAATAATTCAGCAAATTCTTTATCTGAACAAGAACTAAAAGGAAATATAAATGAACAAAAAGTGCACTTCCATAGCATATTTTTGGTGATGCAAAATTTATCTTTAATGCAATTAAAATAAATAGTCTGCAAACATGTAGAGCATGATAATATGTTTTGGTTCTTTTTAACTAATTTAAGGCAAACAAAGCATTTTTTAACTTTTTTGTTGGTCATAAGAGATGAAAAATTAAAGCAGAAAATTATAAAAATCAGAAGAAACCAAATAAAATTGCAGAGAAAGTGTTTTTTTGTTTTTCTTGGCAGAGAATAGCATATTAGGCTACTATATCATTTTGCTTACTTAAAATTAAAAAGAAATAAGTAAATAAACAATAAGTTACTTAATAATTTATTGATAAATTTATTTAATAAAAGATAGTTTAATAAAAAAAAACAAAAATTTACTTAGTAATTAATTTATTTATATCTCCAAAGTCATTAAGTACTTGCCTTTTTTCTTTGTAAAAACAATATACTATACCATTATTGGTCCAAACATTGTTGAACCCAAAAGCTTTCTTGGCTTCCATTACAAGTAGTAATCTTCTTTTGGTCAAGGATTCCGTGATCGAGAGTTTATCTTGAGATTTCTTCAGCTTCTTCTTGTTATAAAACACCAAATTTCGCACAGATCTTCTCACAAATTTGATGATGATAGAAGGTGGACGACTTTTCCTAGATGGTAAAACATGACATATGTCAATATCATTGGATCTTATTTGATATTCTAAATTAAGCTCAGAATTGAGCTTGTTGGTCACATATGACTCAAAAACAGGATACTTCCCTCCAACTGGTTGGTCTGAGCATCCATGTAGTATTAGGCAGTTCTGACCTCCATATTACTCCAGATCATCCAAGGAATTTTGGTTTCTCGAAGTGATTTTGCCAGCCCTTCAACAATGGTATCGACCCGAGCAATGGCGTTCTCAAGGTCTTGAAGTTGCTGGCTCTGACTTGAAAAATAAGCGCAAGCAGCACCACTGGCAGAATCATTCAAAAATTGTTCAGCATACCTTTTTTGAGTAGATTTAATTACCTGTAACTCCTTCATTACTTCATCTAAAGATAACTTACCACCCAAAGATAACTTACCATCAGCCATTGCAAATTGATAAAAGATATTCAGTCAATTATCAACAAAAACTATAAATTATTTAATATTAAAGTAATACTTTACAATAATAATTAAACACAAGCCTTTTTGCCAAGCAAAAATAATTATAATCAAGCGCACATCTAAAACTTATTCAAATAGAATGATCTGTTCATCCTGTACTATTTCTTTTCAATTTCCAGAAACTTTTTTAGTCATTGTCTAATCCTTCCTAACACCAAAGTACAGAGCAATAATATCTTCGTTATCATCTGTTTCTTTGGTTCTTTCTTGAAAAAAACTACAATGTTTTTGGCAACTTCTTGTAACTTTAGATCGATCAAGTACTAATGAAAGATTTGTTTTAAAACATCCCGCATTGTCATAAAATACGGCGCTGGCAGTGATCGTTGTAGCACAATCAGATACGCCAGTTCGGTCACAAGCAGATGAGCAACTAACAAGGTTCATTCGTTTTGCTGGAGGAGTTTTAAAATTAGTTTTGTTTTCATTTGTAATGATGGTGTTTCTAAATAATCCGGGTCCTCAGTAGTGTCAGGTTTATGATCTGTTGAAGATTCTGAAGTAGAGATCATTTACGTTTCAGGATCAAAAAGCTTATCATCATGAGATTTTTGCTGTTTCATCTGAAACAGTTCAAATCTGGTTTTTTTTCTTCCAGGATGGCTATTTTTTTTTTGAAACAGCTGCATCAACTCCTCCAATTGCCTTTTCTTTTGACGTTTTTTGATCTGCAAAAATTTTTGTTCTCTTTCTGGGATTTTTCTATCTCTAGCACAAGAACACACTGAAAAAGATCGGCACTTGCAACTAGAAACATTAAATAAGGTTTTATTTTCGTGGCTTTTGAACTCGTTATATTTGTCCTTAAACTTGGCATTATCCTTCTTTTCTTTTATTAATTTCGATATGTTTCTATATTTGCTGTGGTAATCAGATATCATTTTTCTAATTCTATTATCGGAAACACACGGAATAGAAGCTTTAATCCATAAATCTTTTATTTATGGATTGGTTCTGGCAATTGGTTCAGAAATTTCACTCACTGAAGGATCTTTATTAGTTGTCAGCTTAATAAGTTGTCTTTCATGCAAATAGCACTTTACTACATCTGAATATGTTGGCAATACTGTTTCACTTAGTTCACGTGAGTTTCCAAATATGGGATAGTCAGGAAGATTGCGTTTAGGAGACATTTTAATTAACTATAATATTTGCTTTTTGTCTAAGAAAAACTGTAATTTAAAATGAATTTAACGATTTATAAAGTTAAAAAATGAAAAAATATAAGTTACGCATCTCTATTCATTGTTGTGACAAAGGTAATAAATTGATAGACTGGACTAGTGCACACTGAGCAACACAATACACCCTACCTTCACAATGACTCACAAATAACTGAGTGTTAGTGAGGCGCGACGCGGCTTTGCGAGTTGTTGCAACCGCGTGATATGCCACTGGCGGCACCTCAAGATATGATACAATAATGTTGAAATTTTGCGTACAGTATTATGAATATTTTGCCTACATCAATATCACTATTAGAATAACCCATAATGCAACCCTAGAAAGCCATGAACTAAATTTGAAGAAAAATCACATAAAACATCACATACATTTTGTTCACCTGGCGGCACCTCAAAAAATTGATTAAAAGGAAAAAGCTTTTGAGCACACTCAATATTATGCAACATAGCAGGATAATATCATTATTACAGCTCAAGGTTCAGAAAAAAATTTTTTTGCTCCACCCTACTGAACAGCCTTGGCTTGCACAGTCAAGGTGGTTACTTAATATGACAGAAACAAACTCTTTTGCATGGTCATACCAGCCAGTTGAAGAATAGTCTAATCGTATCTTTTTGTTGTTTGGTACGAAAGTCTGGTAATAAAGGTTGCATCCAAAAAGATACCAAAGCAATGTATCCGAGCTCTTCCGGACCCATATGAATCATCCCACATCTGCAATGAAATGTGTATCCCTTTAGTGAATCGCCATCCAAATTTTAGGGTCTAGGACGATTTGTATAAAAAATTCGTCTAAAATACAATTTGTCTAAACAAATTTGTCTAAACCGATTTTGTCTTGAACAATTTGTTTAAAGAATTATTTATCAATAAACAATTTGTCTAAAATACAATTGGTCTAAAAACTGACAATTTATTGTGTTTAAGAAAAAAACAAATTAACGAAATAATCATCGAAATAATTTTATAAAACGAAAAAAACAAGGTTTATTCAAGGTATAAAATCTACTTAAACGACAGATTGTGAGCAATTCCCCACCCGAATGTATTCAACTATATCGTCAGGTTGAAATGCTTCCACGAGTCTCTTTATACGTTTTACAGCATCTAGGTAAAGTTCCCTTGATGGTTCTGGCTCTAATCTAGCAACATACTGTTCAATCTGACCTTATCAAAACTAATCCTAGCCTAACCCTAGCACTAACCCTAACCCTAACCCTAACCCTGTTGCTCCAAGAGTTGAGTGAAAATTTTATCAGCAGATAAAAAAAGGTTAAGAATTTTCATTGATTGAAAATATCTAGATTTCAATTACTGTACATGGATACAAAATTGAAAAAGCGATCCGGAATCATTAATTGAATGTTTTTTTTCTAACCGAATTTCTAATTATTAATCCGGTTTTGTCACTATTATTTGATTGGCTGTTCAACGTAAATGCAAACGATGATCGAAGATAAACTCTTTGCTAATTCTTAATTTTGATCTTCACGTCAATTCAATCTTATTTGGGAAAGTTCGGCATCAAGTGACGTGATTTTTTATAAGTGTGAATGTTGTTTGTATTCCATTCCAAGGCAATTTCCTGTTTAAGCTCCGCAGTAGAGTTGAAGTTTCAGTTGATTGATTGACAAGTGTTGGAATCGCTTTGCGCCAGTGTTTTTGGAGATCAATCTTATAGAGAAATAGAATTATATTTTGTTTCAGACTAATTCGGACTAAGTTTAAGTTTCAGCGCTGGAGTCGTTTTAAAGTGTGATGAAGCGTGGGAGCCAAGTTTTTGTGAATCAATCAAGTTTGTTAAATTCGCAAATATATTCTTTATAATTAGAGACAGTGGTGTCTGTCTGTCTACGGAGAAAAGTTTTCAAAAGAATCATTTCGAATTTAGCCGGAATTAACTGTATTAAGGACTTCATTTTCCTGAAAAACTATTTCTTGATCCGGAATAAATAAAGATAAAGACACAGGTGTACTTCACCGCAGATATTCAAGTTACATTGTTCAATTGGACTTTTAAGTTGAGTAAAGTTTGTTTATATTGTACAGTATAACTGATTGAGTTTTAATAAATATATTTGGTGATTAATAGTTTTATTATGCAAGCAAAAAAATGTTTAGTCTTTAAATACTAAATTGGATGCAATTCAAGAGCATTTAAATAAAATTGATGTTGAATTACAAGAAAGTAAAAAAAAATTGAACAATAAACCTGACAATTTATTGGATGAATTGGAAAACATAAAAAATCCCATTTATTTTTATTTGAAAAATACGATGAGTCGCAGGAAGTTGTTAAAACCAATAAAAACGAATTGAATGAAATTAAATCAGAAAACTTTTATTTAAAAGAAACAGTTTGTATTTTTAAACAGCAACTTGAGAACACAAACTTTTTATTAAATAATATTGAGCAATATTCGAGGAGAGAATGCATCGAAATAAATGGTGTATACCTTACAACAGTGTTTTCCAACCTTTAAAAAAAACATTTTGACTGAAAATTTGTCCATGATTTCTCAGTTTTTATCGCAAAACCAAGGGTTTCCGCCTGAACTCACGCTCTTTCTTCCCTCCAAATCTCACGTACAAAAACCGCAAATTTTGACGTCCCTAAATATTTTTTTTCCAATATCTTTCACGGCACACCTAGAGATCTCTTACGACACACGGTTTGAAAAAAACTGCCTTACAATAAAGAAGAATTAATTGATGATTTTATGGTGGCTTTAGGCAAAAAATTGATGTTCATATAACGTCTAAGGACATAAGTATCTCTTAACGATTGCATAATGCAAATCAACAAAATAATTCACCCACCGTCATTTCAAAGTTTTTAGCAGGAAAATTAGGAAACAAATTTATAATAAACGATATAAAATGAAGAGTAGACAATCAGCAAGCACTAATAAATCAATTTATATAAATGAAAGTCTCACTAAAACTACTAAGAAAATTTAAAATATTTGCAGAAGTTTCAAAAAAACAAATAATTGGTTATATGTTTTGACCAGACAGAGCCACACATACTCAAAAAAAACAGAAGCTGAATATAGAATGTTTAATTAAAGTAATTCATTATAGCATCACTTTTTTGATACTATTTTCTAGATATTAACTGTTGCAATTATTGTTAAATTTTTGTGTTTTGTTTAATATTATATAGATATTTCTTGTTACAATTTTGAAACTATTTTTATTCATTGTTGTTTTTATTTTCTAGATATTTATTATTGGAGTTATTATTAATATATTGTGTTTTTGTTTTGTTTATATTATATAGATATTTCTTGTTACAGTTTTTTAAATTATCTTTATTTATTGGTATTGTTATTTTTTGTCTAAAGCAAGTGCCTAAGTTATTTTTAAAATTCATATACAGATTTTACGGGTCTCGTTCACTATACGCCGTGGTGACATTTCAGACGGTAAAATCCCCAAAGGGCATTTCCCTGTTTTCTCTCGCGACGGCTTTTTATCCTTTGTTTCTTTTTTTTCTTAAAAACTTTTTGCTCCCACCACGATCTTACCACTCACGATCTGTTTCTTCTTTTTACGCTTTACCCGATTCTTTAAACTAGATTTAACCGTTTTATTTCGCCACGGTGTCTCAAAAGAAAGCTCGGATTATAACTTTTAAGTCTTCTTATTATAACTTAGATAAATTATAACCACAATAGAACTGTTTATTATAACAATCCTGCATACAAACTTGATTTTTTAAGCTTACATTAATCATTTTCTTTCGCCACGGTGAATAGTGAACGAGATGATTAAATGCCACGGTGAATCGTGAACGAGATATTTCGCCACGGTTTACAGTGAATATTTCGCCACGGTTTACGAGATAAACTAAAAGAAACTAAGAGATAAGCTATACTACTTTAAAGGACACGAGGAGATTTCTGTATCAATTTTTTGAAGAGAATTTGTAATTCTACGAGATTGTTGAATAAGTACTAAGTCCAAGTCGATATTTCGATGTTGATTGGAAGGTAAATTTCAGACCATCAAGAAGTAAAATTCCAGACCATCTAGAATTTTTGGATGTTGACCATGTAATTGATAAATATTGTAACTGTGGTTTTTTTATTAAAGACTATATCAAACCTACTGCTTTAAACCGATCTTTCCTACACGGCTCTTCATTTCACCCACCACATATTTTCAAATCTATAGTGTTTTCAGAAGCAATTCGTATGAGACGACTAAACGAGACACAAACAAGTTACATTGAAAGCCTTAAACGACTTCAAATTAAATGCTTATTATCTAATTTCAATAAAAAAATGGTTGATGATATGATAAATATAGCCAAAACTTGGTTAAATCGTTTTAAACCTGATAATACCAAAACCAAAGATAAAAATTCTCAATTTCATAAAATTGTTTGGGCTACTTCTTTCACTAATTGCATTAATCTCACTGACAAAGAGAAACATCTTAATCCGTTATCCACTGTTATATATAAATGACCAGCTACACTTCAAAATCTTTTATTAAACCACAAAAAAATATCCTTAAATTTACAGCCTAAAAACCGTCAAAATGGATCTTCTTCTGCATGTGGTCACTGTGCTCTTTGTGGTAATTATGGAACACATAAAAACATGGTCCAAAACACTAATTTTATCAAAAGTAAAAATGGTAAAATTATTCAACTTAAGCAAAACCTCAACTGCACTAATTTCGGTATATATGCCGCTTCTTGTAATATATGCTCTGAAATTTATATTGGCCAAACTATAAATCGTTTTTCCGTACGTTGGAATACACACCGCTATATTTGGAATAGCAACACATTGGATTCTGAAAAGGCAGCATTATCGTTACATTACCACAAGAACAAAAACAGAAGCTGAAAAAATGCCCGGGGCCCCAAAAGTTTGACTGCCTATAGGCTCCAGGGTGCTTAATCTTGCACTGAATTTATTAGTAATCAAATATTAAACATGTCGTAGTCACACAAAATTGTCCCCCCCAAACTTTCTAGCAAATTAGGTCCTTGTCTCTAAATAACTTCACAAAGAATTGTCAACATGAAAACACAACTGTTTGCTAGCTTGCCATTTTATTACTGAAGACGCTAACCAAGAACAAGTAATCAGTTCGTTTGTGCGCGAGAGTAATCAGTGCGAAGAAAAAGGCAACGTTTTTACAAGATTATTTTTTATTCACACTGTAGAAATTAAAAACTTGAAATATAATTAGATAATGCATAGCATTAGAAAACCGATTGAATAGTGCGTTAGCTGTAATCAAATTTTGTTTAAAACTTCTTAGCATAAATTAGTTTTAGGTGGTCCAAAATCCAAGGCTACAACAGTATTATTAGTCACCCACGGAATTTTACAATCAGGGACGGCGAATTACTGACCCGTGCCGAAAATTAAAACAATGCTAAATTATAACTATTTTCGTAAGCTTTTTTTACTATATAATTAATAAGCGAAGACCTCTTTATTTTTGGTTTTCACCGACTTTGTGGTGTCGGTTTTGGGCATTCTTAGGCACAAAATCATTAAAGACATGTCAATATAAGGTTAAGATAAAAAAAAATGTTTACTGTTTTATAAAAAATATAAAAACAAACAATTTTAGACTTTTTAAAAATGATTTTATTCGATAATTAAACTGTCATATTTTGACACTTTCTATATATAAAGATTTGCCTTCTTAGTTATACATTGATTTAATCAAAAGCAGCATCAACGTTCCAATCACTTAGGATTATGGTAAATATCGTTCCCGTTTTTTTATCGCTATGGCCAAAACGAACTCCAAAACCACTTTACTAATGGTTTTTGAATTATTTGTGACCGAGTAATTTTCGGCGTCGTTTAAGACATATGTGTAGCATCTAAACAAAAAACATTGATTTAGATATGACAATTACAATAAATAAAAAAGGTCAAATTCTGAAATTATTTAAAGTTTGTACAATTTTGCTCAATAAAACTTTAGCTCTGCGTTAGATTTCAAAAATAAAAGTACGATACTGTGTCCAGACACTTAATGCTACTGAACTGTAAAAAAAATCACGTGCGTTTGGTGCAAAATAAAGCAATTAATTGTAATTATACGTGAAAAATAAAGCTCTCTAGTAAATTACACTGAGAAGGCAATTGGCAAAATTTGCTTATTTTGAAAATCGACAACCACAACTAATAAATACAAACGGCAGTTACAGAAAAATAAAGTTAAAACTAAAAAAGGTCTTTCTCTCTCCGTGCAAACAACCCCCAGCCAACAATGCAATGCAGGGCCCGCAAAAGCCCTGTATGGGCAACTGTGCGGGCCTTGTGAGGGCAGCCCGTACAGGACTCGTATCGATTTGGCCGCGGGCCCCGAAGTGGCCCCACATGGGTTTAACCGCACGGGTTTCGTGGCGACTTAATGCCGATTTCCTGCACGACGTTTTTTGGCGGTGTAATGTCGATTTTCTGCACGGTTTTCATGATGGTTTAATGCCGATTTCCTGCACGGGTTTCATAGTGGTTCAACACCAGCTTTCTGTACGGTTTTCACGGTGGTATAATGCCGATTTCCTGCACCGTTTTCATGATGGTTTAATGCCGATTTCCTGCACGGTTTTCATGATGATTTAATGCCGATAACCTGCACGGGTTTCATGGTGGTTTAACACCAGCTTTCTGTACGGTTTTCACGGTGGTATAATGCCGATTTCCTGCACCGTTTTCATGATGGTTTAATGCCGACTTCCTGCACGGTTTTTACGGTGGTTTAACACCGATTTCCTACACGGTTTTTATGGTGGCTGATGCCAATTTCCTGTAAGGGATTTGCGGTGGTTTAATGCCGACTTCCTGCATGGTTTTTATGGTGGTTTAACGCCGATTTTCTGCACGGTTTTTATGGTGGCTGATGCCAATTTCCTGTACGGGTTTCACTGTGGTTTAACACCGGCTTTCTGTACGGTTTTCGCGGTGGCTTAATGCCGATTTCCTGCACGGTTTTCACGATGGTTTAATGCCGATTTCCTGTAAAGGTTTTCACGGTGGCTTAATGCAACTTCCTGCGCGGATTTTATAGTGATTTTAAATAATATTGCTTGGAAACTTACAACATTTTACACAATGTTAAAGACAAGACTAAAAAACTATTAAACTATGCTTTGTTTAGTGGATTACTTATTCTTTATTAAAACTAGTTCATTTTAATAATCCAATTTTTTGATATTTTTGTTTTTAAAATTTTTGACAAATCACAATTTTACATGTAAATTTAAACTTTATTTTTAAATTTAAACATACAAAAATTATGACAAAATATCAACAGTCGGAATTTGCTTTTGATCTTTTTATTCTTCTGCCGTTGCAGTCACGGCTCTCGCGAAGCCACTTTGCAGCGCATTTTTCAATTTCGTTCTGTTTAGCATTTTTTGAAATACGATGCTTCTTTACAGCTTCTATAAAAAATAACAACAATCCAAATTAGAATTTATTGTTTTAAAATTTTTAATATTGGACTTTTATAAATTTTTTGTTATACAAAAGTGCGTCAAAGGTTAAATTATTGAAAGGTTAGAACAAAATATCAACATTCTATTGAATTTTTGTTCGACAATCATGAGAAAAATACGACAAATTAAAATTTTTCGTTATTTTAATTCTTCGACAAGACGCCTGATTGGTTGAAAGACTCGACCAGTTGACCGGCGTTTCTCAACCTAAGATCGCGACTCGTAAGAGTTGCCAAGTCTGTTTTGGAAAGTTGCCACGATAGTTTATGCAATTTTTTAAATCTTTCTTTTACAGCAGGCCTGTTTTACTTTTTACCCATTGTGGGTCCTTTGTTATTGGCAAGTTTATCGCGGGCCGGGGGCATATGTAAAATGAAAGTGAAGATGAAAAAAAGTCTTTGTTAGTTGGCGAGGCAGAATCAGGGTATGATAATTTTTTTTAGGCTTCACTTTAATTTTACATGCGCAGTTGCACATGTAAAATTAAAGTGAAGCCTAACAAAAATCATCATACCCTGATTCTGCCTTCGCAGTTACATAAAGTTGCACAGCCTAAAAAAATTAACTGAGTTTAATTAAGTTTTGAATATAAAAAATGTCAAACAACAAAATGTCAAGGTCTACTCTAATTCATTATTTTTCATCTATATCTGAAGTTACTTGTATTTATTCATTCATATTATTTGCTTGCTGGAATGCTTATAGAACTTATCCAATGATTAAATTGACCGCCATTAGAGATGCACAGATATTGTCCTCCAGTTGAAAATTTAGTATTTGGTTATTATTAGGCCTACATATTGTAATATGACGGAAAATTAGAAATACTTCTTAAGAACGTCTACCAGAGACAACAGATTGACCAAATTAGTAGTAGGCTTATTAGAACTAAGAACATGCAAGCTATATCCAGTGATGGCCTTACAAAAAAGGGCCCGGTGCAAGAAAAATAAGAGGCCACTTTTTAGTGCATCAAAATAAAATAATCTTTAAAACAAGTCTTTATTTTACAGATGCAAACATCCTGGTGCTATTATAAAGAAATAGGGCAATATTTTGGTTTGGAGGGCCACTTTTTGATGTTTTTTAGGAGGGCTGTGGGGCGCTTCGTACGCACCCTAATAAAGTCATCACTGGCTATATCCTAATTAGTTTCAATAAAGATTAATTTTCAATTTGTCAAACTTTTTACACTTTTATAAACTTGCATTATTTTTGTACTTTTTGAGTAACAATTATGAGGCAAATTTTATTCTAAAAAAGTTTTTTCAGCTCTTAATATACTTCAAATGCAGTTTACACAATGTTTTAATAGCATTTAAAAAATGATCGCGTAGAGAATTGCATAATATACATGTACAAATTGGTAATTTTGGAAAGGTTGCGTAAATGAGAAAAGAAATATTCTAAAAGATGCTCGAATGATGTAATATTTGACAGTTGACACCATAATTTAGCCGCTCTTGTAAAGTAATTTCAGTTAAAAAATTCAACCAGAAACAATTAAAAATTGGAAAATAACATTAGCAATGTAATCGCAGTGCAGTTTTGGAAAGTGTTAAGAGCTTACCTGAGTCTTGGTTTGATATGTTCGATGGTAAATCCAAAGCTGATGTTGACAACGGTGTGCTAGCAACAGGGGAAGACCCTTCATATATCAAAGGCGAAGAAGAGTTTAATGTTAAGGGCACGTCATTAACGGGTTCTTGATTTGATCTCAATAACTTCGTTGGTGGGGAGGGAGGAACAATATCACTATCGTTGTCAGACAAAGAAGCAACAAAGTTTGAATTCGGTCTAAAAGAACAGTTCAACAAATATTTATTAGGTTAATCAGTAATATAAATTTATGCTGAAATTATAGCATAGAAAATTTTTGTAACGTAAGAATCTATAAAATATGGTTAAATAACACTGACAAAAGAACTTAAAATTATTCTAATTACGTTTCTGCAACTGAGAAAAACAAAGCATTATTTGGTCATATAGTTATATTTTTGCCGCCAACGCAACAATGCCTCAAATACATGGTACGTCTTGCTTTGTCGCGCTTTTCTTTTTTGTCTCCTAGTATGTTTTTTCCTATCTTATAATTCTATTTGTTCTATGTATTTATCTGCTTTTCTATGTAAGGTGTTGCAACCATGCACCATTCTTATAACTACTATATCAAATATTACTGTCTGCATGCTATAACGTTTAACGTTTTGTTGCTTCTTCCTTTTTCTTCTTCTGCTATAGTTCTATATGTTTGTTTATTTCTTTCTGTTTTTCTTGTGGCGGAGCAGAAATAAAAGATACTGATACTGATACTGATACTGATATCACTGTCAACTCTATTCGCCAGGCTTACAGGACAACGAAGCTTTATAAATACAGTGACACTCACGTGTTTACCCCGACTTGCTTACAAGATTCTACTGCCCGGTTAAAATTTTTTATTTGTTTTAATTGCTTACACCGTGATCTGACAGCATTTTAAAGATATTAGCTAAAATTGTCTAGCTGAGGCAAGTATCTTTCTCAAGGATGCAACCGTCGAAACAGTGTTCACTGTATTTCGGCCACGTTGTTCATTAATTAATTGCGAAACCAAAAAATACTGTCACTAAACTTCATTTAATCAATTATGTACATGTATGTATGCACTACATGAAATGGTATATACAGTACATTTTTATCGATTTAGAATTTATTTATTGTTTTTAAATTAATATTTTTTATGAAAAATTTACGGATCTTTTGTAGAAAGCCCCCGCCACTAATGCAAAAATGTGAGATTGAGAAAAACAATCCCGCCACGTTTTAAGTATTGCAGATTGCGCTGGCGGGGGCTTTCTATAGAAGATCCAAATTTGCTCAATTTTTTCTAACAAATCGATGTACAGCATGATTAAACTTAATCAGACAAGATTGAAATTAAAACTTTGCTTCTTGTTCATTCGCAAAAATACGGAAATCCTGATAGAATTTTTGTTAATGAAATTGTTAAACGTTCAAGTAATGCGAAAAAAGTAACTAGAGAATTTTGAAAATTCCTAATAAAGTAGCGTCTATATTTTATGGGTTATGGTTACTTAATTAAAAAATTACTACACTAACGACTTGTCAAAGCGACTAGGGGCAATCCATCTTTGATTAAATTTAGCTATCTTGTAGAAAGAATAAAGTTGACCATGGTCAAAAATCCTTGAAAGTTCCGACGTGAAGGGTGACTTAATAGGGATATTCCAAATCGAATTTTGAATTCATATAATGTTATATTTAGATGATATTTTTGGTATTAAATAGAAATACTGTGGTGAGCAATCACTGAAAAATAATTGAAAGGTAGTGAGAAAATGGTTATTTATACAGTAGAACCTCGCCGACCCGACCGCCCGCGGGACCGCAGTCAAGTGGTCGCCTTAGCGAGGTGGTCGCGTTATTGAAACCATAACCCTTACCCTAAATTTTAATAAAAAAAATTTGGGACCGCACTGAAATGGTCGTGATAACGAGGTGGTCTTTACCCCTTGGGGTGGTCACCAACCGGGGTTCTACTGTAGTTTGTTAAATCAAATTGAGCGACGCTGCATTAAAGCAAAAGCTGATGCAGAGTTTAAAATTTATTCGCACGTTCTCCAAAACTAAAAAACATTTGTCAACAAGAGCGCAGAGTGATTGATTATCCTACCTATTAGCGCCTCAGTCACTCTCCTGCGAGTTAGGAGGATAAATATAGAGATAAAATAAAAAATAAAATAAGTAACTTGTACTAAGTAATGCTAAATTAATTCTACGAAATATTAAATTATCAACCAAATATCATTCTAACTTGCTAGCAAAAGAACAAGAGTTTTATGTTTGCTTTACTAGTGATCACTGTTAGTACCTGTTACTATACACAAACTGCGTGTAGAAATAATATTTTCAGAAATACAAACAAATTTTCCAAAAGAGTGGGTCAAAGTAAAACGGTTTTTAATTACACGTAAAGCAAATCACAAACTATGAAAAACCTCCATCTATAAATTTCCATCTTTCAAAATATATTTTTCATTAGAAGCAAAAAAATAACTGCTTTTTCTATGAAGAACAAAAGTTTCTATAAAAAGCAAAACTGCCAAAATCAACAAAGAACTCGCCAAATACTTAATCGCTCTATTTTGCAGTCGTCACGATTTTTTTGAGACAACAGCTGTACGAACTAGGTGTTAATGTTAATCTATGCGATGTTTTCGTCCATTTGTCGGCTTGCGTCCTGTTTCGAAAATCTTCAAAGCTTGTTACAAATGAAGTGATACTTTTCAACCATTTCAACATACTTTTCACAATTGATAGCTTGCGTTTTAACTTTTCTAATCTATAAACAAGGAAAGTGTGTCAGAGATTTTTAATAGATTTTGCACCACTTATTGCTGAACCGTTTTCTTCCACAATTAACCTTCCTTCTCTTACTTGTTGATATTTTAAGCTTTTGTTAATTTTCAGAATCAATTTTGTATTTAAGTATCCGTTCAACAAGGACTATGATTGAACAAGAGCAAATTGCTATGGTTCATAGTCTGAATTTAATTACCATGTGACGTAAAAAATAAAGATAAAAATAGTAATACAAATTGAAAACTATAGGTAGGTTAAAAAAATAATTATTGAATATGGTTTATTTAGTCGACTTTAAAATTGTTTGTTATTTTAACAGAAAAAAATTTCTCTTACTAACATTTTTTTAACTTGTATTTATAACCTCGTTTCTTTGTTCACCAGAAGCGGGCCGTAAAAAGAGGCGCCGGGGACCGCATTCTAGCCCGCGCGCCGTATGTTGCACGCCTTCGCTCTAAAGTAATAGAACCCTCATTTTAAAAATTCTTAATGCAAACATACTAAAACATTTAGTTTAAACATTTTTGGACCTTCATAAATCCTTTATCAGAAACAATAAAAATGCTGTAGTTACCAGTTGTAAAAACAAACAAATTGACTCGGGTGGCAAATGCTTTTTTGTAGCCAAATGTTAAGGTTTATACTTGAAATTTTGCATGAAGGAGTAGAAAAAAATCTTCCAAAATGTTAGAGTATCTTAGTTGTATCTACATCTTCCAATGTTTAGCCAGGGCCTGCTAATTGGCAATCATCGTTTTTAGAACGATGCAATAAAGAAAAATGCCCCTATCAAGGCATATTGTCAAGAGTACCGAAAGCCCACCATCTGGCTGAATATCAAAAGCCTCGAAATAAACGTTTCTAATAACTATCACTCTATAGTTTTAAGGCACTGATTGTTATCCAAAAGACCCAGCTGCACCACTAATGTGCACATGGGCAGAAAAAAATTATACTTCTTAATTTTGAAGTAACTATAGTTTTTCTGAATGGATATATTTTTCTACAAACTATTATTCTGGACTGATTACCACTTAAACATTGCAAGATTGAATAATTGTGTGGCCGTTAATGGTAAATAAATAAACGTTTTTGTTGATACGTAGGCCTATCTACAAAAACCAACCAGCTGTGATCCTAGAACCGCCCAATTTTTTTATCACTGTCTATACGCTTTGGCCTGCATTTTGATTGGGACTACAATCCCATAACAGTTTCTATGGTGGTGCTTTAATTGAGTGTTTGGGCGAGTATTAACCATCTTGCATTCTTGTTCAATGGTAAAAGTACCACCATCTTTTACTCTGCTGGTCGCTGAAATACTTTAGAGCTGGATGGTATACTAAATTGCCGGACATATTTTCGTTAACCAGGTCATTAGGTCTTTTCAATATCTGAGAGAGCACAGGCTTCATTCGGATGGTGATAAATGGGGCAAGATGTTACCACAACGTACGCTTTTTGCGCCAAACTCACAGGCCGCCGTAGAAGCCTGACAATAATCCTGATCTAGCATTTGTTTACATTTGTCCTCATACTCACTAATTACCATACAGATGTTTCTGGTCACAAGATTAAAAACCCTCACATAATGCAACCGAGGTACGTTTTGCCGGTGCCAAGCATGTTCAATGTTAAATAATGGAATTTCGTGAGGCCCAGAACTACTTTATTGGCACCAAATGTACAAGACTGGGACCAGACTTATCAGAATGCTTTCAACATCATCAGAAAAGCAGCCGAAAAGACTATTCTTCCAGGTGACCTAGACCGTTTTTATATCATTTTTAGATATCCAACCCACTGCAAAATAATTAAGAAGTTTTCTGGAGTGACACGGGTCAAGGATGGCTGCTGTAAAACCATGCTAGCCAGACTTGAAACGAAAGAAAAGAACATCGCTGCTCTGAAGCAATTCTCGGATCATCAACTTTTCACACTTTAATTAAAAACATGGAGTACCTTAGCAAATCTTTTTTACAGGTAAGTCAAGAGTCAAGACAATCCCGCGACAGCAAACTATTTCCTTTTAGATGCATAATGCTATTGTAGATTATCTATTTAGAAAACGAAAGATACAAGGTTGACCCACGTCATCTCGACTCGCCTTTCAAGAGGTACCCTTGCAGGACAACCTTATTAAACTCAGTGAACATATGTAATTGAAACTTAGCTCAAAGAATTTAATGCTGTTTTACAACACTTATATACCAGGTAAAACTCTTAGCCTAGATTTCATCTGCTTTGAACATGCATTATAATCTATTGTGGAGCTGTTGTACGTGACTTTTTTGGTTACCTCATTGCTTCAAAGTTTTCAAAATCTAGAGAAGAGCGCTTGCAGTCGCGATCACACAATTAAACCCTGAGGAGAGCACAAAAAGTTATCAGCCGATATCTCTAGTTGGTGTTCCCTACACCAGAGGAGCCTGTCTAACCCCGCAATAAACCTCTTTTATTGGCTCTCTGCTTCCTCAAGACAAGCACCGAGTGGTTTTGCGCAAACAACATCGAGGATTGAAAAGAAGCCCAGTGCTCTCTTTTTTCATCGGACAGTTCTATATAACATTTATCTGTTATCGTTGCTTTACCAACATATGCTTTTACGGTACTTCTACAGCATTAGCACATGTTCCAAACAGTAGCGTATTTAGGGGAGGGGGGTATTACGCCATGCCTCCCTTTGGAGATCAGTAGTATGAGAAATCAGAGATAGCTTTGAAATAAAGACTTTTTTTATACATCACTACGTTTTTTGGACAAAATACCAACAAAACCGAGACAGATACAAAGTAAAGGCTATTTTCTACCATTTCAAAAAGTGATTTTACGCTAAGTAAATTTGATTGTTGCTGTTATACCTGCATCTCTTTCAAAATCCTCGGTACGCCTTTGGTTCCAAATGATAATAAATCTTGTCTGGAAAAGAAGTTTCGCCTTTGCTACCAGCCACAACAAGCAAAGCAAGCTCCACTTTTTGAAAAATTTTTTATAGATCAGTTTTGAATCCCTTCTGTTTTACTTTTATACATACTCGTACAATCTGTCTTTTATAACCAATGGAAAATATGCTAATGTTGACAACTTGGTCACTGCGCATACTGCATACCAGTTTCAATGAACTTAATTTAAACCTTTATTAGTCATCTTTATTTCATTATCAACCAATCAAAGTTCTTGACTCCTGGAGGTTGCTTTTAAATTTGTTACAATTTTTGGGTTGCATTTGGTTTGAAACTGTTCCTATAAAAGATTATAAAGTGTGATTATTTACAATTGTAAGCGTTGAGTAAAGATCAAAAAAGATTCGGATTGGTAAGTGAGAATTTTTTAGCTTTCATGTGATATTCGAGTGCATTCAAATTATCAAAAAATCAAATTTATAGCTCAGTGGTATAGAAATTAGATTACTTTTATTATAGAGTTTTGGTACTACTCAGTAGCACAAAATGTAAACACTTAAAAGAATGTAAGCAGTGAAGGCTTTACGAAAGGAAGGCCTGGTGGAAGAAAAAGAGGGAGCCTCTTTTTAGTGTGTAAATTTTTTTTGTTCCAAAAACGTCTAAAAAAAGTCAACACTTTCAATCGATTCTATACTTTCGTCTTAAAAGTTAAGGTAAAGACAGGGGAGCCACCGTCATGGTGCTACTATGAAAAAATAAAGCAATATTTGGGTTAGGGCGGCCACTTTTTGACGTTTTTTATGGGGTCCGGTTGGTGCGGCCGCTCTGTTTGCACCATACTAAAGCCATTATTAAATATAAGAAATTTTCCAAAAATTGCAGTTGGCGTCACTTAGCGTTTGTTTTATTGCGATAACACTTCCATAAAGAAGTAGTATAAAAATGCATTAAAATGTTTACCCTACAATAAATAAATTTTTAAGCTCTAAGCGAAATTATTTTTATTAAAAGTCTGAACCTATAAGAGTTAAAAAAACATTTAGGCAACCTCAAAAATCGTTTGCTTGGATTGTTATAAAGCTACTACAAAACCTTGCTTAAAAAGTTCAGACGGGGCTCGGTGGACCAACCAGGTATATTGCGTTATACCGGCGCGCCCCATAGATCGGACACCAAAAAACGCAAGATCTGATAATTTAGTATGATTTATTGAATTGATGGAGGCTTGATGATAATTGTTATTCTAACGAAACATTTTTTTGTTCGATTTTTCTTTGTTAAACACGACTTAATAGAAAGCAAAGTTAAAAGCCGTAAAATTTTAAGTTTCGAAAATTTGAACAATTTCAAGCAAAAAGTATTTTAACACCCACTCTAAAAATATAGATTTGATAAAACTTTAACAAACGTAAATACTATTAGACAAGCTTTTATACTTTGCTTGTGACAGGGCGTCATAAATGACCTTAATTTGAGAAACGGCGTCATCGCAAGGACGTTAATCTTTATGTAAGTGGGCGTTGTTCAAACTGTATATTCACCAATAACCGTTTAGCACGCTACAAAACAAAACGCGGTAAAATAGTGCTCGATTTAAATCCCAACAACTTTTCAACAGTTAAAAAAAGTTCTGATCTCGTACAAACAATCGAGATTGCAGAGGTGAGTATTGGCAGATGCTGTAGTGTCGTTTCTTTTGTTTTCATGCGATGTAGGTGCTGTGGCAGTGTTGCTAGATTTTATAAATAAAGCTATCCCTGCTTCTTTCTTTTTTAAAATCAAGCCTAAAATCAAACTGTTTTGTAATTTTCCTTTGAAATAATAGCTTATAATTGTCCAACCGAAAACAATTAATTTTCGCTTTTAATTTTAACATTCAAAAGAACCCGGTGCGATCAAAAAGTACTTATACCAAATAACGATAGCAAAATATAACTTTTGTTTGATCTACATTAACGCAATTCGCACACTACATGATCTTTTACAGATTTTTCGATCCTGCTTTTTGTTTTAATAAATTTAGCGCCACTCTCTGATGGCTGCTTGCAGAGACGGAGTGAAAAACAGCTTTGAACTGTTTATAGCTTCAACACCACTATAAAACCAGCTTTAGAGAAAGTAACTCTTGCAAAGCACTTTGTCTTTCTGTTGATTTAGTTCACCAGTTTTTAACGTTTGCAGGCATTCCAAACCCTTACCATAGTTTTTAAGTTTTTTTTATTAATTTTTTTTTGAAGTGTTGTTTTTTTGTATGTGTCTCTTATTTCGTGTAGCTTTTGCTGTTTTGTTTTGTTTTCTGCTATGAACCGTGAGTCTCATTTAAATAAATAAAAAAATTAACTCTATTCTTTAAAATGTCAAAAAAATATATTTAATAATCAGCATGGAACCCGCACAGAACCTGTACAGTTTTTCTACCTAAATGGCCCACTAGAAACCCGCATAACTCCTGCATAGCAAGTCTGCATGGGACCCGCACAGTTCCGGCACATGATTTCTACTCGAAAACTTCTAAAAATATATTAAAACTTTGTTTGATAAACTGAAAAGGATCTGCACAGTTCTGGCGCGGGCTTTGCACTTGCACTGGTGTTTTCAAAAACCTTATTCAGACAACACGACTAGCTGCATGGGATACGCACAGGATCTGTACAGGTTTCCTACTTTAATTGCCCACTTGAAAGCGGCATAAATCCTGCATAAAAAACTGCACAGGACCCGTATAGTTCCTGCGCATGATTTTTAAATGTAAACCTCAACTAATATTTTAAAATTTTATCTGAGAAACTGTAAAAGACCTGCACAGTTCGGGCGCAGCGGCTTTGCACTTGCAATGGTGTTTTTAGAAATCTTAAATCTGTACAAAAACTGAGCAGGACCAACATAAAGTTTTAATTTTTTTTTTTTTGTATTCTTGAAAATATTCAAAAATATATGTTAAAAACTGCATGGAATCCGCACAGGACTTGTGCAGGTTTCCTACTTAAATTGCTCGCTTGAAATCTGCATAACTCCTGCATGGAAAATTGTACAGGACCCGCACAGTTCTTGAACAGGATTTCTCCGTACGAACTTCAAATAATGTTTTAAAACTTTATCTGAGAAACTGTGAAAGACCTGCACAGGATCAACAAGTCTTTGTTACTTGCTTTGCATTCTTGAAAATATAAAAAAATACACTTAATAAACTGCATGGGACCCGCACAGGACCTGTACAGTTATCCTACTTGGATTGCCCACCTGATACCCGCATAACTCCTTCATGGAAAACTGCACAGGACCCGCACAGTTCCTGCACGTGATTTCTGCATGCAAACTTCAAATAATGTTTAAAAATTTTATGTGATAAACTGTGAAGGACCTGCACAAAACCAACAAGTCTTTGTTACTTGCTTTACATTCTTGAAAATATAAAAAAATGTACTTAATAAACTGCATGGGACCCGCACAGGACCTGTACAGTTATCCTATTTGGATTGCCTATCTGAGACCCGCATAACACCCGTATACCAAACTATACAGTACCTGCACAGTTCCTGCACGTGATTTCTAGATGCAGACTTTAAATAATATTTTTAAACTTTATCTGGGAAACAGTGAAAAACATGCACAGGACCGACAAGTTTTTGTTACTTGCTTTGCATTCTTGAAAATATAAAAAAATACACTTAATAAACTGCATGGGACCCGCACAGGACCTGTACAGTTATCCTACTCGGATTGCCCACCTGATACCCGCATAACTCCTGAATGGAAAACTGTACAGGACCCGCACAGTTCCTGCACATGATATCTATATGCAAACTTCAAATAATGTTTAAAACTTTATCTGAGAAACTGTGAAAGACCTGCACAGGATCAACAAGTCTTTGTTATATTGCTTTGCATTTTTGAAAATATAAAAAAATCTACTTAATAAACTGCATGGGACCTGCACAGGACCTGTACAATTATCCTACTTGGATTGCCCACCTGATACCCGCATAACTCCTTCATGGAAAACTGCACAGGACCCGCACAGTTCCTGCACGTGATTTCTGCATGCAAACTTCAAATAATGTTTAAAAATTTTATGTGATAAACTGTGAAGGACTTGCACAGTTCGGGCACGGGCTTTGCACACGCATTACGTTTTAAAAACTTATTCGGAAAATACGACAAACCAAACGGGACCTGCACAAAACCTGAACAGGTTTTTGGTTTTAATTGCCCACTCAAAACCCGCATAACACCCGCACAGCAAAACTGCACAGGACCCGCACAGTTCCTGCACATAATTACTACACCAAAATTCACCTAAAAATTTTGGCACTTGCTGTCTACCAAACTGTACCGGAATCGCACGGTTCCTGTACACGTCTGCTATTGACGATAGCCCACTTGAAAACTGCACTTTACCCTCGTGAAAACTGCATCGGACCTGTACCGGGCCCTTACGGTTTTGGCTTGCCCGCACGAGCCCGCATTGCCCACATATTACCCTCAAGGGCCCTGCACGGGCATGTTGGCTGGGCCATTACCTTTAAAATAAGTAAAACAAAAAAGAAAAGGTTTTAACAATAGTTTTTTGCATTTTGAGATAGTCTCCAACCGACTGCGGCCCGCAGGTTCTAGAAAATTTTGAATGGTGGTCCGCAGGAGCAACGAGCTTTGACCATACTAATTTAATTGCTTTTTGCCCATCAAAATATTCGCATTGAAATACAGTAACTATTATTAATTCTTTGATGTTGAAGAAATAAAGAAGACGTGAGGTAGCTATGAAGTTGTTTAGGGAAGAAGTAGCGCTTAACCGTTAGTCAGAAATAATTTGATTAGTCATCGATCTTCTCAGATGGAATGTCAACAAAAGTTTACATAACATTAACCATCGCAATGTGTTTCCTTGCTTGATTTAAAGTAAAGAATTGTTGTCTGTAATTATCGAAAAGCCCAAGTGTCGAAATCGGCTTTACGAACCTATATATAAGTAAAAATTTCATACTTTTGACAGATAAAAATAGAGAAAGTAACAGTCCTTGATTTTGATTTCATAGTAAACGCTTTCCATTCTTTTTTAAAGTTAGTGTATTGCTACAAAGCTAAATAGATACTGATAACCTATGAACAGATATTTCAAAAACATCCAGATATGCATTAAAATATATTGCTTTGCTCCCCATACAAACGAATTATAAAATTGGGATCCAAACTAATCATTTAATTTTTGGCATCGCTCTGATTTTAAATTAAAATGACTTTGTTATATTAGTAATAAGCCGTTTTTAGACAGAGATCTTACAAGCAAAACCTCACTCATTTATTTTCAACTGATATATGCTGGTGGTCCGAACGATTAACTTTGTAAACTTTATTTTCCGTTGCCTAAATATCTCGTAAAACATTGAGTCATTTGGCGCTTGTGACGTAACAGATGTTACAAGCTGGCCACATTTAATTCTTTATTGTAGCAATCTTTTTCAATGCGTTTCCTTCGAATAAGCAACTTAGAAATTTATAGTTCAGTTTTTAACTAAAGAGAAATATTGGAACTGTTGGTTTATCTATTTGAATAAGTTGAATTGTAAAAGTAATCGAAATAATTAAAGAAATTGAAGTGAATTATATTGGAAATTAAATTAAATAGTTAGACTGGACTATTTGGCTGTTTCTTTTCACAGTACAACTATTCCCAAACAGTTTAGTTTCTGTGGCTGTCGCAGACTCCACGTGCGTCAGGAACAGCTGGTAATTTAAAAGAATATTTTATAAAACGCAATATGACTGTTTATAACTTTTTCATAAGTACATTACCAGCAGAAAGATAAATAAAGTTGAAAAAATCATATTGGAACCATTAAAGTGAAGTAAAATGTTCTCAAAAAAAAAAGCCAAGAAACGGCATGTTATGATGTGTTGTAAAATGGATTATTTAATAATTTTTTGTAAAATGATGCTGTGCTCTGCAATCTTTTTAAACTTAGAAAAATTAGAAAAAACTTTCAGAAATTATACCAGCTTTTACCATAACTCAAAAAACATTGGCAACATAATTTCTATTAATATATGTATTTATTGAATTAGGTATTTAGATTTGTTTTTATTTCGGTTTATGACATTGCCTGTTTATATAAATTTCGCAATTTTAATAAGCACTGCGTATGAACGTGAAGTTTATTACCTCACTAAAACACAAAGTTAATGCTTTTTGCAGACTAATAATTTGAGCGCTTTCTAAAAACACTCCAATAAGTTTTTTTTACTATCTTTGATTGCGATATAAATTGATTGTAAAGACACAAAACTTCATGAAAGCGCAGCTGGAAAGTTAAATCCAAGTTCAAGTTGCCGCATTGTCTTTTATAATGTAATAGTTTTTAAAAAAGCATGCTCGCTTTCCTTTCATCAGTGTTACATTGTCTTCCACAATTGTGTTACACAAAAGTTAATAGTACCCTTAAGTCATTATAACAATTAAAACGAATAAAAGTTAGGTTTTTTAAAAGCATAATTAGCCGTTGATGAAGTTACGAGTTAATCCTTTCAACTGCAGAGCTATTGCTCCCGGTTGGGTTTTACAATAGGTTTGTTTTTCATTTTATGTCATGACATTATCTCAATAAGTCATGCTTTATGCTGTTAAAATCTAATATAATACATTACGAGTACAAAAAAGTTTAATTATACCAAACAATAAGTGACATATACGACGTATGATCGGATTTTTATGCAATAGCATAATAAATTGTCCAACAGGTTGCAAATGAAATGTCCCAAACTGCATTCTTTAATATGATTTAATTGCTTTATAAACCTTTTATGCAATTGCCTATAAAACAATTGCTGAGCAAAGCTTTGGATATTTGCCGGTTTATTTGGATGCAACCAATTTATTCCTTAATATAAGCGCATGCGCAAGTTGCGCTTTCATTTTTTTGACAGCATTGCGAAATTTGCCATGGGCTGCCAGAAACATAAAGATTAATTGTATGTTACTGTGCTGTCGCAACTTTCAAAACTGAGCAAGTAGCGCAAGTGCCCGCCTCTGTATAAAAGTTTCCAAGTCGGACTTGTGAAACATGCTAGTTATGCTGCAAACGAGAGCTGCAAAAACCAAATGAAAAAATTCAGAATGCGTTTGCTTAATAAGCTAGTAGCTTCTTTTCTGTATCGCTTGTCATCGACAATCTCGCGCTATGCTGTGCTATAAAACAGTTGTCAAACTGTTATTGGGTCAACATTTTGAATTTTGTTCGAACTTGTTGCATTTACTTCCTTTGACTAGAAAGATTAAGTAGAGCAATGAAGGGGAGGTTTAGGTTTCTTTATACAGACAAGAAAATCTGTTTTTAGATTTAAATTTCAATTGTCATATTTTGTTATTCAAACCAAATTATTTTGATGTAATAGGGTTTTTTTACATAAAGTATTACGTTTTTTTACAAATTAAGATTTAAAACAATTTATTAGGTTTAAGAAACTTTTCTAATTTTTTTTAAAGTTAATCTAACAATTTTAAAGTTCTAAATTGTTAGACCATTTGATACTGAAGTTTTTCAAAGCAATAATATCTATTTCAAAAAATTGTTGCTAGTTAAATGATCATTTAGCTCCTTATAACACATTTAATAGTATTTGCAGAAATAGTTCAGCAATTACTTGATTTAATTTTAAAAAATATTTTTGTACGAGTGCTGCAGGTGACGGCTGTATAATTTGTTCGATCACTTAAACTCAAATTTAACCTAATATTTTATATAATTGAATAATACGATGCAAATGGAATGAGAAAACAATCAAATTTTAAAATGGTTCAAGTAATCATGAACAGGGCCTCGAATTGAACCCGAACAGGATCCGTAAACCCTTATTAATCGTTATTATTGTTTAAATTCAAGCTGTAACTAGATCCATAAGAATCAAATTTACTGATGCAGAACTGGAACTAAAACAATAAAAATATTATTTGCCAAACCATAACCGGAACATGATTGTAAACAGTTCTAAAACGCATTGATTTTAATTTTTGATTTACTTACAAGTCTAATTAAATTACAATTTTGTGTTTAAAGGTGAAAAAAATTTTGGATTATTATATTTTTTTTTTGTGCAAAACAGAGACTTCATAAGCAACGTTTTTGGGCAAAAATTAAAAAATAATACCTGTCCTGCCCTAGGTACTGCCTAAGCCACTTAAATACATGGACGTCGATTGAAAGGCGAAAAGATAGTTTGTCCTGTTTGATTTTTAAATATTAACATTAAAATTACTTTTTAATTTTATTCCAAAAATTTATGAGCTTATTTTTTATCATAAACTTGAATGATTAAATATTTGTTTTAAATAACATACGAGTTATTTAAAACATATAATCTACATAATCTATATAAGTTATATAATCTACATAAGTTAGGTCTCATACCAATAAACTTAATGTGTGAAACCGCCATTAAACGTTTTCAAAATTTTCTTAGCTGTGGTTGTGTAAGTGTCCGGTCTACGAAAAATTTAATAAATACATACATATGATAGTATAAAAAGACTAATCTCTGCTGCAAAATAGTCTCAAACACTAGATATGAAAAGTAAATAAAAAAAATTTTTTGCTTACACTTTTGGGGCTCGCAATATACTACTAACCTAGCAAAATAATTTTAAACTTGCGTATGAATAGCTTCAGCGTTTAATGTTTAAACTTTGCACGAGAAATGGTCTCGCTTTAAAATTCTTCGGTATGCAACTGTTTACCGTCCCTCTACCAGAAACACATTAATTGTTCTAAACGGTTTGACGCCCTGATTATAAAAAGCGCGCACTTACATATAAAGCTTCTGTATTTAAATGACTCAAATTGACAGAACTTTTAAAGCAAGATTTTTTTAATCTTGTGATATTTTTTTCTATTCTTAAATATTAGTCATTTGCAAAACTTAAAAAGTTTTTAAAATTACGTTCAACTTTATTAACACGTTGTTTGTAGTTTTTGTAAAAAGAATTTGACATAATTTGAGTCTTTTGGTCTATATAAATCATTAATATTTATTTTTAATTCTTTGCTTTTTGTGCGAGTTTTAGTTTATGCGGTGATAATTCAAAGCAATACTTGTAGTTTTAAAAGCAGTTAAAAATCTAATCGGGGGATTGAAATAAACTGGATAAAAGTTATCAAATTCAATAAAAGTAAATAATTCGACCTACACAGGAAAAGAAATTAGAAAATTTACAATAGTGGAAATGATAAATTCGAATTCAGTGCAATCTAAGTGGTTTCAATCAAAACAAAGGTTTGGAAAAAAGACCAATTAAAACATTTATCTAGAAAAACTGTCATAAAAAAAATAATTAAAAAATTTGTAAAAAATTCTTGAAATTTTTTCTTCCCAGTAAAAGTAGTTAGTAACTTATCTAAAATTGCCTACAATTAGTTATGACGTTGACACGTCGCCACAAATAATTTTACAAAACTATTTGAAACACTTTTTTTTCTAATTTTAAACACAAAAATGTAACTAGTATTTTGGGGAGTCCACTTTACGAAGACTTAATATGACAACGATCGTGGCAGATTTTTTACATAAGACATTTGGTTAGCATATAAGTGTACTTGACATTTAATCTTAACCTCTACTGAATATCAGAAGCAAAAAAGCAATATTTTATTTAGACCAGGGATGGGCAAACTACGGCTTTCCACGACATTTTGTGTGACCCGAAAAAGCCTCAAGCAAATAACTTTACTCTCTCTTTGATTTCAATTGCGGTAATCTTTAAAAAAAAGATCTTCACTTTCAATCATCTTTATGTTCATTTAGGTTAGGCTTACCATGCGTCGAGATTTTGGCAGGACAGTCCCGATTTTTAGGGATCTGTCCCGCGCATTTTGGCAAAAACTCCGCCAGAAATCTAAGATTGACTCCATGTGCAGAACCCCTTTTATTTTGTTTTCTTCCGAGATCACTAGTTTTCAGAGACAAAAATCATAAAATCTGAGACAGATCCAAAGTGAAGACTTTTTTTTAAAGAACACTTCTTTTTGGTAACAAAAATCATGAGATCCGAGACTGATTCAAAGTAGGGACTTTTATTTTTAGGAAATACTACTTTTTGGGGACGAATTTTTTTCTGTTATAGAGCATCCTGGTTTTTACCTTCAAAAATATTGTAACCCTAATTCACGTTGTAAATACTAGTGCGGCCTTTGATTAAAATTATCTTCTGAATGCGGCCCGCGAGCTAAAAAGTTTGCCCAACCCTAATTTAGACTATTTAAATTGTTTCGAGAAAGAATGACCAGCACAATATTGACAAGGCTTGAAACGCCGAAGCATCAACCCAGTTTGCTATTTTCTTTTGTTTTGATAAATTAAGTTTAGGTGCATTTTTAAAGTTTATGTAGGCATCCAGTTATTTATTTATAATTTTTAAAAATGGATGCGAACTCAGTTCAAAAAAAAGATGACTTTATTGTTTGAGTAGCAAATGAATTAACGAATAAGTTGTCTTTAAAAATACTCAAATGCTTACAAAAATTTTTCACTATACTGTAACAATAATTTAAATCCAAAAAAGGTTTTCTTGTTAACTGTAATTCTATGAACGTAAACTAATATTCTTAAAACACTTTTTTGTAGTCCTTTCGAATCAACAAAAAGAATATCTGATAACTGTTAGTATGATTGAAGGGTGAAGAAAGTGATGCAATAATTCTCGTAAAAGCAACTTCAATCAAGATAGTTTGGATTTAATTTTAACTTTGACTATTTTGTTAGTCGTTAGCAAGGACCCTTTATACTCGTATTAATTCTCCAATTGGTGGTATGGATAAGCAGCTTTAAATACCAATAATTGTATTATTATTCTAACAAGATCACTAGAATATTTGTCAAAATAATAAAGGCTAACTAATAAATTTTTTTAAGGAAGTGAGATCGTGAGAAAAGTAAAATTTTAATGCAGAAAATTTCAATCGAACTCAGCCTTTTAAACTTTGTCACACTTTTATTAACTTTAAATTCTTAATCTTAGAAAAGTTGCATTAAACGAAATAAATATCTTATTTCTTTATTAATTTTACCGTTGTCTTTATTTTCGTTTAAGATAACCAAATAAAAACTTTAAACTTTTTTCTACAAATTGTTTCTTTATGAAAATAACAAAAAATGTTCGTATTCAAAATATCAATATTTTTTGCGAACATTGTGTTTTATTCTAAAGGCATATCATGGTCAAACTGGACTTCTTGTTCTGAATCAGAAAAATGCCACCAAAAAAGTGAATTAGAATGTGATAAAGGAAAAGGAATTCAATGTGTACCAGCGCAAAAGAATGATTATACATATCAAACAAGAATTTCAAGCGATTGTAATGGAACTTGCGACGGACATAAAATTGCCCCATGGGATATACCAAGCACACAAGTAAAAATTTAAAATTTTGAATAATTTTTGCTACTTATTTTTTCTTGAAGTCAAAATAAATATTAAGTCAAGATGTTGAACAATTTCTCAATACAAAGTTAACTATTATTTTTAATAGAATAATTTATATCACTATGGCAGGCAAGAAATTTACTATAAAAAGATGAGTAGGGAATCACTCCTAACTCTGTCATTGCTTTAATAAATATGACTGAAATCACTTTTTGTCTGTTATATATTTAATTGATTGATGAAGTGCCCACACAGAGGTAATTTGACCTCTTACCACCGAGGCAAATGACAAATTACTTGGAAAAAGTTTAAAATTTATTCGATTTCGATGAATATCACATTGGTACTTGGCTGTTTACAACAGTATTGCGCTAATTTTTATCAGTCGGGACAATTACTGATGAAAAATGACTTGGTAAAGTGAAAACAACAATCAATCTTGCTAATTTGGAAAAAAAATATTTTCCGCTTCAATCTTCTTTTTTTCAATTTCTTTAGAATTCTACTAATTTTGACTTTTTTTATTCAGATTGGCCCAGATGGTAGGTGCTTTCACGCAGCCTGGGCCGTGAGTAAGTCTGCTCATTGATTTTAAAATGACAGACCGAAACCGAACCTACCAAAACGGAAGGCTATCCACCCATTCCGATGTTCAGTGTGGGTCTGTTAATCGGCAAACGTCCTTTTCAGGACGGGGCAATGTCAGGATAAAACTGCCCTTTTCAGGGCACATTGCCAACAAGTTCCGAAGACCCACTATTCTTCAGCTGAACATCGAAGGCCTCACTGCAAGCAAGATGAATGTTCTTCATCACCTCGCTATGCAGTCTGAGGCACTTGTCATCCTACTGCAGGAGACCCACTGCACTGATGCAGAGAAGTTGGTGCTACCACACTACCAACTAGCTGGGTCTTCTTTAAGCAGGAAGCATGGCCTTGCCACGTTTGTTCACGAGCGACTGAGATACACGCTTTTGGACCAATCTCCACCGACATTGGAGATCGAGTGGCTGTGTGTGGACGTTGATGGCTATAAAATAGTCAACGTCTACAAACCACCGCCAACGCGATTGCGAACCCTGGATCTCCCAGTGTTTCCTCACCCCTGTCTGTACGCTGGCGATTTTAACTGTCGTCATGCTGACTGGGGTTATGATGACAACAGTCCGGATGGTGAGTGCTTGGCTGGATGGGCAAGTATTAATTGTCTTGCCCTCCTATATAATGCCAAGGACGCTGCCAGTTTTTATTCCGGCCGCTGGAACACTGGCACCAATCCAGACCTAGCTTTCGCTAGCGTAGGTCCAAACAGTCGCTTACCGGATAGACGTGTCCTTGAGAAGTTTCCCAGGTCACAACATCGACCCTCGCTTATTACACCACCAAGGTTTGCTATGGCAGTGCCCAGCATGCCTGTTAAGCGATGGAACTTCCGCAAGGCCAAATGGAATCACTACATTGCTTTGACGAATAAATTCGCAAAGACTTTGTTGCCGCCTGATTCACTTGATGTGGATGCGGCTTACCAGGACTTCTGTAACATCATTAAGAAAGCAGCCAAGAAGACTATCCCACGCGGGTATCGAAACAACTATATTCCGTGTTGGGATGCAGAGTGTGAATCCCTCTATAAAACCTTTCTGCAGTCTCCTCAGGGAGACGACTCAAGTTTGGCTGCTACAACTCTGCTTGCCAAGCTTGACAGAAAACGGAGGGATCGATGGTCCGAAGCAGTTCGGAGCATTGACTTCTCACACTCTAGTCGAAAAGCGTGGAGTATTTTGAACAACCTTACTGGTAGGTCACGACACTCTCCTCGTCATTGTCCCGTTTCAGCCGATGCTATTGCATCTCAGCTGGTTAGAAATGGGAAATACGAGGCTGTTGATCGCAAGTCATCTCGACTTGTCTTTCAAGAAGTGTCTGACCTTTGGAGGGCCACAACACCAGACGCAGTAAATATCTCTGACAATTTTTCACAGAGAGAATTTGCTGCTGCCCTTCAACATTTAAAACCAGGCAAAGCTCCGGGTCCTGATTCCATCTGCCCCGAGCTTATACTCCATGCTGGAGCTGCTTTGAAGTCCTGGTTACGTGACTTCCTTTCTTCCTGTTTGCGCCGACTCAAAATTCCCAAGATCATGAGAAGAGCGCTTGTGGTCGCGATCCCAAAACCAGCAAAGCCCGTGGGGGACCCAAAGAGTTATCGACCGATATCTCTGCTCTGTGTCCCCTACAAGATCCTCGAGAGGCTTATCTACGCCCGCATTGAACCATTAATCGATCCACTGCTCCCTAAAGAGCAGGCTGGGTTCCGACGCGGGAAGTCAACCGTAGATCAAGTTGTTCTGCTAACCCAGAACATCGAGGATTCTTTCGAGGCTAAAAAGAAGGCTGGTGCCGTATTTATCGATCTGACAGCTGCTTATGACACTGTCTGGCACCGTGGCCTTACCTGCAAGCTGCTGAGACTACTTCCGGATAAGCACATGGTCAAAATGATCATGGAGCTTGTCCGAAATCGAAGTTTCACCCTTACCACCGGTGACAGCAAGCAAAGCAGGCTACGCCGTCTTAAAAACGGCGTTCCTCAGGGATCGGTCTTGGCTCCCCTCCTACTTAACATCTATACGTACGATCTTCCTTCCATGATTTCCAGAAAGTTTGCTTATGCTGATGATTTAGCATTGTTGCACTCTTCTGGAAACTGGAAGGACTTGGAGGGAACATTAAGCCAAGACATGTCCACACTGTCAGCGTATCTCCAGACTTGGAGGTTGAAGCTCAGTCACACTAAGACGGTGACGACAGCCTTTCACTTAAACAACCGAGAGGCCAAACGTGAGCTAAAGGTCTACAACAATAGTAGACTTTTACCGTTCTGTCCAACCCCTACATACCTTGGGGTAAAACTGGACAGATCGCTCACGTTTCGTCACCATTTAGTGGCATTGCGCAAAAAACTATCATCGCGCGTCACACTGTTGAGGCGACTCGTGGGCTCGGGATGGGGTGCTGGTGCTAAAACACTACGCATAGCCACCTTGTCTCTAGTCTACTCAACAGCTGAGTACTGTGCGCCAGTCTGGTGTCGCAGTGCTCACACTCGCCTCATCGACAGTGTCTTGAACGACGCCTTGCGCATAGTTACTGGATGCCTGCGTCCCACTCCAACGGACCACCTACCTGTACTTTCAGGCATCCAGCCAGCTGAGCTTCGCCGACTGGGAGCGACACTCTCCTTGGCTCACCGTGGATCTCTGGACCCCGATCATATTTTGCATGGTCTGTTAAATGGGTCCTCAGATACTCGCCAAGTGAGACTAAGATCCAAACGCCCGTTTGTGCCAGGTGCGCGGAATCTCTTGGACAATCTTGCCAGACTTGGCATCCGCGCCTCTGAATGGACAAATCACAAATGGAACGCGGAGTACTGTGAAAGTGCTTCCAGGCTCCGTGCTTTTGTGCCCGGGACCAGTGTCAGGCCTGTTGGGATGGGCTTACCCCGAGCAGCTTGGGTTAGGCTCAACCGCCTGCGGACTGGTGTTGGGCGATTCCATTCGTCCATGCACAAATGGGGTCTCGCTCCTTCACCGAATTGCGAGTGTGGCGCCTCTGAGCAAACCGCAGACCATGTACTAACAGCGTGCCCTATACATCGGGCAGCACATGGAGCACGTGGTCTGACGGTTTTGGATGACGAAACTCGATGCTGGCTTAATAACATCACTGCCAGCATCTGACCCAGGCAGTGCAGCAGTCTGGGGTAGTAAAAGGATAAACCCTCGGCCCCAGTCCTGTTTGTGTCTGGCCTGGAGTGGATGCCCTTCAAACGACGACGACGACGATTCAGATTCTTCGATTTAATTTTAAATCTTGACCTTGGTAGTTAGGATTCTAATTTACAAATAATTCTCTCAGTGCTTCAACCTCCACTCCAATTTTGACATTCTTTAAAATTAAACCGTCATTTTAGTATTTTGGTTTTTCAATTTTTTTGACGCTTTGCAAAACCAAACTTTCCTTGACAAAATTCCAATAGTCAAAACAGCTGACTGGAGGAAGATTTCGCTTCCCAATAGTATTTTTTATACTTGATTTAGGTAAATGCGTCAAGCTAAGCTATATCTTACAAGATAAACCATATTATCGCGAGTAAAGCAATGACATTGTCGTGATTCGTGTATGCTTAATGCATGTTTGCAGCGTGCTTGCCTTATCTTCGAGCCTATGCTTTTATTTTATCAATCGTGCTCCTCTTCCCATAATGCTTATCGTGTGAAATTTTGCGACAGTGTTTCTTTGTCCCACGGTCAACCGTTAGGATATTCGGTGATGCTGGCTATATATACTGACGTGGCTGTATATCATTTTGGAGAGAGGCAACAAAATTATTAAGAACATTACGCCGCTGTTCTGGGACAGAGATATGCTTAATAAATTCTGTTAAAATAAGTTTTGCATGTAATATTGTGTTAGGGTTAGTTTTAAAACCAAGACTCCTAATCGCAACATTTTGGTGACCCCGACGTGTTTCTGTTAAAATTCCTTTTGCATGTAATATTGTGTTAGGGTTAGTTTTAAAACCAAAATGTTACGATTAGGAGTTTTAAATAAGGTTTTTTTAATGCTATCTGAATAAGTATCTGTCTGAATATCTGAATAAGAAATACAAAACACAAAACATATCAGAATATAAACACAACAGAAAATTAAAACTCTACACTGTACAATAAACGCAACTAGCTACTTTAAAACCCATTAAGCGCTGACGTTGCGTTGCTGCAACACATATAGTTTGAGCCTCTGCAAGAGCACTTTAAAAATGACTTTCAATCTAAAAAACTAAATATTCTTGTAATTTACATAAAGTGTTTGAAATCTCATTTTAAAAAAATAATTTTTTTTTCACATTTAAAAGATTTACTGTTCAACGGCACTTTTTACAAGTTTTGAGTACATTTTGTTAGCCGCATTTTAATATAAATTACTGCAATATAATTATATTAATAACAGTGTTAATTTAGAGTATAATGCTTCTAGAATATAACTGTGAAAACTCAACTTTTAAATTTGTGAAGCGCCGGAGTTATTTAAAGGCAAACTTTGGTGTACCATTTCTGCAACGTCAGCGCAAAAGCATTACTTTATTACGCATTGTAGCAGACACGCCACACTCTTTTGTAAAACGTTGTGGATGAAATGAAAACGCCTGAACATTAGTTTTGCAGCCTAGCTGATTAAAAGGTCTTGCAGAAGTTAAAAGGGGGTTAATCCGATTATGACGAAACATTGCAGTGCTTTTTCTTTCAAAACCAACATTTGTACTGCACGAGTTTTCCAGTTCGTTGTTCATTCATTTAGTGGTTACAGCGATTGCTGAAGGAAGTCGGAAAATTGTTAGAAGAGACAAGGCGAGCGACTACTACTTATTCGAACTAACAATATGACCCTACATGTCTTGCCAAAAAGTTCTTAACTGTAGAAGAGGCACTAGTTGCTATAGAAAGTCCTGAATTCGGAGAAGGTAAGTTGGATGTAGTCATAGCACCACCAGGTGTAACTATAGTTAGTGATGAAGAGGGTATGGACGAAGACGATTTCACAAAAAGTGAAGCCATGCTTCCAGACGCGGCAGGAGAGATTGAAATTCATTTCAACCTAGTACAAAGTGATGATATGCCAACGACCTCAGTTCCAAAAATAAAACGCAGCACGAAAGTGAAATGGAGTAAAAAAAAAGCTTCTTTTTTACCTTCTCTTGTAACCCAAGAAGCTGACACGCTGGTAAAGAAAATTACTGGGAAACAACAAACGAAATATTTGAATTATTTTTTGATGAAGAAATGCTAAATTTACTCATTGATCAAAGCGTTCTACACGCAAGACAAAAAACATGCACGAATTTACTTGTACGATTTCGGAAATAAAGTCATTTATAGGCTTCCTATTGTTTACTGGGTACCACAAACTTCCACAAAAAAAATTGTGTTGGTCCCTTGATCCGGATTGCAACACCGCTGTAGTGCGTTAAGCGTGAGCAGACAAAGATTCAGAGATATAAAAATAAATTTACATCTCAATGATAACTCTGCCACAACAAAGATGACAAGCTATTCAAAGTTAGGCCGTACATTGAGCTTCTGAACAAAAAGTTTCAACAGTTTGGAGTTCATAAAACAAACTTGTCGATTGATGAGCAGATAATTCCGTATCGAGGACGTCACTCAACAGGAATGTTCTGTAAAGGTAAGCCCTTAAGGTTCGGATGTAGAGCATGAATGCTTGCCTCGTCCGATGGGTATGTGTATGCTTTTGATCTATATACCGGGAAATTAAACAAAGAAAAGACTTCTGAGAGCTTCTTTAACTTAGATGTGTTCGTAATTTTACTTGACTCTTTAGATATTGCTTTTTATTGAGTGCATTTTTTGTGTTTTTTTATCGTTCTTATTTTTTTTATTTTATTTATTAAAATCAGACTCATAGTCCATAACAGAAAAAAAAACGTATGTTTTCATAACACATCAATTTCGTTATTTGTGTGCTCCAACCTCCCGATGTGCGTAGACTGTTGTCTGCCAAATGGACAAGGTGCGCTTCTTGGGCGAGCAGCTGCTCCACGTTTCCCATCTTGATTTTAGAGATGGGTAAGGGCGCGGTACCAGCGACGCTCTCTTATCCAATCAAAATGTATAAAGCATCTCTAGCACCGAGGCGGGGAACGTGGAGCAGTTGCTCGCAGAAGGAACGCACCTTGCCTATCCTCCACATGGGTCTCCTGAGAGAGGGCCACTGGAACCTTCACTGTAATCTTTTCAGACATTGCGTTTTGCCATTCACAAAATCACGCTTTGATGATATTTTTGTTTTTTCACAAAATTCTCTTTATTTTAAACCAAATTTGGTCAAATAAGTGGGCAGGCCATGTTTCGTTTCGTGCATTTCTAGGTTCCATGTAAAAAATTAAGAATATTTTTTTCAACAACAGTTTGCAATCGTGAATAATAACTGTGTTTTCAAAGTTTTCAAGTATAAAATTCACATAGCAAGTTATCTATTTTTACCGCTTAAGCGCTGACGTTGCGTTTCTGCAACGCCTGAGATTTTGTATAAACAAACAAGAAATTGGAATTTTTTTTAATAATTATCTAAACTGCATAAGTGGGAATAACATATTAAAAAATTTTTAAAATTGAACATCTAGAAATAGGTGCGGCGCTTAATGTGTTAAGGCAGCTTCTGGTTTAAATTTAATACTACGTTTTTTTCTAAGTGAACAAATCACACGTACATTTCTTAAATTTCCACGTTTAAGTTCAATTTTAAGACGGTTTTTGCATAAAACTTTAAAAATTAGTTGAAAAATACTACTAATATTGATTAACAATACAGGTTTAGATTTTACACTCACTTTCGTTTATATTTCATCACTCTTCAAAAATTGCTGTAAAAAAGTGTTAGGATGTTAAATCAAGTTTTAAAATGTTTTTTTGCATTGTGTTTTGTGCACATAATTACTTTTACGAAATTACTACTGTGTTAATTAGCTTTCTTGAAGTTATTTACGACTTGCAAAAGATATCAACCTTCTATCGCCCAACTCAACAAATTTGTCACGTTTTAAATTTTTGTATTTTTTTGAATTTAAAAATATTTTTTTCTTGATTGACCTTATCAACAGATTTGATACAATTCATATTTTATCATTTTAATTAAAAACCCGGAAAATCTTCAATCAGTGTGATTTTTTAACCAAGTTACCTTTTAAATTTTTCTTATTTTTTTACGTCACAAAATTTTGGTATCGTGTTTGATCAGAGTTGAAAAGTAATAAGAAATCTAATAATTTTTAATAGTTGACATTGAAGTATGACTCCCTAGAAAGTACCAAAACCTTCAATAAAATTCAATTTTTATTACTTTTGTTGCTTAATTGACCACCGCTACAAATTTGTAACGTTTAAAAAAATGGGGCAGTTTAAATTTTTTTTTCAAAGTTTTGTTTTAGATACATTTCTAATGCGATTGCAACTGCAAAAACACACAAAATAAACTTTTTTCATTCAAAACCTAAAAGAGGACAATAGAGGGTTAAGTTCGTGATCCACTGCAAGCCTCTACTGTAGGAAAAATCAATATCTTTTAAAGAATAACCTTTTGTCCTACGTCAAATTGTGTCATTATTTTGCGGTGCCCATATTTCTACGACATTGCACAAACACAACATGGTCACTTTCCTGGGATTATTGCAGTGCTGGTGACCCTTTGGCAACGACAAGTTAAATTCGGTCAAACCATAGATCAAGTTCTAACTTCTCGTGCTGGACAAAAGCAATTGGCATAGCTGAACTATCCGGGTAATATTACCCAAAAATGTCAAACATATTATAAGATTTTATTAATGATTTTGATTGATATTGAGGTCGGGAGGTAGGCGTTGCTGGCCTTTCGCATTTTTTTATAAAAATAACTTGAAGCAATGTTAAATTATGCTTGAAAATACTTTTGTAAGCCTGTTGAAGAAATTAACTGCAAATCGGTAAAATATTGAAATCATATTATTTAAAGCCTCATGCTTAAAAATCAAACATTAGCTTTTAACTTTGAAAAATTTTCTAGACAAGATAAAAATCATAACTTTTGAAATTTTTTTCACCATCAATGAAAGTTGAGAAGTTATGTAAAATTGCAAAGTTAGAAGATACAAGGTCGGTTCAGAAATTTTCTAGACAAGATAAAAATCATAACTTTTGAAATATTTTTCACCATCAATGAAAGTTCGAGAAGTTATGTAAAATTGTAAAGTTAGAAGATACAAGGTCGGTTCAGACTGAAAATGACGAAAGTAAAACGTTTGGCGGAAAACGCAAAAAAACACTTTTTTTATTTTATCTCTATGTTTATCCTTCTGACTCGAAGGGAAGCGTCGGAGACGTACGAGGTGTGTTTGAAAAGTATCGGGACTGTATGCTTTGCACAAACAACACTTGCAACAGTGATAAAAGCTTTGTTTTTTTAGATGGCGCAATGTCTTGTGGTTGTAAAAATGTAGTTTCAGCATTCTGTGACAACCATATGCTTTTTTACAGGCTTTTCTTGAAAGGCGCTTTACTGTAGTTCGTTTTGGGATAATTTATTTAGTAAATATTTTTTTCTTTTTTTTTCTTCTTTTGTTAACAAATAATGAGCATTGAACAAAGAATCAACTTGAAGTTTCTCGTTCGACTTGGAAAAACTTCAACTGAAACATTCAATTTGCTCCAAGAAGTTTACGGAGATGCTACGATGTCAAGAACTCGGATTTTTGAGTGGCACAAGAGGTTCAGAGAGGGAAGAGAGGATGTGGAAGATGATCCTAAGAGTGGAAGGCCAACAACAAGCAGAACAAACGAAAATGTTGAGCGTGTGAGAGAAAAAGTGCGCAGTGACCGCCACCTTACTGTTAGAATGATAGCAGATGAGTTGAGCATGAATAGTGAGAGGGTGTGGAGGATCATTACAGAAGATCTGGGGATGAGGAAGGTTTGTGCGAAAATGGTACCAAGGTTGCTGAATGATGGGCAAAAGGAAAATCGTGTGCAAGTGTGTCAAGACATCCTGAAACAACTTGAAATTACACCAGATCTGCTGAGTAGAGTTGTTACCGGTGATGAGTCGTGGATCTTCGAGTACGATCCAGTCATTAAACGGCAGAGCCTTGAATGGAAGAGTGCATCCTCACCAAGACCCAAGAAAGCAAGGCTGTTCAAGTCCAAAATTAAGGTAATGCTGATTGTTTTCTTTGATGCTTATGGAATTGTTCATCTAGAATTCTTGCCACAGGGCCAAACCATTAACCAGAATGTTTACAAAAACATCTTGCGACGTTTGATGCGTTCGGTAAGGGAGAAAAGAAGAGAATTGTGGGAGACAAAGTCATGGCTGCTTCATCATGACAATGCTCCTGCTCACAATGCCTTAAGCATACGACAATTTCTTACAGAAAATAACATTGCTGTGCTGGAGCAACCACCCTACTCGCCAGATCTGGCTCCCTGTGATTTTTTCTTGTTTCCTAAGCTCAAGGGAGTCATTAAAGGAACCCGTTTTCAAGACTCAAAAGCCATAACAACAGCCGTAACGAAGGAACTACGAGCGATCCCAATGGAATCATTCCAGAAGTGCATACGAGAAGCATGGCAGCAGAGATTAGAAAAGTGCATTTGAGCTCAAGGAGATTACTTTGAAGGGGACAAGTTGTAATTTTTACGTGGCATTTCAAATAAAATAATTATTTACTCAGTCCCGTTACTTTTCAAACAGCCCTCGTATACCTCCAACAATTATCCCGACTTGCTTCCGAAGATACCAAGATATTGCTATCTGGTTGAAGTTATTTTTATTTGGTTTTTCAATTTTCATTTTCAAATAAATATAGCTGTAAGAATTGGCTGATATAATTTTCTTCACCTTTCATTTTTTAATCTCAGTAAAGTTGTATATAAGAAAATTAGTATTTTATTTGGTTTGTAAATTTTTACATTGTTTTTGCTTTGTCGCAAGATGATAAAATAAAAACTTCTGTCGAAAATTTTAGTTTTGTGAATATAACAAAATATGTTGATATTAAATATGTCTATATTTTTTTTGTGTAATATGTTTTACTCGAACGGCACATCTTGGTCCAACTGGACTCTTTGTTCTTCACAAGAAAATTGTCATCATAAAAGCTTATTAGAATGTGATAAAGAAAAAGAATTTCGATGTGCACCGGCAATAATAAACAATAAAAAAATATATACATATCAAACAAATATTTCCCGAAATTGTAACAAAACTTGCGACGCACACGTCACACAGGCTTGGGAAAGAACTACAATAAGAATTAGTAAATAAGTAAGTAAGAACTGAAAAAAATTAAATAATTTTCTGTTTCTTGTTTTTTTTCTTGCGATTTAAAGAAATTTTAATTTAACACGTTTCTCAATATGTCAATAACAATTTGTCAATATGTCTTTTCTGATTGAAAAAATTATAATACTTCTTCAAATTCAATTGAAATTTTTTTGAAAATTTATTACAAAATTGACAAAAGTAAAAGCAAAAAAAATCCTTGCGAGTAAAGTAATAACATTATAGTTACGATAGCTTTTAAATCACAAGCTGTATAAATAAATTTTCTTTAGTCATGAAAAAAATTTTATGTTCAAGTTATACGTATTATTACGCTAAGGATTTTTGTGCGAAATTAAGTTTTCGGGATTAGTCTTGTATAAAATCTTGCTAGAAAATCAAACGAGAAATTTTTTCAACATTTGCTTGTTGTTATACAGAGCAAATTTTTTATTTGAGTGCGAGAAGTGTGTCAATCTATATTAGTATCAGTTGAAACAATATTTCTCAAAGGGTGTGTTGCGACACTTTACGGTGTCGCGAAATGGGCTCCGGTGTGTCAAAACATATAGTCTTTAATTTTCTATACTTTAACGTCATAAAGAGTTCAAATATAGACAAAAAACTTCTTTCTGTAAAATAGGAGCTGAAAGGGGGTTTGTTCCAGTAAAGAATTTCTTTAGAGAACACTACTTTTTAAGAATAAAATTCGAGAAATCCGAGACAGATTCAAAGTGAAGACTATTTTGTTTTAAAGAACACTGCTTTATAGAAATGAATTTTTTGCTTTTAACGAATGTCCGGTTTACCACTTCGGAAATATGATATGCCTAAATATAATTAATTGTTTTTTGTTTTTTTTTAATTAAGAAATTTGTCACAGACTTTGTTTGGGAATCCTAAAGGACCAGTTGAGCTAGGTAACCCGAATACCTGCGCTGAAACAAAGCTGTGTCTAATTTTATTTTATTCCGGCTCAAGAAGTAGTCTGCTATGAGCCTGAAGGTTTTATACAGTTGGTTTAAACGAAAAGCTCGGATTGGTTCGTTGAAGGCTCTTCTTTACAGACAAACAGAGACCACTGTCTCTAATTAAAAAACGAATGTATTATAAAATTCACGACAGACAAAAATTCTATTCCACGCTTTGCCAAACTGCAAAGCGAAATCAACGCGATAACTTGATTCAATTAACACAAATGATGCTACCTCTGTAGAACACAACTCCAAAACACTGGCGCAAAATAAATTCAACGTTCGCCCCAAATTCTATTTTCTCTCAAAGCGACACTTTTCTCTTTATGCGTCTCTCTCGTTTTCGTCTATCTTTCGTCGTCTTTCGTCTGTCGTCTCGTCTTCTTCGCCTTTTCATATACAGGGTGTTTCAAAAGCAACATACCACTATATTACTGAAATACATTATGACAGTAATTGTATATCTACAGGGAATAGCGCTTACATTTATTGCCGCAAAATATATCTTTATAATTACAAAAACAGTTTTTATTTCAAATGTGGTGGATGTCACTTTATGATGTCATAATAGTACACCATGGCAACATAAATACTTGGCACTTGTAGTATAAAAGTGGAGGAAAAATTAATGATTTTAAGTCCAGTTTTCATGGCCATATAGGATGCCTTTGTCTTTAGAAGAGCAAATTTTTTTGATTAAGGAAGTGTACAGTCATGGTGGAAAATATTCTGAAGAAGTTCAGAATATTCTGAAGAAGTTCAGAATATTTTCAAAGAAAAGTTTGGAGAGGAACGACTTCCTGATCGACATTGTGTTGTTGCATTAATGAAGAAATTTGAGGAAACTGGAAGCGTGCAGGATCGACCTCTTATGTTTGATAACCATCTTATCTTTGATGAATAAATGTTATCGAATCTATATAGCTTGTATTCTATTCATTAATATGGGATATACTTTCGGTATGTTACTTTTGAAACACCCTGTATATAGATAACAAGTCACATGACACAAATTGGCTGGAACGATCTCGAAAGCGCTTCAGTCACGCGTTAAAATTAGAACGCATTTTCCACGGTAAATGAGAACATTCCAGAACATACCATTAACTCGGTGACTCGATGCAGACAAAGTGCATTACGTCATCGCCGTCTGGCGAAAGAGAAAGAAAGTTGCATTCGAACAATTGCGAGCAGATAATTAAAATAACACAATACGAAAGCGATTGGAACTTGCCCAAGCGACCTCTACGTTATAACCAAAACTTTGAATTATTATAAGGCGGAAAATAAGATATATCGCCATGATTAAAATTATTAGGGATGAAGTATGACAAAATTAAAAAACTAATTTTGCTTTTTTGAAATATAATGTTTATTAATTAATGAAAATATTTCATTTACTAAAATGTGTCGCAAGATTCAAAAGATTTGGTAAATAAGTCGCAGGACAAAAAGTTTGGAAAACATTGAGTTTAAATGTTGAGTGTTTATCTGAAATACTGTATTTTTTCATTTTGTCAGGTTCTTCAATCATGTCAAGGAAACTGTTATGATTCTACAAAAATTTTGATTTCCTTTTGCAAATATAACTTAGCATGTAAACGAATTCAATATTTTCGTTGCTACGATAAACAAACATGTGCAGGAGTGTGGAAAACAGGATCACCAAGTCAATGTTCAGTTACATGTGGAAGTGGAATATAAACACCAACAGTTACTTGTGTAGAACCAAGTACAGGTAAAATCAGTTACCAAGAATATTAGCAAATATTAAGCTTTTATTAATAAAAAATTTGGATTTAAGAAAAGTAATGTTTGAATAAAGTTGCTTTACAATTTTTTTTTTTTCTTGTTATTCCGTGAAATGTCCACAAGTTACGGCAGACATTACATTGCGCAACACATATTTATCCAGTTTAACCTCACTGCCTAATTATGGTTTTGGTTTTAAAATTTTATCAGAGAAAGTCTGCGTGTATCAGGTATCTTTTCAAGCATCTGGTCATTAACGTGCGTGATGCGTAATGCTGCATTTTAGGCAAAATTATGTGTTGATAGGGGCTAAAAGCTTTAAAAATGTTTTAATAAAATGATAAAATTTTATTTTTATCAAAATTAATTTCTTTTTGCTTTCATTTAAATGCTCTTTTCTAATTCCATTTCTGCCCAACACATCCTTTCAAAAACTAAAAATTTTTATGAATAAAATTATTGTCTTTTTTTACAAATTTTAAGCATTTCTATGCAAATACACAAAAAAATATTTTTTTAAATAAATACGTAAGATTTTCAGTAAATTTATGCATAGGGGAAAACGTCATTGTTATATCAGAAAACATGTATTAAACTAGACATTTGGGCTTGAGAAAAGTATTTTGATATATGCAACAACAAAAAACATATCTATTTTAATTGTCACAGACTTTTTTTTGGAATTCTAACTAACCAGTTGAACAACGTAACCCGAATAACTGCGCTGCAACAAAGCTGTGTCTAATTTAACTTTATTCCGGCTAAAGAAGTAGTTTTCTATGAGCCTGAAGCTTGTATACAATTGGCTTAAACCAAGCTCGAATTGATTCGTTGAAAACTCTTCTCCACAAACAAACAGAGACCACTGTCTCTTACTAAAAAAAATGTATTATACAATTCACGACTCACAACCGACAAAACTCTTTTTCACGCTCTGCCACTGCAAAGCGAAAATCAGCGCTACAACTTGATTCGTCCAATACAAATAATTCTACCTTCGTAGAATCAATCTCTAAACACTGGAGCAAAACAATTACGACACTTCTCAATCCACGCAATATAATCAAAGGGGTCCTCCTCCCACGCTCTGCGCCCAAACCAACCCTCAACCAGATTACGTTACTCTCTCTCGAATCACCTCTCTCGAGTCGTCTCTCGAATCCTCTCAAATCATCTCTCTCTGGGCGATAGAGCGAGCGTATGTACTGTATGTAGACAAATGTCACATGACGACAAATTGACTAGAGAACTCTGGACTCAACTTAATCCCCTAAAAGAAAACGTTTTGCTCCTATGCGCCAGAATTAGAACGTCAGTTCTATTATACACGAGAACCTTCGGGAATAAAGTTCAAACTCGGTCATGCGTTAAGAGAAAATAACTTGACGAAGCGCATTACGTCATTACTGTCTGGCGAAAGACAGAAAAAAAAGGAAGATGCGTACGAACAATTGCAAGCAAATCGTAGATATTTAAATTACACAGCACAAGAGCGATTATACCATGCCCAAGTGATTTCTAGGTCATAATAAAACTTTAAATTACGTTAAGACGGAGAACTATATCGCCATAACTCGAAATTATAACGAATGAAGTGTGACATTAATATTTTAAGTATCTATTTCTATGATTGCTTGAAAGAAAATTAAAATAATTGCAAACATTTTTTTTCTTTTTTATCTCAACAAAATTATTTCCTTGAAAATAGCCTAACAAACACCGTTTTATACAGGAAACAGTTCTTACAATTGCAAAGGAACTAACTTTGGAAAAATTACAAAAAAAACAATAAATCAGCCTTGTAATACACACACTTGTCCAAACTGGTCAACATGGAGTAAAGTAACTGCTTGCTCTGTATCATGTGGTAATGAAACGCAAAGATTAAATTCAACTTGCATTTATAACGGATCATTGTCAACTTTATGTGAAGGTAGGTTTTGATAGATTAATTAGTTTTAGTCTAAAATAGTCACATTTAGATAGTAAATCATCAACAAGATCTAAACAAGCTCAGTGCAACAAACCTATTTGTCCAAACTGGTCAACATGGATTGAAGTGACTGCTTGCTCTGTATCTTGTGGTAATGGTACCAAAATGTTAAATTCAACTTGTGTGTTTAATGGATCAGTGTCAACTTTATGTAAAGGTAAGTTTCAATAGCTGAATTAATTTTAGTCTAAACTAATCAATTTTAGAAAATAAATTATCAACATAATGAATAACTGTTGTTCTAAAATAGGAGCTTTTCAATATTGTATTCTGACTTCTTTAACAATGTTGCATTGCTTCCCAATGATTATTTTTAGTGGGATTTGTTTTGAAGTTTTTATATAATTTTGTACTGTAAAAGCGTTATAAATACGAATATTTTCAACCTTTAATATTTGTTCTACTGATTAATAGGAAGAATTTTTAACCTTTTCTGGTTTGTGAGAGTCAATATTCAATATGTTTGTGTTTGTTTTCAAAAAACTATACTTCGTTGGATAACTCTTAGTTTATATTTTTGTTGTTTAGAAAGTAATAATGGGACTATACGCACAAAAAGTAAAAGCTGCAACATAAACAATTGTAAAGTAAATTCAACAACTCGTCAATCAATAACAGGTTTGAAACTTTTAATGATGTTATATTATCTTTAATTAAAATAACTCAAAAAATATTCGTTGTTGTAATAAGGTTTAATAAAAAAAATCATAGGAAAATGTTGAAAATTGTAATAAGCAGTGATGAAGGTCTCAAAATTGGTCTCGAGTTGGTAGTACAGTCTTAAACACCAAAAATCGGTCTCGAGACCGACTTTTTGTGGTCTCGGTCTCGTCTCGGTATCGATCTTGTGCTAGTGGTCTTAGCTTTGATTTCGAAATAGTGTGGCCTCGATCTCGTGTTTTTCAAATTGGTATCGAAACCGGACATTTTTTGATATCGTAGTTACTGGATATTATTGTGATGATTTTTGTAGTTGTTTAAGAACAGCACTCTATCGAACGATACTCATTTGACTATAAAACATTATTTTAATTTAAAGTGATAAAAAGCTTAGAATCAAATTTCTCTAATCTTAAGTTTTACAGCTTTCTGGCGTTTATTCCAATAAGATTTTTTTGGGAGATCTGGGCCATCTGTTTGTTACAAGCTAATTCGATTACAAAAAAACATTACTTTAACTGTATCTTTTGGCAACAAACAAATTTATTTATGTTTTGAAAGTTTATACTTACACCCTCACCCATAAAAATATTCATATCAAATTAATCTGATTTTAGAAAACAATGTAATTCGATTACATGGATAATTAATAAAATTAAAAAAAATATCTAGAAAAAGACTAGATCTATAGCAGAAAAATTGGTAGGATTATATAGTTTTAGCTTAGTCTAAATGCAACAGTAGCCTGAAATATCAGAGATGGATTTTTAAATGTTGCTTGCTGCAGTTAATCAACAGTTTAGCTACCTTAACATTTAGTACGCGTGCGAAAAGTTGTAGGCATATATACATTCCGGCATATATCTATTCGTTTAAGGTCTGAGTAGACAAATATTCCTGTTAAAAAAAACCACTTTATTTCGTGTTTAATATGACAAAATTTCCGTTTCCTAGCCAAATAGGACGATTCTTTTCTTTTCAAAGTTTAAAATAAAAAATTGTTTTTGCAACTTTGATGAAAGATCGGCCATTTTTTTATTTATCACGTGACTCAATTTGCACTTTCACGCAATTGAAAAGAAAATCATATTTAAGCTAAATCTATACCACTTCTTCAAAAAGTAAGCATTTTATTTTTTTTAATGAGTATATTGTAGTATTTTCTTGTATGGAAAACCAATTACTTAGTTAATTTTCAAATACAAATTATATAAAACTTAATTAAACTAAGGAGACGAATTCGTCCAACTGGCCAATGGCATCAAAAAATGACTTCGTTTTTGAATTTATGTTAAAATATTTATGTGTAATATATAAAAAACTTTTGATTTTTTTATTTGCTCCAAAAAAAGTTATACAGAGTTATAAGAATTCTATATGTTGTATTTTTATGTTAAAAGTATTTTAACAGAAATCTACTGTATTACCCTTTTTTCAGTAAAGTCACATTGAAGATTTTATTTAACTGATTAAACTGCGATGCATGAATTTATTAATAAAATTGGTCAAATTTCAATTTAATATAGAAAATAAAAGTTAAAAATTTAAAACCAACTATATCATTACGAAAAATCGATTTCGACCTATAAAGGTAATCACAGTTTCTGTAAAAAATTAAATTAAATTGTATTTGACAAAATTTTCAAAAAAAATTTTTTGAACCACATTGCCTTGTTTGTGTCTGACCCAGAGTAGATGCCTTTCCAAACGACAACAAACCATGATGACGATAACAACAATTTTTTTCTTTTTCTACGTTTAATAATTACTTTGAACCGAAAAAAATTTAAGTTATAATCTTTTCAGCTAATTGTGGACAAGTAAATAAAGGATTCCATCTTTAATACTTATAGATATTTATTTAGCTCTAGAGTAAAGTTTAAAAATAAGTTTATCAATAATTACACAAAAATCTAGAAGTTTTAGGCATTAATGCGCATGACATATCTTTGGTATGCTTTTAAAAGTATTATCGCTAAACTGTACAATTTTTTTGCAGATATTTTAATATATGTTTTTGTGGTGACCGGAACAGGATTGTTTTTGATTTTTATTGGAATAGTTATTTTTGTGATTCGCAGAAAGCAAAAACAAGCTCACGCTATGACCAATATGCAAGATAATTCTTCTCTTAATTTTAGTAAGAAATTTTTTACAATTTGCAAAAAAAATCTCTAAAATTTATTTTTACCACAAAAATATTTTTTTCTACCAAGCTGTAACGTGGGCTTAGACAGGGAAAGGGGGAGAATATCTGGTTCTACAGGAAAGCTCAATTGTTGCATCCCAGAGCACAACATTTCACTTTCTTAAGTGAAAAACTTAAGTTATGCATTTATCCGATACTTGATTTTTTTTGTTGTTTAACTATTTCAATCAAGAGATTTTCTTTAATCTATCATATACTGTTTAAAGTTGTGTCCTAGTTGGTTTCCTAGTTTGCCGATTAAACGCACCATATGTGAGAGGTTTGAAAACAAGATAGAATAGAGGGTTTCTCCTCCAGTAGATACTACTTGCTGCTCTGCTGTAATTTTTTTGGGTTGCAAAAAATATCATTATAAACTATGCGCAAAGTCGCCTACAGTTGATTAGCTTCAACACTGATTTGTTAGCAGCTTCAACAGTATGAAGTGAATTTACCTTCTGTCTGTTTACTTTATTCATCGATTGAAAATGTTAAACACAAAAAGAATATAATGTAGCTGATATTCTTTCAGGTGCAGCACAGTTGTTTGTGACATCTGTCTTATTTTGTATATTTTACATTTAATGATTTTTTTAAATAAATCACTTTTGTTTTCTTATATATACAAGCGAAATAAATGAATGCTAATGAAAAAATATGATCTAACCGTAATATTTTTTTGGATCAAATTAAATTTAAAGTTATATTGCGTTTGGAATTTTAAATTTTTCTTTCATTATATTTTCCTTTTTAAAAAAGAGTAAAAACTCTGATTTATTATAAACAGTAGGTATAGCGTAAAGCAGTGACGTGCCGTGAAGCTCGGGGTTGGTGAGGCACTAATTTTTTAAAGTTATGTTACAGCTGTGGTTGGTAAGGCTCGTGGTTGATAATATTAGTACTAATTTTATTTAATAACAAAACAGTGCTCTATTTAAATAAAAAAAGCAATTTGAACCCTTCTCTCACATTTATATAACATTTTGAGTTACATTTTGAGTTTTTATTGTATCTCCCTGCTGACTCGCAGGAAAGTGCCGGAGGCGCTATACATAAGGCAAGCAATTTCCCCGACCTGGTTCCGAAGATGCCAAGATATTGTTGTGCAGTTGAAATTTGTTATTTTGGTTTTTTAGTTTTAATATAACTAAAATTTAGAACTGCTTGCAAAACCAGCAAGCAGGGGAGAGTACTGTGAAGTGTATTTCCCAAGGACATTACAGAATGGCGCGAGTAGATTTTGAAAGGAGACCATGTTGATCACAAGCATGGCGCTTTCACCACTCAAACAAGCTGCCGACAAAAAAAATGTTTTTTTTATGAAAAAAATTGCAAAATTTTGAGTTTCCTTTAAAATTAGAATTGCGAAATTTATTTATTTAGAGACAAATTAGTTCTTTAAGTTTTAAAAATCTAAAGGAATTCGATTTTAAAATGAGAGCCTTCGATTTCATGCTTGCTAAAGCTTTCAGGATAGGATTCAAGTGCCAAAGGGGCTTAAATCTTTCAATTTTCAGAAAGATAAGCTATTTTTTTTGGCACAACCATGACCTCTCTATTGGAGATCGCCGAAAAACTTTTGATTGTGCATTGACTCATGAGCTCCTAAACATTCAAACGTTTTTCGGTGTTTCCTAAAAAATTTCTTTAGGTGAAGTGAAAAACAACATCGTAGCATAAAAAATCAAAATCGTGGGGAGAGGACTAAAAAATATTTTCTTGAATTGAAAAACGAGACTTTTGATTTCCATGCACACTTAATTGGAAACAAATGATATTTTTAAGTTGGCAAAATATATGCATTGTTAAAAATGTGTAATTAAAACTGATCCTCTTATATTTTTTAGCTCTCTTCAAGAGAGGCTGGTCTTTTGTTAAAAATTACTGGCTTAAATTAACTTAAAACTTAGTTCCCGGCAGTCGTCTAAAGATACATTTGGACATTCTACATTTTCAAACTAAAAGTTAGAAGAGTTATTGCCGTTTACAATGGCAATTGTTTCATTAGTTTTAATTGTCTTTACAATGGGAGTAAAAAATTTTGCAATCAGCTTTTACAAGTTGAGGTAAGGTATAGTTTATAAATTACTGTTAGTTAGAAATGTATGTTATCGATATAAGTATAGAAATGCTGCCAAAAATTGAGGTTTAAACACTGAATATTATATATACCCAAATTAATTGAAAGCTTAATGTTGAAAATTTTCTTAGCTTAAATACAAAATCATCTTTCATTTCTAAAACTTAAAATAAATTTATTGCTTTGCGGTTGCACAATGCGTATATTTCGACTTGCTGTGAACAAACCGATTTATCTTGTTTCAGCAAATATAGACAGTAAAAAAACTGTGGACAAAAACCCAGGATGAAATGATAAAAGCGCGAAAAAAAAATAACGATTAAACGGTCAAAAATTTGGGTTAAAAAGCAAAACTAATTAAGCTACTACAACTACGTTATAATTTTTATTAATTGTTTTTCAACTAATAGAAAATTGCATCAATTTTGCAAAGACTATAACTTCAATATTTAAATTCTGCTTTATTTATTTTTCACAAGTGAGGCACTGCCTCACTTGCCTCCACAGACGGTACGTCCCTGGCGTAAAGCATAAAAATTTCTTTTAATTTTTAAAAAAAACCACTTGTCGCTTATAAAAAACTGATTCTAATGTTCAGAACACTCCAATGATACCTCGGTTGAATCAGGTCACAACAATCAATTATCAAACATTGGAAGTAATACATCGGAAATGAGTTATAACTATTCAGGTAAAATAATTTAATAATTTTATACATTTTTTTATATTTTAATCTACATCAAAATAAATATTGTGCTTTATTAGGTTTTGCTTTTACAATTAAAGTAATTTAGGTCATTGCATGTCAATCTTTTTAAAATCGCGGACCAGATAAGTTTGAAAACAACTATTGCGACCCGGTAATGCGTGTTTGTTTCATTTTGGAAAAAAATGTAAAAAAATTAAAGTGAAGACCAAAAAATAAGATCATCAGTTTAATTGTACAAATATTTTTCAATGAAAAAATACAGCATTGTTTTTACAAATGAGTTGTTATAAAAACTAAATTTAAACTGATTATTTAGTTCAGATTAATTATATGTTTAGTAAAACTGCATTTCTTTTTGTTGTACAAGGAAAATCAATATAAACAATTGTTTTTCGTAAGTTTTGCAGTTTAATATGAAGAATATAAAATTGAAAACACGTAAAATTTAAAAATTGAAAACTGCCAAAAAAACCTTTTTTCCGTCAAGTTTTTGGGTTAAACTCATATTTTATAGTACATCTTTATAATAGTAGATATTATAATCACTGACTTGCTCTAACAAGAGCGAAACTCAAATCCAGTGCTTCTTATATTTTAAGCGGCTTGGTTTTCTAATTTAAACTCTTATATACTTTATTGCAACTCTTATTTATTTTTTTAAGTTTTATATTTGCTTATTTGTTGAACAAAAATTCATGTTAAAAAAACGATAAGATTTAGAAAATATTTAAAAAATTTTTAATCTTGAAAAACAAAAAAGTTAAATAAAATAGATGAGACAGCACGGCCAAAACGGACAAAGGTAATCTATGAATAGCCGAACTTATCAGAGATGAAATTTAGCTCATCTGAGCATGGTAAGTAAAAAAGCATATTTAAAAAAATCTCACCAGGCTTAAAAAACATTTTTCACGTAGCATAGACATTTTGATGAAAAATATAGTTCTTAAAAAAGACAAGATTTACTAAATAATAACCAAAAAAGATGGTTAAAATAAATAATGCTTAATGACACAAACGTATACAGTACAACACTCTTAAAGTTGATAATTATGTTGCGAATTTCCTGAAATGAACATGAAGTGAATTAGTAACATTATAAGTGGTATTTTTCCAATATCACGGAAAAACAAGTTAAATGTTATGAAAACAAATTTTTAAAAGAGCCTTTAAACAAAAAATCTTGAAAAAAACAAAAGCTGTATTTTTTTATATTTTTTTCTTTTGTCGATAATTAGCTTCATTTGCTGTAAGACTAATTTGTCTTTTTTAAAATCATTAAAAATTTTATTAGTAATCATGCTATTTGAAGATTTTTCAATTAACACATTTCTTGATGATCACTTTTTCTTGGGCCCAGATGGCAGGTGCTTTCTCCAGCCTGGGCCATGAGTAAGTATGTTACTGCTGTTATTAATAAATATGACAGACCGAAACCAAACCTGCCAAAACGAAAGAGTATCTACCCATTCTGATGTTCAGACAGGGTCTGCTAATCGGAAAACGTCCTTTTCAAAAAAAGGAAATGTCACTGCCCTTTCCAGGGCACATTGCCAACAAGTTACAAAGATCCCGTTATTCTCCATTGAAGGTCATCGAAGGCCACACTACGAGCAAAATGGACGTTTTTCATAATCTTGCTCTGTAGTTTGAGCACTCGTCATCCTACTAAAAGAGACCCACTGCACTAATGCAGAGAAACTAGTACTTTCAAGCTTCCAATTAGCTAAATATTTCTTAAGCAGGAAGCATGGCCTGCCACATTTCTTCAAGAGCGACTAAAGTATACGCTTTTGGACCAATCCCCACAGACATCAAACATTGAATACTTGTGCGTGGACGTTGATGGTTATAAAATAGTTAACGTCTACAAACCTCCATCATTGTCGCTGCAATTTCTATATCTTCCAGTGTTTCCCACCCCTGTCGTCTCTATGCCGGCGATTTCAATTGTCGCCACGTTGATTAGGGTTACAATGACAACAGTCCGGACGATGAGTGCTTGGCTGGCTGGGCTGGTATTAATAGTTTTTCCTTCCTCTACAATGCTAAAATGCAGCCGGCTTTTTACTGTGGCCGCTACAACACTGACACCAATCCAGATTTAGCTTTCGCTAGCGTAGGTCCTTACAGTTGTTTACCGGATAGACGTGTTTTTGAATAGTTCCCCATGTCACAACATCGATCTGTGCTTGTCAAACCAAAAACGTTTGTTTTTCTGTGCCAACATGCCTGTTAAGCAATAGAACTTCGCCAGGTCAAATAAAGTGACTAAATTGATTTGACAAATAAAGTTGCAAAGACTTTGTTGCCGCCTAATTTACTTGATGTGGATGCGGCTTACCAGTTGCAATATCATCAAGAAAGCAGCCGAAAAGACTATCCCATGTGATTATCGAAAAAACTATATTCCGAGTTGTAATGCAGAATGTGAATTTCTCTGCTCAACGTTCCTGCAATCTCTTCAGAGAGACAACTCGAGTTACTGCTACAGCTTTACTTGCCAAAGTTGACTGTAAGCATAGGGATCAATGGTCCGAAGCAGCTCAGAGCATCGATTTTTTACATTCTAGTTGAAAAGCATGGAATATTTTGAACATTCTTATTGGTTGGTCACAACACTCTCCTCGTCACTGTTCCGTTTCATCTGATGCTATTGCACCTCAGCTAGTCAAAAATGGAAAATACGAGGTTGTTGACCGCATGTCATTTTGATTTATCTCTCAAGAAGTGTCTAACCTTTGAAGGCTTACAACAGCAGACCCAGTAAATATCTGGGAGAATTTTCCACAGAGAGAATTCACTGCTGCCCTTCAGCACTTAAAACCAGGTAAAGCTCCGTGCCTGGATTCCATCTGGCTAAAGCTGAAGCTACTTTAAAGTCCTGGTTACGTGACGTCTTTCTTCCTGTTTGCTCCAACTCAAAAATTCCCTAGATTTAGAAAAGAGCGCTTGTAGTCGCAATCCCAAAGCCAATAATCCCAAAGCCAATAATTTAGAGAAGAGCGCTTGTAGTCGCAATCCCAAAGCCAATAAATCCCGTAGTAGTCCCAAAGACGTATTGATAAATATCTCTGCTCTGTGTCACCTACAAGATCCTCAAGAGGCCTATCTACGCCTGCATCAAGCCAATTATTGATCCACTTCACCCTAATGAGTAAGCTGGGTTTCGGCGCGGGAATTCAACAATAGATCAAGTCGTTTTGCTGACACAAAATATGGAGGATTCTTTCGAGGTTAAAGTAACGGCTGGTGTCGTATTTGTCCATCTAACAGGGAAAACTGTCTGGTACCGTGGCCTTACCTGCAAACTGCTGAAACTTCTGCTGGATACGCACATGATCAGAATGATTGTAGAGCTTGTCCAAAACCGAAGTTTCACTCTTACTACCGGTAACAACAAGCAAAGTGGTTACTACATTGTCTAACAAACTGCGTTTCTAAGGGATCGATCTTGGCTCCCCTCCTTTACAACATCTAAATTAAACGTATGACCTGTCCTCCAAGATTTCCAGAAAGTACGCTTATGCAGATGATTTAGCATTATTGCACTCTTTTGGAAAACTAGAAGGAATTGGAGGAGGCTTTAAGCCAAGATATGATTACACTTTCAGCGTATTTTTAGACTTTGAAGTATTAAAGCTTAGTCACATAAGACGGTGACGTCATCCTTTTATTTAAGTGACCGAGTGCCGTACGTGAGCTAAACGTCTACAACAACAACAGGCTTTTACCGTTCTGTCTAATCCCTACTTATTTTGGGGTAAAACTGGCAGATCGCTTACGTTCCATCAACGTCTAGTGGCATTGCGCCAAAAATTCTCTTTGCGCGTCATACTGCTAAGGCGACTTGTAGGCTCCAAATGGGGTGCTGGTGCCAAAACACTGCGCACAGCTTCCCTATCTCTGGTCTATTCAACAGCTGAGTATTGCGCACCATTCTGGCGTCACAGCGCTTAGATTCACCTCATAGACAGTGTTCTGAATGACTGCTTACGTATAGTCATTGAATGCCTGCTTGCGTCCCACTCAAACGGACCATTTACCCATACTCTCAAGCATCCAGGCAGCTGAGCTTCGCCGATATAAATGACACTTTCCTTAGCTTAACGTAGATCTCTGGAACCGGATCATATCCTGTATGATCTTCTAAGTAGGTCCTCAGATGCTCTCCATGAGAAACTAAGATCTAGACGCCCGTTTGTGCCAGCTGCGCGGAATCTTTTAAACCACTTTTCTGGACTAGGCATCCGCGCTTCTCAGTGGACGAATTACATATGGAATGCGGAGTACTGCCAAAATACATCCAGACTCGTTGCTACCATATCCAGGACCGGTCCCAGGTTTGTTGGAATGAATTTGCTCCGAACAGCTTGGGTTAAGCTCATTTGCCTGCGGACTAGTGTTGAGCGATTCCATTTATCCATGCACAAATGGAGTCTCGCTCCTTCACCGAATTGCAAGTGCGGCGCCATGAAACAAACCGCAGCCCACGTCCTAATAACGTGTTCCATACAATGGGCACCACATAAAACACGAGGTCTGAAGGTTTTGAATGACGAAACTTGATGCTGGCTTAACACCATCACTGCCAGCATCTGATCCGGGAAGTAAAGCAGCCTGGGGTAGTAAAAGAATAAACCCTCGGTCCCAGTCCTGTTTGTGTCTGACCCGGAGTGGATGCCCTTCTAAACGAGAACAAACAATGAGACATTTTCTTGATTATATCCATCAACAGGATTTTAATTAACTCTTTTCTGCATTAATTTTTAAATTTAAACAAAAAAAATTTAAATTAAGCTTAAAAATCATTAAATGCATCTAAATTAATATTAATTTACTAAAAATTGAAAAAAATAAAAATGGGGTAATTTTATAATTGTATCATATATGATACAAAATGTGCTTCAAGAAGATTTTGCAAAAAAATTTAAGAATAAAGTTAGCGTTAATTAAAGAAAAGTTTTAGAGAATTTTTCAAACAATGTGTACAAAAGTAAAACTAGAATACGTAAAAACAGTCATCAGGATGGGGTAGATGGATATTAGCGCTGTATTTAGAGTGACTTGATCGACTTGGTTACAGTTCGAAACCTTCTTGAATTTGTTTTGTTCTTGGTAAAAACTTTTGATGCCACTTTTCTGTTCTTGGCTTGACAATTTTATCAAATATCATTTAATTTCAGCCCTACCTCTAAATAAAAACTAAAAAATCAAATAAAAAATTTTATCTGGTAGCAATATAGGCCTACATGTATTGAAATCTCTGAAAGTAAGTTGGGATAATCGCTTGACAGTTGGCCTAAAGAGGACGCCCCACCATTTCCTGCAAGTTAGAAGAAGAAATAGAGGCGGTGATAGTAAAAATGCATACTACAACATTGACATGGCATTTTTCATTTAAGAGACTGCCAACTTTCATCTAAGCAAGCATATACAGTTGACAAAAAAGAAGCGTTTTTCCAATGTTTTTCTACCAAGAATTGCTTTGTTTTGGTGAATGGTTCTTGTTTTACGTTTATGACTGTCTATATTTTCTCAGTTTTTAGAAAATTTGCCGATGAGCCGTGAGGTGATGCTATCTGAAAGCCCAGGCTAAGAGTAAAAAAAGTATTTTCTGTTTTGAAAACAAACCGAAGCCGATTCTGCCAAAACTGAAGAGTATCTACCCATCCGCTATTTCAGCCACTGCCTTCTAATGGAAAAACGTCTTTTGCAGAACAGGAAAACTATCAGTGAACATTGTCAACAAGTTCTAATGGTGCACCATGATCAAGTTGAATACCTAACGTTACATTACAAGTAAGATGAACGTTCTTCATCATCTTGCTCAACTGCTTGATGCGCTCGTAATCTTATCACAGGAAACTCATTAGGTCTATACCAGAGCAGAAAAGCTAGTACTTTTAAGTTTCTTCTGATAAACCATACTGAGACATTCTGCATGAAATAGGTTTTTTTTTTTGATAAAGTTTTTATTTGATAAAAAAATTCTCTAACACTGTTTTTATCATACGTTTACAATTAATTTTTTTGTATGACCGTAGAGGCCAAGCTCTTGCTTTCTTTTTACAAGCCGATTCAAATTTGTATAAGCCATGCGAACTCCATTGAAAAATTTGCCGTAAAGCGTCTTTTCTAAATGAAGAATAAAAATTACTTGAATAGACTGAGTATCGAACTCGCATCTTCCTGCTCCAAAGTCAGAATGTCATAAAATTAAGCTATTCTGTCAAATACCAAAAAGTCAACTTGATTAGCCATATCTAAGTTTAAAATTGGTCTAGTATTTTTTTAGTTTCCTGTTTCCAGGTCAAATAGCACTTTGAGTTTCTTATTGCAAGACATAACTTACCACATGTTGTATCATATATGATGCAACCACATTTATATGTGTAATTTGGTCAATTTACATTAAAAAATAATATTTCTAATAATTAATTACAAAGTAATAACTCAAATATAATTTTTTCAGCGGTAAATTTACATGAAAACTTTAAAAAATTTTAAATTTATTTTTATCAAAAGTAATCGTCACTGAAAAAAAATATTTTCAATCATAGTATAATATTAATTTAAAAATTATTTTGGGCTTTATTTCAAAACTAAAAAGTTTTAAATAAGAAAATATTGCATTTTTTTTATTCAAAAGCAAAATTTTTTAAAAAATAAAGTTTTTTTAATGAAAAAATAATTGTTGATTTGGTTGTATCATATATGATATACAATGCAGTAAAGGGTTAAGTTCGTGCAATTGTTTTCGCTTTATACCAAACTACTCCAAGTTTTTGTATGTTGCAGAAGAGACAAGCATACATCACTATGAACAGATACCTTCTAGAAACATTGGTAAGTTCCGAGTGGTTGGAAATAGAATTAAAGTAATTTATAGATGAAGTTGTTTTTAAAGTAAAAATACTCTTACAAGTGTTCAGTTTATAAAATTCTTTGTCCTGTTTGGTTGGATCTAATAAACACCCATGGAGTAATTTTTATTGCACAATGAGCTGAAAATGAGTATGAAAAAATAAATCTTAAATCGTAACTATTTTAATCAATTCGATAAGACGTTCTGTGAAAATGCTCTAAAGTTATATAAAAAAAATTTTTTGGTGCTGCTTTGTTAAATTCATCTTTAATGCTACTTACATGTAATTAAATGGATCGTTTTTAACTGGAAAGCTGCACTTTGTAGTATGAACAAATTTTTAGCGCGTCTTTTGTTGATTGTTGTAGAACTCGGAAATGTTTATGAAGAAATCAATAAAAAAACCAAAAACAAAGACTCTGACCTTTCAACAAACGGAGCAAGTGAGATTATGTCTAATTTTAAAACTCAATATCAACAAAAAATTTGCGCTCGTTTTTAAAAAATTCTTTAAGTTATTACATGTTTGAAAAAGAGACTATTTGTTTAATATTTCAAGATATCAATTTTCGGACTAATGTAATTTGTTGTTCTATCTTGCCGAACATATCAAATGCTAATTAAAAGAGTAAGACTACACACTATAAATATGCTGCTCGAACTCGACACATTTTTGGTTTCTGTTCTCTTACATCAGTGATTGTGAACCGGTCTACCGCAGCACACTTGTAAATCGCAAAAGCTCTCGGGTGTGATGTTAAAACTTTTCTTAGTACACTTTTGTTTCACTTTTCGGAGTTTTGAATTGTTAAATAATGTGGACTAGTCCAGACTTTTTTTAGTTTTACTGATTTTCAAATGTCTATGAAGTAGAAAAGTACTGACAATGTTTGATTTAAAGTGAAAACCAATTTTTGGTTTATAGTTGATTTTTACGAGTGACGTTTAACCAGTTGTTTAATGGTGTGTGGGGTGGCTTTTTTGATAAAATATATGCAGTGGCTCAAAACAAAATTGACTAACACTATCTTATCAATGGTTGTTTTACATATTTTATTTTTGCAAATCTTGAAAACATTGGTTTGAAAAGTGTTTCGCAAATTACAGCTGAACAAAATGAAAGTCTTTACATGAATACGCACACTAGAAGCAACGGTATGTTAACAATGAAAAATTATTGCTTTTTTAAATGATTTTTTTAATAACACTACTGAATGTTAAATTATAAAAAAGTAAAGTATTTTTCACATTTGATGTATTGTAAAAACTTATTTTTTGATTTTAGTAATAATTTTAATAGCAAAACTTTGATTAATTTAAGAAATTTTGACTCTTATGCAATTAGTTTTATATTTACACAAAATAAAATTTTTGGATTTAGTAATTAAGTTTTATTAAAGCTGACCTTCTGTAATTTGTACGTATAGCTTGATTAAACTCTCCTCAATAGCATTGTTTTATTAAATTGAATTAAACAACTTTGCCTATAAAAAAAAAGAAAACAGAAATTAATCTGACAACCAAAAAAGATTTCTAAAATTATAATTGAAACCAAATTTTAAACTATGTCCATTCATGAATACAATTTACTTACATCTGCCTGTTTACCAAATAAAATTTTTATCACGGCAACTTTCCCTGCAAATGTCCTAAATGCTATCTCTGTCCTAACATAAAAACTGATTCAAAAATAACTGGTCCCAACGGAGTCCCTATAAAAATCTCTGAAAATTTTAAATGTAACTCATCTAATGTTATCTATGCAATTTTGTGTAATCTCTGCCCAAAAGCAATCTACTGTATATTGGAGAAACCAGCAATTTAATCGGACAACGGATGAATGGACACAGGAGCGACATCAGACATAATAAAAATAAACCGGTACCCGAATATTTCTATAAACCTGACCAGACTTTGGAAAATCTCAGAATAACAGTGATCAAAAAAGTCAAAGGTAAAACAAAACAACAACCGAAAGTAAAAGAGCAAAAAATTGTTTTCAAATTCGATTGCGTCAATAAAGGTTTAAATAGAGATTAGTCGTTCATGTCTCATTATATGTAATGTTTATTTCCATAAATGTGAAAGTCATTTATGATTTCTATTTTTTTTCTCTATTTTTCACCGTTTTATGTTGCATGCCGTTTTTCACATTTGTTTTTTGTTTGAATTATTGTAATTTACCTTACTGCCATGTTCTTCTGACCTCAGTCTTTTCTAACCCATATTTTTGTATTTCATTACGTCACATACTTCTCTTTATTACGTTTAATACCGTTGGTGTAAATTTTGTTTTGATTGCATTATTATTTTTATTTTATTATATCTGACGAAGGGGTAGTAGCCCACGAAAGCATGTGCTTTATTTATATAATTTAACTTATTAAATGAGACCTGCTCATCTTTTTACTCATAGCGTGCCGAAAACGTTTTTGCAAGTTTTTCGCGAGTGGCAATTGCCATCAAAAAAATAATAGCATTTCATTGTTTAATCACAAATGCCGACAGCGCGGTCAAGTTATTAAAAGCGCCGTATTGATAGCCCACAAACCGACAGGGTCTCGGTTCAAAACCTTCTCGATCTCGTCATCCCGTTGCGTCCTCAGTAAACAAACTTTTCTCTGGTTAACGGTTTTAGCAAGCAGCTTTATATTCCAGTAAAATTATTTAAATAATAACACTAAAAAATACCAGAACGGTAGCAAACTATCAGATGATTGTAGATGTAGGCTAATTTCAAGGCTAATTTTTGTCATTTTGTTTCCGATTTTAAATATGTTTAAATAATTTTGAAACAACTATAGCTAAAACCTGTAGCAAAGTTTTTGGGATTAAGTAAAATTATAGCTGAGTTTTTTACTCACCTGGGCAATACAAAATGTCAGTCTTTCCTACTTAATCCTGCAAAGTAGAATCATAGGACAAGCGCCGATATCTCCCTATTGTTTGGTCATTGGTTAATCTGGCAAACCAGCAAAGACAAACAAATCTTCTATTCGCCTGACTGATAATAATCAAACTTCAGCGCTGAATTCTCTTGCGTCAAACCTTGAACACTGAATTTTTTGCTCGTCAACTTCTCAGTCCGAATTCCCGTGACCGGTAATTCTTGCCTCTTACATCACCAAGGCCCTAGTTTTTAAGGCAGATACTTTTGGGCTCTAAGTATTATGAAAAACTTTTGATGTCTCCAAATAAATTCTTTATAGTTAAAAACAGCATTGTTGGGTGGAATTCAAAATAAAAAAGACCCCAAAAAAGGTTTTTACTTTAAACTGAAACCTAAAACAGTTAAAATAGTCAAAAAATATCCAAAAAATACAGGTCTTTGCTCAAACCATTCAAATGCTCAAACACCAAATTTAGGCATTTTTTCATTTTTTAACTCACTTATTTATACAAAAAATAGACGGTAAAACATTTTTTGTCCCACTTGTTTTTTTACATTACGTATCTGTTCACCAGTTCAAATTATAACCTACAAGCTCTATCATTTTGACCAAAAAAAAAAAAATTTTGCGTTGTATTTTGGGTATTTTTTTGACGTGTTTGTGTGTCTGAAAGAGTTAAGAGCTGCTAGCCAAGATTAACTTGAAATTTAGTTTCTTTAAAAATTTCCTATACCACACTTTTTGTAATAACGAGCTTAGGCTTTTCCGGGTGTCGAACATTGCATGGAGCACATTGCTTAGTCATTTGTCATCCTTTTGAGTTGAATCAAAATATGCTCTAATTAATTTTAGAGACAACAAAATTTTGTTCATGAATTTTAATTGTATTGTTTTTTTTAATACGTTTTAAGAATTCGACGTTTATTCTAAAGCTTGCATTAGTTTATCATAAAAGTAGAATTTTTCCTAAGACTTGGTAATCACACTACAATGCAGTGAAATAAACATTATTAATAATTTTAATACAATTATTAAGAAGTACTTGGTAAATTTATAAACTTAAAAACTTGAATGGGTTTACTTTAATATTGGTTTATTTTATAATTATTCACCAAAACATGGTAAATTTGATTGCATGTTCGAGCTGCCCGTAATTTTAGCAAAGTTCGTCTCAACAATTGCTATAGTGAAACAACTTTTTTTAAAAAAAAGCTTTGGAAACCCTACTTTATATCTTAAATTGCTCCAAGCTTTACATAGAATAAATGCTGAATTTTTGAAAAAATACTTTTCAAAATTATTGTCGTCTAGTTCTAGTTGAATGATTTATGCTGTTCCACAAATTGATTACATGATCCAACTCTTTCAAAAGATTCTCGATTTAATTCTTAATCAAATCATGCCAAAAGCAAAGAAACTTAAATATATTGCTGCTTTACAAATTGACTGAGTTAACAGTACACTTGATTTAAAACAATTCATTTTACAAAATTAAAATTTGTCGTCGAATTTCAAAAATTCCTCTTCTTTTATTTAACAAAAATTTTAAAATTTTCATCCAGTTTAATATAATAAATAAATTTTTGATAAGCGTTTAATTTTGTCAACTGATTTTTTTGGTTTGTGGTAATCAATTTCTCTTTCACAGCTATTTTTTAAGATATCTTTGCAAATATTTACTGGCACTTTTATTGATAACTTTTAACTTTTAATTTGTTTGCAGAACAATTCCAGTTTGTAAGATGCTATTAACAAAGACATTTGTCGTACAGTGCTTGATCCAAAACAAAAACAACTTTTAAAGAGAGAAGCTAAACTTAATAATTTTTTCGATAACTGAACTGCCCTTTTCCAACGACGGATTTAGTAGACGAAAGGTTTAGTACAATTAATGTAAAAATTTTTTTTGATAATTTGTAACTCTGTTGTAATTTTATTTTACAATTAGTTTAACCAATTTGTAAAATATTTGTCGTAAAAATTACTTTAATTTTCTTTAATAAAATTTGCGTTTATCTCATCTGACTTTAAATTTTGGAAGTAATGGAGCACTATATTCAAATCTAATCACATCTATGACATGTAATCACATTTATATTATCTATAATCAGTCAGTAAATTGCAAACTAGTGAACGGATGTATTTCAGAGCGTAAAAAAAGCGCGAGTTGAGTGATTACATTGACTACAGAAACCAAATTTCTAAAGCGCCTCAAAATTAATCAACAATTGAGATTACAATACGAAAATTTTAAATGGCAGGTATAGAAAATAAAATAAATACTATATTAGCAACCATTAACAAGATGTCGACAAGAATCGAAAGAATTGAAAATAAAATTGACAATTTGAAAGTCGACTCAACCAGATTGAGAGCATCTTAAACAAAAGAATCGGAAAATTAGATAATAAAGTCTACCAACCCAAGACGATCTTACAAAACTGGAGAACAGGGTCAAATAAATCGAACAAACTTTAAAAATTAATAAAAAAGAAGAATTATTGCGTGAATTATATAGCTAAAAGGTTAAATATACTAATACATGGTCTCAACGAATCGAAAGAAGCTTGGGAAACTACAACCCAAACAAAGACAGTATTAACAAAATGTTTTACTGAAGGACTAGAGATAGATTTAAACCCGCTCTCTCTTTGACTGTTATCGTCTCCCGCAACGACCTATCTTTAAACAGGGACAAAAAGTTAGAAGACCAATTATTCTTAAACTGGCCAATGCATTTGATAAAAAATTAATCCTCAAAGCTGCAAGTAAACTAAAAAATACAATATGCAAGATTCAGGTCATTCTCTTAGCTCCAACAAAAAGATTAGTAAATCTGTTTATACATGAATTACAGAACATTTATCTCATATATTATATCAGCAAAAGAAAACATTTTTACCTTTATTCAAAGAGGCAAAAATAAAAAAAGAACCTAGTAAGTGGGCCATTGTTGAGGCTATTATTGTCTATATATAAAAGATGTTAAGCATCCTGCAGAATCTATTAATCAATAACTGTTCGAGTAATGCTTTGGTGTCTATTTGTGCTTCTTGCCTTCGTTTAAAAAAATCTACTGTGCTATGATAATAACGGCTTTTATCATTATATATTAATGATTAATAGATTCAATTTTGTTAAACAAGCATTACCATAATCTAAACTTTTGTTGCTTGCACCTTTTGATGATTGTTGTTTCAACTGCTTTAAATTTGAATAATAATTGTTTACTCTATATATATCTTATAAGTCAATTGTAGTAGCAAACTCGATTTGCTCTAATTTTTCAAGTTCTTTTGCATTGTTCTAATGGCGCTGGACGTTACGTGTGTCAGGGAATTGTCAGGGCTCGGGAAGGTGAGTCAAGCAGCCGAATAACATTTAACTGTTAGTGAGTCTGAAGAATTGTGTGATAAAATTTACGAATCGTTCTCTACCAATATCTTAAAAAGCCTTTATTTCGATATTTCCAAAAATAACCAAATTAATATGAAAGATAACAATTCTTTGAGTATTATACAACTTAATATTATTATAAGATCGTTAAACAAAAATTTTGATAAATTGTACGAATTCTTACTGTGTCTACCGTTTACTCCTGATGTCTTGTGCCTTTCGGAATCACGTATAAAATACAACCTCTTGTTAATATACGTAAACCTGTCTGGCTATTCTTTTGTTAATGTTGACCCAGTTTGCAATGCAGGGGCGTAGCCATATACGTCAGAAAAGATTGGAAAATTACACAAGAACAAAATATACGCTTACATGGATGTGAATCATTGTGGATAACATTGTACCGACCAAACAAGAATAAAAAACTTACAACTGCAACTATATATATATAGGCACCCTAATCAAGCAACTGATGAGTTTATTGAAGATTTTTCGAACTGTTTAGAAAAATTAATTTATGAAAAAAAAACGGTTTATATTTTAGGTGACATTAATATTAACATCTACAGAAATAACCTATCCGTACAAGCAAAAAATTACATTAATGCCATAGCATGTAATGAAGCCTATTCAATTATTACTCAACCTACAAGAATTACAGCAAACTCGGCGACACTCATCGATCACGTGATTACAAATGACGTAGCTCACACTATTTCACCATCTATAATTTGGAACGACATGACTGATCATTATCCTCTTTTATGTAACATTAGAAAGTTCAAAATTACTAACGCTTGTGTGAATACCATACTATACTATAGAGATAAGAAAAATTTTTCCCAGATTCTTTTTGTATTGAGTTGAATAACTCCCTGACCAAAATTGTTTGCAAGAGTAATCCATTACAATTTGAAAATTTTGACTCTGCATTTGACAATTTTGTTGCCTGTACCTCAGAAATGATTCATAAATACGCGCAGTTAAAACGACTAAGTCGTAAACAACAAAAATTAGTAAAAAAATCGTGAATTACGAAAGGTATTTTAACTTCTATTCGAGAAAAAATTCCATCTTTCCGATTCTATTCATAGATGGCAGTGATGCAGAAACAATTTACTTTCAAACCTACTCCAACAAATTAACAAAAATTAAAACCTTATCAAACAAATTATACTTTAAAATAAACTTAAAAAAATAAAAATATTGCCCGTAAAACTTGGGATATTATTAAATCTACACTACCAATTACTCCAAATTGACGATTAACTAACTCGCTTCAAATAAATGATGTAATTACGGAGGACCCCAAAATTATCGTAAACGAATTTAATAACTTCTTTTGCTCAATTGGTTCCAACTTGGCTGAAAAAATTAAAAAAAGACAAATCGCCATCTTACGAATATTTAACTAATATAATCTCTTCTTCAATTTACCTCGAACCTCTAACGTCAAACGAAATACTTAATCTAATTTTATCATTAAATGACAACAAGGCATTCGGGCACAATAACATTCCAGCTTACTTCCTTAAAGTTTAAAGGTATGTAATCACTCCACATCTTAAATATTTTACAAATTTTATTTTTAATAATGGAGTGTTGCCTAGCTATTGCAAAATCGCTAAAGTTGTGCCAATTTTTAAAAATGGTTGCAAAGAAGAGACATACAACTATCGTCCGATATCAATACTAACTTGCTTTTCTAAAATAATTGAAAAAATGATATATAATAGACTAATGACCTTCTTCTTTAAACATAAAGTTATTTATCCTCATCAATTCGGTTTTCATAGTAAAATTTCCACATCTCATGCAATGCTTGATTTGGTCACTGCTGCCTATGATAATATTGACCTTAATCTTCATACAGGTCTTGCTCTTATATTTTAAAAAAGCCTTCGACACCGTCTGACATAAAATATTATTAAACAAGTTGACTTATTATGGCATTCGGGGAGTAGCATTTAAGTTACTAAGTTCATACTTTACTAACCGGAAACAATTCGTCAACTTTAAGCGACTTCATTCTGAACTCAAGGACATAAAATACGGTGTACCTCAAGGATCCTCCCTTGGTCCGTTGCTTTTTCTCATATATGTAAAAGAGTTACAAAATGCTGTTGACTGCACACCTAGATTATTTGCTGATGATACCTGTCTCATATTCCAGGCATCTAATCCATTTATCCTTCAAAATATGATTAATAAAGAATTGAAAAACTTAAACACATGACGTTGTGCAAATAAATTAACAGTTAATCCGTCTAAATCTAATGTTTTAGTTATTTCTTCCAAGTTAATCCATAATTTCACTGAGCAGCTCACAGTTAGTTATGATAGTTTTCAAATTTACTCAGTTAAAGTGCCAAATATTTAGGGGTAATTATTAATAATGAAATTAATTTTTACGAACACATTAAAGTACTTGAATGAAAAATTGTCCGTTCTGTTGGAATATTAACAAAACTAAAAGCAATCCTACCTAAGCAAAATTTATTACAATTATATTATACTCTTGTCCATTCACACTTGACTTATGGAATTTTTATTTGGGGCTCAACATATCCATCTCACCTTCAAAAACTACAAAAATTGCAAAACAAAGCACTTAAAGCTATTTGTAATGTGCCATGTCGAAGCCCAGCTAAACCACTTTATACACAATTGAATATTTTGCAAATTCAAGATGTTTATAGACATGAAATTCTTAAATTTATGTTTAACGGTAACAAAACATTAACTCCCACCCCATTCTCTAACTTCTTTCAAAAAACCAATCAAGTATCAAACAGAAGCACAAGACTATAGGCGGAACAAGATGATTTATATATTCCTAGATATCGTAATTATAGATTACAACGGTGTATAAAATACCAGGGAGTCAAAATTTGGAATCTTATACCAAAAGAAATAAAAATACCTACTTATAATATTAATATATTCAAAAATAACTAAAAGAAATATCTTCTTTCATTTTACTACATAAAACGGTAAATCTTAAAATTCTTTAGAAAACAGAACACATGATGATTCAGAGAGCTAAAGAATATAATTATGTTTTTTATGTATTTATTTATTTTTAAATTATAATAATTAACATAAAATTGTCTGGCATTGGGTGTGTTTCAGCGGTAGACGGACTCGCCAAATTGTCCAGGCGCGGTTGCCTAATTAAACTGCCGTTCCGATACCGCGACTGATGGCAAACAATTCGTTGTTAAATTCTGTTCTAATTTTTCCTTTTTTTCGCCTTTTCGTTTTCTTTCGTTTAGCATTTGGAAACAGTTATAGAGACGTAATAGTCGATTGTATTCTGACTTTTCATTTGTTTTTTCAACGTGGTCATTTAGCTTAGCTAGCTTAGGGTTAGGTTAGCGTTTTATTCGTTTATATGTTAATTCAGCTAGAGTAGGGTTAGGTATGTTTTGTAATGCGTAATTCTATTCAATGGCTATGTTTATCAATTAATTTTTTATTCTTTTTATTTGTTTCTTTTCTATTTGAATAAGTTCGATAATTTGATTGAATTCTATTTGAATAAAAATTTGGATAGTTTAAGTAGCATAAATGATGTCTTTATTTGTTTCTATTTGAACAAGTTTAACACTGCGCCAGGGTTTCTGTGCCCCGAAATTGCCAGTTTATGCCGCACAGAAATAGGGTGGTTGCTCGACTAGATGACCGTGAGGTCTATTCGCATCTTCCCTGTCACCTTCGTTTTTGTTTTTTTTTGCGAAATTATCATTATTATTATTATTATTATTATTATTATTAGTATTATTATTATTATTTTTTATTGTTGTATGAAGTGTGGCAAAAATAAAAAAATGATGATGATGAAGTCTTTTAAGTGAAAAATAAAACATTCTTTTAACTTTTTATCTATTGACATTGAGATAGGAAAGCAAAAACTAACAATCTTTGTTGTTTGTTTAATTGTTTTGTAAAATTATTTGAAGATTACTTTTGAGTTTGCTATAAAACTGATGTTCATCTCATTTAGTACTGCTAATTTTAAAGTTATTGTAATTATTTTAATTTTGAAAACAATCTGCAGTATTAGAATGTTACTGTACAAATAAAATTTAACCTTACTGTTAAAATATGTCAACATTTGAACAGTTATTTGTTGTTGTTTTTTGTCGAGTATTATTTTAACCATTGAGATTGTGATTAAAACGTTAACAATGTACAATAACTCAGGGAAAGCTAAAATGCAAAAAAGCATTTTAACAGGAACTTTAATCAATAGGTTTTGAGGACAAACTAATTTGAATTTTTAACCAAACACAAAATGAAATCGGATAAAATATTAAGAACTTTCATACTCCTAACACAATCGCAATTTTTTTTAAAGAAAAAACAAGTTTATTTAACAGTCACAAGACTCAGACTTAACATAATAATCCAAAGCAAACTAGGGCTTAGATTAAATATTTTATTTAAACAACACTTAATATATAAAAGTAAAATATGTTTGCAACAAAAATACAAAAAATAATAAGCTTGTTATTACCATTTAATTATATTCTATAACAGTAAAGCTATATATTCATTAAAAAAACAACACGTTGCGATAGAAAAGTGGCACATTAACAAACAATATATGAGGGCAAATTATATAAAAGCAATATAAAAAAATAAAATTATTGAAAAAAGTTTTACACTACCAGAAAACATTTGCAATGCTAAACATTTTTTGTTCACTATTTATAAGCAAAAAGTACAAAAGATTTCAAGGTTTTTTTTGGGAAGGGGATATTTACATCAAATATTTTGTTTTATCTAATCGTTTAGTTGGCAGAGGCAAGCCACTCCTCTGTTCATCCAATGTCTTTCATCTTTTTTGCAGAAAAACCTAATTTAAGAAATCAAAAAATTGTCCAATTTATTTTCATTTCATTACCAATATTTAAATAATAAATTTAAGATTTCTATTTGACAATAATTTAGGTAATGAATACTTACTTTTGGATATACAAGCCAACCAAATTATGGCTACTAAATAATGTTAACAAAAACGGGCGGAATAATAATTTGACGTTTATTTTAATTATAGGCCTGCAAGTCGTTATAAAAATCCAAGCTGATTACACATAACGTAACATTTCAAATTTAACACAAAAGTGATAAAATATTTTAAAGAAATATATGTTTTAACGACATACTTGATAGTGAGAACATAGTTTGTGGAATGGCCTGTCGTGGAAAGCACTCCCCGTCTCGCACTTGTCTTGTACACGGGACAGTTGTAAATTGCCTCGCTTGCCTCTTTCTTGTCTTTAATAAGAGTCGGCTCAAGCCAAATCTTTGAAATTTTTCTATACAAATTTTAAATACAATTCTTTGCTTTAAATGGCATAGCATACGCATGATAATGCTACGTCTATAATGAACCTATATAATAACATACGTTGAAGAACTGCAAACGGGAAATGAGGTCACTAACGTAACTCCCAAGCGGTTTTCGGGACGGATAAGAATTGACTGACCACATGGATGGTACTTTCCCAACAAACATGCTATCAAGAACATCTTCGAGCTCAGAAGAAAGTAGAACTAGTCTAGAAACAGCTCGCTGCAAATCCTTAAAAAAAGCGGTACAACTACTAAATTTAACAAGAAAAAAAGATTTTAAAAAAATAATAATTTTTTTACTAATTTTGATTTGAAAACAACATTTATTATAAAATAAAAAAATTATGTATTGTAGTTCATTACATAATAAAAAAATATATATATTGGTAAAATTTGTAAGAAAAACGAGATGCTCAATATTTTCAAAGCAAAGCTTTTTAAAACATGATTGCCTGCTTTTCAAAAAATATGTTCTTAATTATAACAAACTTTTAGTTCAGTTCAGTTCAGTTCAGTTTCTTTTATTTCTGCTCCGCCACATAACAAAATATAACAAAATGTTAAAAAGTTTGTGAGTTGTTGAAAGATGGGATCAGAAAAAGGAAGAAGCAACAAAACGAGTTGACGTTGTGACTTGCTAATTAGCGATGAAAAATGTGAACTATTGTATCATATACAGTAGAAGCAAGGTTGCCTCACAACTCTTCAAAATCAAGCAGCAATTCATTATGAAGTATCTACTGTAATGGTTCGATAATATTTATACTAAATACTTTTAATTATCATAATATTAATTTAACAGTTGTCGTATGCTATTTTTTTTTAAGTGACTATCTGTTGTATCATCAATGTTTTGTAGTTATATAAAACTTAATCAATTATAAGCGTTGTTAATTATTGCGTGATTATTCGTCAATACACGGTATACCCACGTACATAATATGCATCTTCAAGCAAGAATTTACATTCTATTTTATTTACGGTAGACATATATAAGTTGAAAAGTTTGTAAACCTGCAAGCTTCCTCTCACTACGTCAGTGAGTCTGTTAAATCGAATGAGTTCTTATACGAGCACAGTGTTCATACTTTCACTGTAATCGGTCGGATATTTGGTTTGGACTTTTTCCAGATTAAACTTCGGTGGAAGTTTGGATAAAATATCGGAAGCAAGCTCTTGAACAAGTTCCTGTCAAATCAATCAATAAATTTATAAACTTAATAAATTGTTAAGTATAATACGAATAAAATGTCAGCCCTCGAAAACTTACCTGTGAAGATTTTCCTGCTTCAGTTGAAGTTTGTCGCGGAAGAGTTACGAGAATTCCGTCAAACAACTGTTGAGTTTCGCGCTGATCCTTCAAAATGTCGGCATTCTCATGAAAACCAAAAACCTGGAAGTTATATAAAACTTATATTAAAATTTTTTATTAGCTAATTATTAAAAAGTGCCTTTCAAAACAAATCGCGACAGCATTTTATTAATACGTAACTAAATAAAGTTTAAATCAAAAATTTGTTATTGTTCTTCAACTCTTTTGTTTATAATTATTAAACATATGCTGTTTTTTCAAAATTTGTGTTATTAAAGTTACATACTCTGATAAATTTTACTTATTAACCTTTGAAAGTCATTAAAAATTCAAAAAAAATTAAAAGTTTAACTTTAAAAAATCTGGCAAAGCTAGTCTGTTAAAAATTTTTTTCAGTAAAAAAATTTGGGCCAAAATTTAAATATTAAAGTTCAGCATGTTAAATTTAAACAATGTATTGTAATTATTATCATTGATCAAACACTATGTTAGCTAGCAAAGTATTTACTTCAGGATGCGTATTCAATGGTAGACTCTTCACCTATGAATGATAAGCTTCGTATTTTGATTCAATAGGAGCAAAATATAGATCACTTGAGGAAAACTTGTAGTTATTATCTTCGTAGACCTTAGAGCAAAGGAAATTGCAAAGCAAGCTTTGGAGGAGTCTACGATCATGATTATCAGTAACTCTTCCTCCGTAATTGCATTCGCCTAAAAAAAAAATTTCTAAATAAGAATTCTCTCACACCAGGTGAATAAACTTTCGGACAAATGCAACATCAATACAAAAAACAGTGATTAACAAAAAAAGCTTCGACAAAACTGTGGAAATGTGCAAATAATTATCACGTTTAATGCAATCGAGCATTTAGACAACCTTCCTTATGAGTTGCTGCATTGTCTTGACGTAGAGATGTAAGAGGTTGTTATAAATTATGTAGGTCACATCTATAAGACATCATTTTAAATGCTTTATTTCAAGCGAAAACGAAATAAAAAATAGAATCAAATACAAAAAAAATTTATTGTAACTTATTTTTAAATAGATGTTACCCGAAGGGAAATTAGAGTTATATAAGAATGAGTAAAAACATTTATTTTAATAATAAAAAGCTGTGTTGCGTTTTAGCAACAATTAAGCAATAAAAGAATAAATCACTTAAATCTAAAACAAACCGATTAAATATTTGAGTGCGACCAGTGGAACTTCGTCATAAGCTTTTAAGAGCATTTGGGTCTGACGGACACTAATACGAAGATCCGATTCATTAAATCCGTAGGAGATATTCCAACCCAGGGGTCCAAAATTCCGCCTTTCTTGCACCAGAGCGTGAAAAAAGCAAAGTGAAAACAAAATTCTTTTCCATGTCTAAAAAAAATCATTTTGCTAAAATAAATACTAAAAAAGTTTAATACAAACAATTTAGAATCTAAAAATTACGATTGCTTAAAAATTTGCTGCTTATATAAAAAAAACTAGAAAAACGGACAAATTTTATAGCTACCTAAAGAAGATAAAGTTTCGGCAAAGAGGTTGTTTTTTTCAACCAGACAACAATTGAAAATAGCAGCCATAATGGATTCAGCATTTATGGACTATAATGGATTCAGCATTTTCAGCATTTATAAAATAATCATTAAAAATTATTATTTAAAAAAAAAACGAACGTTTTCGGCTTACTTCAGCCCTCATCAGGTTTCTACAATTAGTAATATTAATTATTTTTAAATTTACACACACACATAAAAAAAATTAAAAATTAACAACAGCAAAAAACAATGTATATTTTTTTAAAAGGTTGTACTTTTGACTAACAGGCTAAATTTTAAATCAAAACGAGAGAGAAACTAAATTGATACAAATTAAATTTCAGATTATGATGTCATTGAAGAAAAAAGAAAAAATATTACAATCAAAATATATTCAATAAATATGAAGCTCCGTTTGCGAACATTTGTATGATAAAATTTAATTTAATTTAAGATTTAATTTTGGACTTAACTTTTTTATGAGTAGAGCTTCATGAATCTTAGAACAAAATTCTGATTTGCATTTACGTATTATTACAAAATTGTTTTCATCAGACCGATTATTAGAACACTTTTCACACAACAAAATATGATCTTTAACTGCACTATCCTGTAGACTTTTGAAATTCAGATGCTCCCGAACTCTAGTGATCAAATGTCTGGACGACATACCGATGTATGTCTTGTTCGTATCGCACGAACACGAGAATTTATAGACAACATTTGAACAAAGAGCCACAGGAGTTTTGGATTTTAACTGAAAATAATTGACTACTTTAAAAGTTTTATAGATAGGAGATATTTTTAAGTTGTACTTGTTTTTTATTAATGCAGAAAGACGATTTGCAAAGTGATGTGATTCCTTACCCAAATACGGAATGCAAAAACTATTTTCAAAGCTAATGTCTTGAGAAAATTTGTTAGAAGATTGAAAGCTGGCAAGAATTTTATCAAAAAACGATGAAGGATAACCATTATTCAAAAACATCTTTTTTAACATACTAACTTCTTTATCAAACAAAAAATTGGAGGAACAAATACGCTTGGATCGATTTAAAAAACAGAGAATTAATTCAGACTTCCATTTAATGGGACACAGCGCGTTAAAATTCAAAATTAGATTGGTGTTTGTAGGTTTTCTGTATACCCAAGTATCAATCCCTGTTTCATTGAACCTAATTTTAACGTCAAGAAATGGTATGGTGTCAGAAGGGAGCTCCACTGTGAATTTAATATTATTATGTTGAGAATTAAGCAAATCGAGAAATTTAGTGCAGTGATCAGAATTATCAAATACAGCAAATATGTCATCAACGTATCTAGAATACAATTTTGGATGAAAGTCTAATTGTTTCCCTAATAACTTATTTTCTATGTGGGCAAGAAAAAAATTGGCTAAAGTCGGAGCCAGTGGAGAACCCATACTGACACCATCATGTTGTTGATATAATTTGTCTTTATATAAAAACATTCCTTGGTTGGCCAAACGCAGCAGTTTTATAAATACTTCTTTTTTCATTGAAGGTAGATTGTCTTTAATCTGGTTATCTTTTGAGTAGATGTAGTCAGCAATTATATTAATGGTTTCATCCAGAGGAACATTTGTGAACAGAGATTGAACATCAAAGCTAACAAGTTTGTGGTCCGCTTTAAATTGGAAGTTATTTAATTCATCAAGAAAGTGATCAGTAGAACGTAACATGTATGAATCTGGTATGTAACTTTTGATTATTGAATCAAGAAATTTGGCAAGTTGATATTCTGGGGTGCCAATCATTGATATCACTGGTCTTGCTGTTTTATTATTTTTGTGGACTTTGATGAGACCGTACATTTTTCCTGGACTACTGCCTTTCGGAATGAGGTTTTTTACTGTTTCACTTCCATATGATTTTAGATATTTGTTGACATAATAATTAATGGATTTTTCTTTTTTAATTATCGGATGAACTTTGGTGTCTTGACTAATTTCATGAAATTTTGAGCTATCATTGATTATGCAATCCAGTTTTGCGTAGTAGTCATGGCTGTCCAAAATGACTACCCCTTTCCCTTTATCGAATTTACAAACTTTAATTCTGGAGTTATCGGCCAGTTTTTTTAAGGAATTATGAAGAGCTGCGTTTTTGGGGTGAGCACAAATTCTCTTACCGTTATTAACGAATTTCTTGAAAATAAATTTGACTTCGTCATTAAAGTTGTCGTCAATAAGTTTATTCTTCTTGTTGATAAAATAAAACAGTTTTTCTATCTGCGCTTTGATATTATCTGTTCGTAGTTTGTTTGGTAAAATATGGTTATCAAGACCAAACCGTAGAGCGTCTTCTTCTTCAATTGTTAAATTTTTACTACTTAAATTTTTTTTTTTTTTTTTTACACAATCCGGAGATTTACGGCGTTCTCTTAACCAAAGGCGAATCAGTTTTTTCCTGTGAGTGACCAAAATGTTCTTGGCAGTAGCTTGAAATTTTTCTGTAAGCAATGAGTTTAAGCATAATTTTTCTATGGTGCTTAGATTTTGCAGGATAGCTTTTTTGGTGATATAACTACTTTCTGCTCGCCCAAGATCTTTCTTAATTTCTTTTAACTTTTTAAGAACAATTACACGATACAAATCTTTTGTGTTTCTGTAAATCTTGAGGTTTGGTGCTTTGAATTTAAGGAATTGTGGGCAAATATCAAGATTAGTGCAAGTTTCAAAAAACGTTAGCGCAAGTTTCAAAATACGTATTTGGGTAAGGAATCACATCACTTTGCAAATCGTCTTTCTGCATTAATAAAAAACAAGTACAACTTAAAAATATCTCCTATCTATAAAACTTTTAAAGTAGTCAATTATTTTCAGTTAAAATCCAAAACTCCTGTGGCTCTTTGTTCAAATGTTGTCTATAAATTCTCGTGTTCGTGCGATACGAACAAGACATACATCGGTATGTCGTCCAGACATTTGATCACTAGAGTTCGGGAGCATCTGAATTTCAAAAGTCTACAGGATAGTGCAGTTAAAGATCATATTTTGTTGTGTGAAAAGTGTTCTAATAATCGGTCTGATGAAAACAATTTTGTAATAATACGTAAATGCAAATCAGAATTTTGTTCTAAGATTCATGAAGCTCTACTCATAAAAAAGTTAAGTCCAAAATTAAATAGACAAATGTTCGCAAACGGAGCTTCATATTTATTGAATATATTTTAATTGTAATATTTTTTCTTTTTTCTTCAATGACATCATAATCTGAAATTTAATTTGTATCAATTTAGTTTCTCTCTCGTTTTGATTTAAAATTTAGCCTGTTAGTCAAAAGTACAACCTTTTAAAAAAATATACATTGTTTTTTGCTGTTGTTAATTTTTAATTTTTTTTATGTGTGTGTGTAAATTTAAAGTTAATTAATATTACTAATTGTAGAAACCTGATGAGGGCTGAAGTAAGCCGAAAACGTTTGTTTTTTTTTTAAATAATAATTTTTAATGATTATTTTATAAATGCTGAAAATGCTGAATCCATTAAAGAAGATAAATTTTTTAAAGAAGCGGTAACTATTTCTACAACGGTTGAGAAAAGTTGACTAAAACACCTCAAGTTTTACAACAAAACAAAATCATGTTAAAAATACAGTTAATAAAGTTACTAGAAGTTGGCTTCATTCTATGATTGATATTGTGTGACAGGCAATTGGCTAAAAACCGCAATAACAATAACAAGTTCTCATATACCGTAAATTAGTCTTTATCAGTACAATGATGTTGCAGTCTAATATTGCAGATTTTCAATGGACAAAAAAATGATATACTTGGTTTTAATTGCAAACCAATAAGATTCTAGTTTATGGAATTATCAAAACTTACAGAATCTTTTCCATCTTGTTCGCACGCGTTGAAAAATGCAGTCTGAAATAGGATCGTTTTTATAGGATCTTATTAGATTGGCGCGCAATCCTTTCGGAGGTTCGTTAGTCATTTTAACACTGTTTTGTAAAACAGTCACAGGAAAATATGGAGATGGATAACTGGTCAGCCACAATCGAAAATCTGCTTTTGTTGACTTGTCAGTTATTACCTAAACAAAAAAAAATTTTAAATATCCCACATTAAACTTTTTGTCAACAAAAACAAAAAATAGCTTTTTTGGTGTAACGGTGAATTGATAAGGCCACATTAATCCTTTTAAAAACTCGTAGGTCAATGTCAATAACTTAAAAGTAAATTTAAAATATCTTTAAACTAAACGTTCTTCATTCATTTACAAGAATTCTTTGGTTACTGGTCGATATAAGTGATATATCTCCGAAAACACTGGCCAAAACGATTCCAACACTTGTCAATCAACTCAATAGAAATTTTGACCAGACTGTGGAATTTCAATTAGAGCGACTCGGGTGAAATTTGAACTGGAATAAAGTGCAAACAAAATTCAAGCTTATATAAAATCACGTCACGTGATAAAAAGAATTTTTCCAAATACTGTTGAAATTACGAGAAGGTTAAAATTAAGGATTAGCAAAGAGTTTATCTTCGGTCATCGTTCGAAAATATTTGAAATTTTTTTGAAAATATAAAAAAAATGTTTAAAGTTCTGATATAAAGTAAAGATCAATTTTAAAATTATCACAGTCAAAACTGGAGTTGAAATTGCCAAGTAAACATCAACTTTTATTCTTACTGCAATATTTTCACTAAGGTAACACTGTTTTTTCTTACAGTGTAAATTTAATAATTGGCGATACTTGTAGCATATAAGCATAAATAAACTATTTATGCCCAAAAACTTATACGATTGCTTTGCAAAATATTTTGTAAAGCTTTATCACGAATTTCAGCAAGTATTTATTATTTTTCTTTCAGACTTAATAATTGTCACAAATATTGGAATAGCATTCACTGTATGGCTTTATGAAAGCCTCTTGTAAAAGTAGCAACAAAGTGTTTAATATTAATTGCCCACGATGTATGTATATGAGAAAATAAATTAAAACTTGTAATTCTAAATATCAAAATTACCAATTTTCTCTTCTACGTTATTACTTTTTAATATTTAGTTTGTGTAGTTTTGGCTTTGATGTTTAGTATTTTTTTGCATTTATAGAAAATTTTTTCTGGTCTAGACGACTTATTCATTATCGTGTGTTGTTTGTGTTACTTATAAGTTATTGTTTTTTTTTCATTTTTTTTATTCTGTTGAAACAATAATATAAAGAATAAGTTTTGTTTTCAACAAAAAATGTTGCTAATCGTAAATTACATTTTTTAAATAAAAAACTGAATTATTTTGCTTCAGTCTTATGGTAATATTTATTTAAATTTTATCTATCTAAATAACTTCACACAGAATTTTCAACATGAAAACACAACTGTTTGCTAGCTTGCACTTTTATTACTGAAGACGCTAACCAAGAACAAGTAATCGAGTAGCGAGTAATCAGTGCGTTTGTGACGCGAGTAATCAGTGCGACGAAAAAGGCAACGTTTCTACAAGATTATTCTTTATTCACACTGTAGAAATTAAAACTTGAAATAAAGCCAGATAGTGCATAGCAAATGAAAACTGATTGAATAGTGTGTAAACTGTAATCAAATTTTGTTTAAAACTTTTTTGCATAATTTAGTTCAAGATGGTCTAAAATCCAGGCCTTCAAAAGCATTATCTGTCTCCGGCGAAAGAATTTTAATTATTTACATAAGGGAATGCGAATTACTGACCCGCAGTGAAGTTTAAAAAAGGGCTATGTTAAAACTATCATCGTAAGCATTTTTACAATAATTAATAAAAAAAAATGCTTTCGAAGATAGTTATAATATAGCCCTTTTTTAGACCTCTTTTTTGGTTTTTACCGACTTTGTGGTGTCGATTTTGGCATTCTAAGGAACAAAATCGTTAAAAACACATCAATTAAAAGTTAATATCAGAAAAAAGTTTTTACTGTTCCAGAAAAAACATAAAAACAAAAACTTTTAGACTTTAAAAATTATTTTATCAAATAATTTAAACTGTCATATTCTGACACTTCCTATAAAATAAGGTTCGCCGTCTTGGTTATACATCGTTTTGGTCAGAAGCAGCATCAGCGTTCCAATCACTTAAGATGATGGAAAATGTTGTTGCCGTTTTTTGTCGCTATGGCCGAAACGAACTCCAAAACTACTTCACTAATCGTTTTCTATTTGTTATAATTTTTGGCGTTGTTTAAGACATGTGTAACTTCTAAACAAACGACATTTATTTAGATCTGAAAATTACAATAAATAAATAAGGTCTTGTTAACAAATTATTTAAAGTTTGTACAATTTTTCCCAATTAAACTTAAGTTCTCCATTAGCTTTCCAAAACAAAACTATGATACTGTGTCCAGACACCTAATGCTACTGAACCTTAAGAAAAAAACCACGTACGTTTAGTGCAGAATAAAGCAATTAATTGTGATTATACGTGAAAAATAAAGCGCTCTTGGAAATTATATTGAGAAGACAATCGGCAAAAATTTGCTTATATTGAAAATAAACAACAACAACTAACGAATATAAACGGTAGTTACAGAAAAATAAAGTTAAAACTAAAAAAGGTCTTTCTCTCTCCGTCCAAACAATAATTATCTTTAAAATCAAGTAAAGACGAAAAAGAAAAGGTTTTAACAATCGTTTTATGTTTAAAAAATTTTGAATAGTAGCGAGAGGAGCAACGAGTTAGATCATCCTAATTTAGTTGTTGTTTGCTCATCAAATTATTCGCATTGAAATACAGTAACTAATATACTAACTCTTTGGTGTTAAAAAATTATAGAAGACGTGAGGTTGTTGTGAAGTTGTTTGGGGAAGAAGTAGCGCTTAACCGTTAGTCAGAAATGATTTGATTAGTCATCGATCTTCTCAGATGGAATGTCAACAAAAGTTTACATAACATAAAACACCGCAATATGTTTCCTTGTTTGAAGTAATGTATAAAGCATCGTTGTCTGCAATTATTGAAAAGCTCAAGTGTTGAAATCGCCTTTACGAACCTATATAAAAATTTCATACTCTTGACAGATAAAAAAAAGAGAAAATAACAGTCTTCGATTTTGATTTCAAAGTTTAAGTTTTAAATTTTTTTAGAGTTATTGTAATGCTATAAAGCTAAATAGATGCTGATGACCTATGAATAGGTATTTCAAAAAACATCCAGATATGCATTTGAATATATTGCTTTCTTCGCATACAAACTAATTATAAACTTAGGATGTAAACAAATCATTTAATTTTTGGTATCACTCTTATTTTAAAATGAAGTAACTTTGTTATATTAGTAATAAGCCATTATTAGAAAGAGATCTTGCACACAAAACCTCACTCATTTATTTTCAACTAATATATGCTGGTAATTTAAAAGAATATTTTATAAAACGCAATAGGACTGTTTATAACTTTTTCACAAGTATATTACGAGCAGAAATCTAAATTTAAAAAATTGTTATTAGAACCACTAAAGTGAAGAAAAACGTTCTAAAAAGAAAAGTCAAAAAGGGCATCTTATGATGTTTTGTAAAATGGATTATTTTAATTAATGCTGTGCTCTTTAATCTTTTTAAACCTACGACACAATACAAAAACCTTTCAGAAATTTGAACCGCCCTTTTACCATAACTCAAAAAACATTAGCAAATTAATTTCTATTTAATAAATTAGGTATTTACATTTGTTTTAATGTCGGTTTATGCATTGCGTGTTTGCAACTTTAATAAGCACTACAAACACAAACTTAATACCTTTTGCAGACTAATAATTTGAGGGCTTTTTAAAAACACTCAAACAAGTTTTTTATTATTTTTGATTGCGATATAAATCGATTGTAAAGACACAAAACTTCATAAAAGCGCAGCTGCAAAGTTAAATACAAGTTGAAGTTGCCGCATTGCCTTTTATAATAAGAAATTTCTTAAAAAAGTATACTCACTTTCCTTTCATCACTGTTATACTGTCTTCCACAACCGTTTTACACAAAAGTAATACCCTTAAGGCATTATAACAATCAAAATAAATGAAAGCTAGATTTTTTGAAAACAACATTAGCCATTGATGAAATTAAAAGTCAATTTTTTCAGCTCCAGAGCTATTGGTCCCGACCGGGTTTTACAATGTGTTTGTTTTTTATTTTATTTCATGTCATTATTTCAATAAGTTGTACTTTATGATGTTGAAATCTACGTAATATAACATATTATGGGAACAAAAAGTTTAATTATACCAAAACAATAAGTGACAATTTTTATGCAATAGCGTAATAAATTGTCCAACAGGCTTGCAACCGAAATATCCTAAACTGCATTCTTTGGTATGATTTAATTACTTCATAAACGTTTTTATGCAATTACTAATTTAACAATTTAAATTTTTGTGGCAAAGTAAAGCTCTGGACTTTTGCCGGTTAATTTGGATACAAATAACCCTGTAATAAAACCTTGAATTAAGTTTTATAAAGCGCTTTTGTTGTAAGCCATTGACGCTTTTCTTGACAACCTAATCAACGTGTGACTGTTGTTAAGTTTTCAGTTCAGAGGTTTTGCAGCTATGTACAGATAGTTGCTGAGTTTTGAGTTGTGATAAATAATAGTTTTCTGTTGAACTTTAATTTAATCTATTTGTTTATGTTGTGTTTTATTTAGATGCCCGTAACCTTTTAGTTAATTAAACGCAAACAAATGTGAAGTGTAAATATCATTACAAACCCATACCTCTAAGTAAGCACATGGGCAATTTGCGCTTTTATTTTATTTTATTTTTTTGACAGCATTGCGAAATTTGCCATGGGCTGCCAGAAGCATAAAGATTAATTGCATGCTACTGTGGTGTCGCAAATTTCAGAATTGCGCAAGTAGCGCAAGTGCCCACCACTGCATAAAGGTTTTTATCTCTGACTGGTGAACCATGCTAGTTGTGCTGCAAACAATAGCTGCAAAAGCTAAATGAAAGAATTCAGAGTGCGTTGCTTAATAAGTTAGTAGTTTCTTGTCTGTATTGCTTGTCATCAACAATCTCGCGCTATGTTTTGGCTATAAAACAGTTGTCAAACTGTTGTTGGGTCAACATTTCGAATTTTATTCGAACGTGTTGCATTTACTTCATTTAATTAGAAAGACTAAGTGAGCAATGGAAAAGGAAGTTTAGGTTTTTTCTATACAGACAGGAAAATTTGTTTTTCTATATAAATTCCAACTATCTTATTTTGTTATTCAAACCAACTATTTTGATTATAGCAGGGTTTTTTTACAAATCAAAATTTAAAACAATTAAATATGTTAAAGAAATTTTAAAAATGTTTTTGAATGTGTGTAACAATTTTAAAGTTCTAAATTGTTAGATTACTTGACACTCCAGTTTTCACAGCAATGACATCCATTTCAAAAAATTGTTCCTAATTAAGTGATCATTTAGCTCTTTATAACACATTTAATAGTACTTAGTTTATCAATCACTTAATTTAATTTAAAAAAATATTTTTGTACGAATGCTGCAGGTGACGGCTGTACAATTTATTTGGTGACTTAAACTCAAATCCAAACTAATATTTTTTATAATTTAACCAATACGTTGCAAGTGCAATGAAAAAACAAGAAGAATTTGATTAAATTTGTTGGTAGTACTTAGATTCACAGTTAGTTCAATCAGTTTAATGAGTTAAATTAGTTTAATTTACTAAATTAAATTTTAATAAACGCTTTCTTGTGTATCTAATGCTCTTCGAGGTTTGCAATAGCACTTGGCTTTATTACAATTCTATCAATAACTGATCACAAGAACTTCGGCCAAGAGGACTTACGACTCTTTTATAAAATTTGAAAATAGTTCGAGTATTGATAAACAGGGCCTCGAATCGAAAACAAACAGGATCTGTAAACCCCTAGTAACCGTTATTATTCTTTGAACGCAACCCATAACGAATCCATAAAAATTAAATTTACTGAAGCTGAACCGGAACTAAAACAATAAAAATAATATTTGCCGAACTTGAACCGAAACATTATTGTAAACGGTTCCAAAACGCACTGATTTTAATTTTTGATTTATTGGCAAACCTAAATAAATCACAATTTTGTGTTTTAAGTTGGAAAAATTTGTTTGATTACGTACTTTTTCTTTGCAAAACAGAGACTTCATAAGCGACATCTTTGGGCGACAAGTTAAAACAATAATACCTGGCTTGCCCTAGGTACTGCTTAAAAGCCGTTTAGATACATGGGCGTCAACTGAAAGACCAAAAGACAGTTTGTCCTGTTTAATTTTTATATCTTAACATTAAAATTACTTTTTAAATTTCTTTCAAAAACATATGAGTTTATTTTTTATCATAAATTTGAATGACTAAACATTTATTTTGAATAGCACAAATATAATCTACATAAGTTCGGTCTCATACTAATAAACCTAATGTGTGGAACCGCCACTAAACGTTTTCGGAGTTTTCTTGGCTGTAGTTGTGTAAGAATAGTCCTGTAGTCCTGTAGTCTTATAAAAAAACAGATCAATGCAACTCAACCTCAAAACACAAATCCAGGAGGATTATTTGGTTCAAACTCCTTTCAATGAAGAAGTCAGCACTAATACTGGCAAAAATTTTTTTACCTTCCTTAACAAGCATTTCCCAGCTAGCAGAAAATTTTTAACAAAAAAACATAAGATTAAGCTTTAGTTCCATGCCAAACTTGAAATTTATTATAACTAAGCAAAACACTTCACGTCTGAATAACCCAGATAACAAAGCAGAAGCCAAACAATATAACTGCAGATCAGCCAAAAATTGCCAACTTAACGGAAAATGCTGCAGAAACTCAATAGTATACAAAGAACCCCTAAAAACTGGTGAAACGGACAAATTTTATTATGGTTGCTGCGAAACATTATTTAAACTCCAATATAATAACCATAACCAATCCTTTAAAGATAATAGAAAAATTAACTCCACTGATTTATCAAAAGCCGTCTGAAAATTAAAACAATCAGAGTAATCGCCACAAATAAGATGGAAATCGTACACCATGCAACTCCATATCAATGTAATTCAAAATCATGCCACTTATGCTTATCACAAAAAATTACAAATATTTCAAGTTGACCCCAAAAATTGGCTGAATAAACGCTTGGAGTTGATATCAAAATGTCGACATCGAAATAAATTTAAATTACGAAGTTTTAATCACGCTGGCAGTTAATGGTGTAATTATACACTGTATTTACTAATTTACACACTCGGTTTACCTTATTTTTACATCTCACCTTTACCCACTTTCTTGATAAGCAAATAAAATAACTCACCTCTACACTAAATATTTATTGAACTAATAATATTCTTAAATAATACCCCCGAAAAATTTTTTTAATTTTAAGTTTAATTTGTACCCTGATAATTGTCATTTTTAAACCCCTCTCTTAAGTATTTTTTTACCGTATTTTCCATTGCAGTCTATTTAATCAAAATTGTAATGCATTTTTTAATGCAAACTTTTTTAATTTACCCATTATTTTCAAACAATAGAGCAAGCTACGTAAAAACCTTATTCTTTGATAATAAAATTCATTTATCGATCAATATTACCACCGTAGTTTTTCTCTTGTTGTTGTTTTACGTTTTTCGCCGACATTCAAGCGCTTTGTTTAAATTGTTTTTTATTCATTTGTTTTAGTTTTTCAGATTTTTAACCGCCCCGTGACAAGCCCAGGCAGGCGAAACAGTCTGTTGAGCAAATAAAATGAAATTGATGTTAAATTAAAAAATTTTGTGATCTGAAATTTAATCATATATATATATATATATATATATGATTTGAGCTCTCTTGGCATCACTGGGCTTTGATTCTACTGTGGCTTAAGAATACCAATTCCTGTGACGTCATAGAAGAAAAAATATAAGAAATGCAAGTATGGAGGTTTGCATTCATTTAAAAATGAGGGAAGGCGAGTTTGGTGAGTTCAAAAAGGTGTAAAAGGAATAAATTCTATAAAGCAATAAAAGTAAAAGGGGGAACACTGTTAGCTTTATAAGATAGAAAAGAAAAGTGAGTGAAAGATAGTGCAAACGATAGTGAGAGGTACACGATTTTGTATTTAATATAATTCTATTTAATTTTTTTTTTCTTTATATTTTAAAATACCACATGCAATCATTTAAAAATATAAAGAAAAGAAGCGCGACAGAACTTTCCAAAACAGTCTGAAATGCCAAAGAATCATATATCAATCCCACAACTAACAAGAAAATAATCAATCAAGTTATTCCCTATAAACCAGGACAAAAAATGCTGCAACCTATCTTAACTAAAAGTCAGAAATACTATTAGCAAACCAACCAACAGCACTCAACAAACAATCAGAACTTACAAGAAAATGTTGCCACAAAAACAAATTTAAATTAAATAAATTGATTTTGTATGCTTAAATTGCCTTTTTTTATGTATTTATGTACTTTCTTGTTGGTCATTAAATCCGCCTACATTTTTCATTATCGTTCGCACTGTTTTTTACTCACTTTACTTTTTCATCTCATACGATTTTTCTCGTTACCTTTTTATTGCTTTGTCGATTATTTTTTTCTTTTTACATATTTTATCACACGCCTAACTCATCTTTCCTTACCTTCACATAAATGAATACCTCTATACTTGTGTATACAGAAAACCTACAAACACCAATCTTATTTTGAATTTTAACGCGCTGTGTCCCACTAAATGGAAGTCTGGATTAATTCTATGTTTTTTAAATTGAGCCAAGCGTATTTGTTCATCCGATTTTTTGTTTGATAAAGAATTTAGTATGTTAAAAAAGATGTTTTTGAATAATGGTTATCCTTCATCGTTTTTTGATAAAATACTAGAAACCAAACTGTTTAAAAATGAGAAGCACCAGACTTGAGTTTCGCTTTTATTAGAGCTCGTCAGTGATGCATATCTCACTGCGAATCGAACTCGCTACATGTGGTCTTAATTTTTTGATATCATAAAATTTTTTGATAAAATTCTTGCGAGCATTCAATCTTCTACCAAATTTTCTCAAGACATTAACTTTGAAAATAGTTTTTGTATACCTTATTTGGGTAAGGAATTACATCACTTTGCAAATCGTCTTTCTGTATTAATAAGAAACAAGTACAATTTAAAAATATCTCCTATCTATAGAACTTTTAAAGTAGTCAATTATTTTCAGTTAAAATTCAAAACTCCTGTGGCTCTTTGCTCAAATGTTGTTTATAAATTCTCGTGTTCGTGCGATACGAACAAGACATACATCGGTATGTCGTCCAGACATTTGATCACTAGAGTCCGCGAGCATCTGCATTTTAAATGTCTACAGGGTAGTGCAATTAAAGATCATATTTTGTCGTGTGAAAAGTGTTCTAATAATTGGTTTGATGAAAACAATTTTGTAATAATACGTAAATGCAAATCAGAATTTTGTTCCAAGATTCACGAAGCTCTACTCATAAAAAAGTTAAGTCCAAAATTAAATCGACAAATGTTCGCAAACGGAGCTTCACATTTATTGAATATATTTTAATTGTAATATTTTTCCTTTTTTCTTCAATGACATCATAATCTGAAATTTAATTTGTATCAATTTAGTTTCTCTCTTGTTTTGATTTTAAAATTTAGCCTGTTAGTCAAAAGTATAGCTTTTTTTTAAAAAAAAATATACATTGTTTTTTGCTGTTGTTATTTTTTTATGTGTGTGTGTAAATTTAAAGTTAATTAATATTACTAAAATTGTAGAAACCTGATGAGGGCTGAAGTAAGCCGAAAACGTTCGTCTTTAAATAATAATTATTTAATGTTTGTTTAATAAATGCTGAATCCATTATGGCTGCTTTTTTCAACTGCTGTCTGGTTGAAAAAAACAACCTCTTTACCGAATCTTTACTTTATACTTGTATTCACTATATTTTGAGTTATTTATCTCTTTTACAACGTCATAGTAGTCGTATTATTTGCTTAATTAACTTAACTACGTCTTCTTTATTCCACTCGTATTATTTTTACCACAAATAACTATATTTTTAATTTTTTAGTAATTACCTGACGATTCTAAGGATGAAATAGACTGTTGTAGTTTTTAAAAAGTGATTGAATATTTTTTTGTATTAAATTGCTCTGATATTTTTATTGAGCATTCTGCGAGAAAGATCGATTTACTTTTGTAATCGTATATATTTATATATAACGTGAGCACCATAGAGATTCTATTTGAATAACCTCCGGGTACTTGCCCCTTGGTCATATATTAATTACTTACCCCCCGGGTATATGATCCAAAATAAAATAATAATAAAATAATAAAACAAGGGGTATATGACCCGGGGGTAAGTGACCAGGGGAGAAGAGGGCTGAAACCAGTTTCAAATACGTTGCTGGTAGTAACTAACAAATTTAAAAGTTATTGGTTAAAAATAAAACTCCAGCACTGCAAAATTTGAAATAAGTATAGATTGTTAAGTACAGTGTATGGGCGGTGAGAAGTAATACTCATCCTTCACTAGGTTATTATGATAGGACCCTAACACATAATTGAAGTTGGAGAGAAAAGAGCATGCTGAGAAGAATAAACAGCAATACAGTATATACATGCAAATGCAAAGCGGTTTAAGGAAGGGATGAACGTTATGTAGAACTCACGCTAAAAGGTAGAGCCTCCTTGTATATTAAACTTGTTGACTCTCTAATAGAAGTTTTTAATGTACAAGTAGTTTAACAATTCTAAAATACTATACTGGCAAACTACTTAAAACATAAATTTTCAAACTATTGATTTCCAATTTGAAAAACTGCCCTATATAAGTAATAGTATTTTTTTAGATAATTTTACAGTAAGCTTATTGCACTTATATCTTATTAATAATTTCAGTTAATTTTTACCAATTATATAAAGTGGGTCGTAAGTCGCGCACCAAAGAATTTCAAACAAATTAAAGACAAATCAAAACTGAAAATAAACTTTCATTGGAACCAACAAAATCTAAAAGTTATAGTAACTGACACGCTCAAGGAAAAGAAAGGATGTTTTATTCCGCTTTTTTTTACATTGTTTCCACTACACTACACGTAAGTCTTTGGTGCGTGACTTACGGCCCACCCTGTATTGTGCAAGTACTCCAGATGGTTGCGGTAATAAAACTCCAATCTCAAATGTATTTTTATTTAATTAATACAATGCAGGTAGAATCAAGAAACCGGAAAAAATTGATTAAACATGTTGATGAAATACAATTAGTTTCAGAGTTAGTTTATCGCAGCTCAAATTAGTTCACATAGTTTAATTATTTATATAATTTGAATAAGTTTAATTTTTTAATTTAGGTTTTAGTAAATGTTTAGGCGGGCACAGAACGCTATTCAAGGTCTGCAATAACAATATAATTCCAGAAACAATTGATCACAAGAACTTGGCCAAAAAACCGTATACATAAGTACGTCAGATAGACGACTGTCCTAATTTAACAAACTTCTCTATAAAATTAAAAATAGCGAGAGTAGTCATAAAGTACTTCCTGAATTGTTCTGTAAATAAGAGACTCGTATCAAGTAGGTTTGCGTCTTGGCGACGCTACATCAAACAAATCAACATATGTAATTACAAGTTGGCATTCGCGCTTCTAAATGGAAAAATCACAAATGAAATGCGGAGTACTGCGGAATAATTTTATAACAAGTTCGGGAGTTATTGTGTCAAGCATCTAACAGAAGTGAGGATCAAGAAAGCATTAAAAACTTTAATTAAATAAGGTTGTAAAATTACATAACACAAACTTGCTGCAGTTTTTTGATTATGTGATAAGATTCAGTTGAAAAAATTTTTTTGAAAATAATACTTTTTTCGAAGTAAAATTTACAAATTAAAAATAATTTTTCTTTCCGCTTTGTTTTTTTTCTGCGTTTTACCCCACATGCTTAATTGTTTCCACCTCTGCTTTCAGTATCAAGCAACCTTACAGATTTGTTTGCAATACAATAAACTGAATAGATTAAAAACAGTTTTTAAACAAATCTGAATACCGGTGCTACGACAGTTGATCGAACGACACTTGATCGAAACGACAGTTGATCGAAACGACAGTTGATCGAAATGACTCTTGATAAAAAAAAAATGATTTACTTTTGTATGTTGCTGCGATTGAACAATCTTTTTGTTACTGTGAATTAGATTCATAAAAAACAGAGGCCATCAGTAAGAGAACAGTTTGTTTCTATTTTTTATAATTTTTTGTCAATGTCAAGATCAGGGTTTTTTTAACAAAGTCCCTGGTCAAAACATTTTTAGGGGAGCAACAAGTGAATCTTTTGTCATGATGATGTTTTGTTAGATGCCTATTGTTGGCATTTTTGCATTTGTTTGACATTGTGGTCAGTTATTTAGGGGGGCATTGTTCCATGGCCCCACCCTTGCAAAACCCTTACAGAAATCAGAGCAGGTTTAAAGAAAAGATCTATCTTTTAGAGATCACTATGTTTTTGGGACAAAAAATAGAAAAAAATTAAAAAGATTCAAAGTTCTAAATTTTTTTTTCATTATTCGATCAAGTATCATTTTGATCAAATATCGCTTTGATCAAATGTCGTTTCGATCAAGTCCCGTTTCCATCAAATGTTGTTTCGATCAAATGTCATTTCAATCAAATGTCGCTTCGATCAACTATCGTTTCGATCGAGTATCGTTTCGATAAATCTTGTTTCGATCAAGTATCATTCGATCAAGCGTCGGGTCACGCTGAATACTAATTATTTGCCATTATAATAAATGGGACAATTGAAACATTAAAAAGTTTAAGATTTTTCAAATCTGTTTTCTTTTATATAAGCCAACTAGTAAGTTATAAGTTACATTGCGGACCGAAACATCAACTAAATTCTTATAAATCTAAAAACAATCTAAAATTGATCTTCTAAAGTCAACATAAATAAAAACAAAATTTATTTAATATAAATTTTAAATAAGTGGTAAAAAAACCATTTTTGGAATCGTTTAGTTCATTTTTAAGACCGTTTTTGCATAAAACTTTAATTAAACATTTGTTAAAAATAGTAGTAATATTGATAAACAATACAGATTTAGATTTTACACTTACTTTTATTTATATTTCGTATACTCTTAAAAGATTGCCTTAAAAAAATTTCAGGATGTTAAAGCAAGTTTTAATATGTTTGTTTGAATTGTGTTTTGTACACATATTTACTTTTATGAAACTATAACACTGCGTTAATTAGCCTACTTAACACTAGAAAGACTGAAATTTTGATTCATCTAGAAAGACGGAGGGTGTCATTTTGACACCCATGTAGTTTTAAGTCCAAAAATTGGTTTTGTTTAAATTGTTTTTAACAAAACAGCACAAATAAGTCAAACCTAACTAAACATGTGATATATAACAACAAAACACAAATCAAATGCAAGTATTTTATTTGCAGCTTGTGCACACACGTTGTATACTGGCAGTGCATTTTTCACAAAGGGATTTTTTGCATTTGTGGCATCTGCCAACAGAGCGGTTTTTTTTACAGTTGTCTTTGACTTGGCAGTTTCGTGTTGCTGGGTGTTGAAAGTGCTGATCTGGACCTGCATCTGCTTCTTTTGTTGTATGAGGAATAGTTGAACTTTTCATAAAAGGCATTCCGAGTTCTTCTGCCAAGTTTTGCAAAAACTGCCGTCTTGAGATTTTTATACTATTAATTTCTTTGTATAAAACCCAAGCATTTATAGCTGCAAGATCCAACGTATTTTGAAAAGAATGGACAGGCCACCTTCTCGTCATTGTCCTGACAGTGTACTTGCGAGCCATTTGGTCTACCACATCCACACCATATTTTGTTTTGTTGTAACACTTGACAGTTTCGGGTGTTTTCTTTTCGTTATCTGCTATGGCAACATCTGTATGTAAAGTGCTTAGCAACAAAACATTCTTCTTGGGTTTTCCCTGATACACAGTGAGCAAAATATCTTCAGATTTATACAGTCTGGTTGCGTAATGCTCGTCTCTCAAGTTCTTTATTTTACAGGGAACTTCTCTTCGATTTTTGTTTAGCGTTCCTAATAGACTAGTGTTTTTGCTCTTCAAAAGGTTTGCTAGTTTTACTGAGGTAAAATAGTTGTCAGTGGTTATATTTCTTCCTTTTTTTAAATATGGTTCAGCTAACTTCATCACAACATGGTCAGAAACACGTTCATTTGTTGATCGCAACTCATCTTTTCCAATATATGGAAAACCATTTGCAACATACTTGCTATCTTTATCTACTACTAGCCAGTATTTTTGCCCATATTTATCCGGTTTAGATGCCATGAATTGAGTGAAAGGGCATCGAGTTTTACTTGGAAAAAGCTGCTCGTCCACTGTTAGAAAGGCTCTAGGCTTATAGCATGCAATACAATTTTCAATAAATTGATTCCATATTGTTGAAAACAAAGCAAATTTGTCAGTTTGTAGTCATTCTGATCGACCAGATTTTTTGTCGAATCGCAAAAATTGAAGAATCTCCTTGAAGCAATCTCTGGACATCACTTGCTTGCAAAATACAACACCCCAATTTTTATTCCAAAGATCGGTCAACGGCATATCATTTTTTCCCGTCACCCACGTACATACAATGTACATAATGCTAATAAAAGCTTCTAATAACTCTTCGACAGAAAGAGTAAAATCTTTGCATCTTGCTTGTCTGTGAGCTTCGATTATAGTACAACTTTGAATATGTTCAAGACTAAACCTATCAATGATCAAACGCCATGCACTAGCGGGACTGTTTGTTTTCACATTTTTTCGAGCATAAGAGTTTGCTCCAGGACATTCTCTTAGAATGTTTTGCTGCAAACGTCTGCCTCTTGAGTTTGTTCCAGCAACGAATGGAGTCCATTCCGTGCCATCACGTGCAACTAATAAGTTACTGCTTGGATCGATGTGAGATACGTTTTTTGGCTTTGCTCAATTACAGTAGTGGTATCAAAAACAGCGACATTTGATGTCTCTTCATACTCATCAGAATGCTCGGTACTTTTTTCTTGAATTCGCTGCTGTCTTCCATATGCTCGTACGTTTACCAAGCGTGGCCGTTTACCTAAGAAATTCAAGCAACAGTTACCACCAATTTACAAAGAAATAACCAAATGATTCAAAAAAACGGGTCTTATTTGCTAGACATGGTTAAGTTCTATGCCAATTTTGGCGTATTAATTTGGGGTAACAGAATTAGTCAACAATATTGTTGACATGGCAGTTTTAAATGAGGCTATGTCAACAATACTTGCTGACGGCTATTTGTCTGTTTCTAGTGCTGGCAACAATTGTTGTATAGTCCTATGCTATTTCTATGGCACTAAATATCTGTGTCTCCAGGTGGATTTTCAGTATTATGCAAATCTAGCAAAATTTTTTTGGTGGTATTTCTAGAAAACCAGCTTGGCATTCAAAGTGTTCAAGAATAAGCTTTTGCTGTTTGTCAAAACGTGTCATCATTTTGCGGTGCTCATATTTCTACGGCATTACGTAAGCACAACATGGCCACTTTCCTCAAACTATTGCGGTGGTGGCAACCCGTTGGCAACGATAAGTTAAATTCGGCCGAGCCGTAGGGGTCATACCATGACAAATCGCCACAAAAAAAATTTTTTTAACCACTACATTTCCGATTTTGATGAAAATTGGTGTATGTGATTATCTTATAGCCAGAACCCACTGGTGCAAATATTATCTTTTTACAACTAATACTTTTTGAGTTATAGGGGGGCAAAGTTTTGGGGGAGCAAAAAAATTCTTTTCAAAAAACGCTTATATCTTCTTCAAGATATGTTTAAATTATAACATGTTATATATGGTTGAAATTAGAAAAAAACAAGGAATTCAAATATAATATCCAACATTTTGTAAATATTAATATAAAAAAGTTATTTACGGTACTTTTAAAAAACATTTTTTCCCGCCACCCCCCCAAGAATTCTGAAAACCCCCAAAAAAATTTTTGATTCATAAGCCTTAAAAATATGCAATAAAAACAATGGGTATAGATCGTTTATTATGCTTAACACTCAATACAATTGATTCACTAAAGCAATTTTTACCGCAAATATTTCCAAAAATTTAATTAAAATGTGAAAGATTTTCCTGCATACCTCAATTTTAACATTGAGAATCTTGGCAATGTTTTCTTGGCATTTTAGATTCTAAATAGTTTAAAATAATTTATAATATCTAAAAAAAACATTTAATGGGGATTAATGTAGGTATCAGATATTGTGGAATGTGCAAACTAAATAGCATGTGTAATATGGCAGCGTAGTCGAGCGGTTGGCAGCGTGGTTGACTGGTTAAAGCGCCGAGCTTATGATCAACATGGTCTTGGTTCGAAACCCACTCGCGCCATTCTGTTGTGTCCTTGGGAAAGACACTTTACAGCACATTCCCCTGCTTGGTGGTCCTGGCAAGTAGTTCTAAATTACAGTCATATCTCTATTAAATTACAAGCGGACAGCAAAATCTTGGCATCTCCGGAATCAGGTCGGGGTAATTGCTTACCCTATATATTAGCGCCTCCGTCGCTTTCCTACGAGTCAGGAGGATAAATATTGAGATAAAATAAAAAATAAATAAATAAAAATAAAAATAATACCTCAATCAATCAATCAATCAATCAATCAATTTTTTATTTAGTGCAATAAACACGTGACAATTTAAAGAAATACATATCAAATAATGATGCACAAGGAGACAGTGGAAATGACCATACGGTCTTCTATGTCCAAAGCCACCTTAATTTTTGAAGATAACAATATAATATGTACCGAAATAGTAGAAACAAATAAAGCCAAAATAAAATAATATGCAATGAAAATATTAAGAATAGCAATGAAATAAAAAAAAAATAAATAAATAAATAAATAAAATAAGACAAAAAATACAATGAGCATATTAACAATAACAATATCAAGACGAAAAAAGTAATCATACTATAAGTTTAATTTATGAGATAGCAAAACAAATAAAGCCAAAATAATAATAATATACAATGAAAACATTAACATTAGCAGCGTAAACAAAAAAAAAAAACAATAATACAGTATTGAACAAAGACATATTGTAAAACAAAAGCACAATATTGGACAAGGACATGTTGGAAAACAAAAACACAATATTAGACAGACATATGTAAAAGTAGACTTTAAGTAGAGGTCAATCAGTTACTAGCAAGAAACAAGCAGCAAAGTGGTGTAAATAAATTGATCAGGCAAAATTATATTGATGATAAGCTTTAACAATTTGAGAACATTTCTTTTACAGGTATATAAAATAGCACATCAAGTAGGTTTACTGAGGCTACATAGATTATGTAATAGTCTATACAATAAATCAAATCATTGAATTAGTTCAAGTTGATATATAGTTTGATAATAAATAAAACTTTAACTGTTGTTTGAATTTTGGAAAAGAGTACAATTTGATTTCACTTGGTAAATCTAGCCAAATGGTTGATCCAATATATTCCAATGATTTCTTACTGGTTTCAGTTTTTTTTCTTTGTAAAAAATAATTGTTTTTTGAAAGTCTGGTATTATACTTGTGAATTTGGTTTATTGGTTTTAAATTATGCATGTAGTTAAAGTCAGGAATATTTTTTAGTTTGAATATAAATTTTGCAATTTCAAATTTACAAAGATCTTCAATTTTGAGAATATTTAAAGAATAAAATAGAGGTGATGAAGGAGTTTGTCTTTTAGCAAACATCATTATTCTTATTGCTCGCTTGTGCAATATTCTCAAAGGAGCAAGAGTGCTGGTAGATGCAAGTCCCCAAGAGGATATGCAGTATTGTAAATATGAGTGTATAAGGTTATAATAAACAGTTTTTAGAGTTGCTAGGTCTACGTAATTTCTAAGTTTTAGTAATGCCCAGCACTCTTTGCAAAGCTTAGAGCATAAGTGCTGGATATGCTCCCGCCAAGTTAAACTTTTGTCAAACACAATACCTAAATATTTTACTTGCTTTGCTTGCTCAAGTTTGTGATTTCCAATAGTTATAATACACTTGTCATAATTTTGTTTTTTTTTGGAAATAAGCATAAATTGAGATTTTTTGTAATTAATTGTTAATTTGTTCAATTTCATCCAATTTTCAATTTTTTCTAATTCTATATTAGTTGCACTGGTTAAAGTATTGATTGTTGCATTAGTTGCAGTTAAAACAGTGTCATCAGCAAATAGTTTTGTGTTTAAATTTGATACTAGTGGTAAATCATTTATATACAGTAAGAATAAGAGTGGTCCGAGTGTGGAACCTTGTGGTACTCCACAAGTTATTGACGTGAGATTTGATGTTGTCCCAGCCACAGAGGTGAATTGGAGCCTATTATCTAAATAACTCTTGATCAGTTGTTGGGGTAAGCCACGAATACCATAATGATCAAGTTTTTGTATTAACCCATATTAACCCAAGGGTAGAACTAAAAAACTAAAAACTAAAAACTTTGATAGGCTGTACAATTCTATGGCACAACTTAACAGTGTTTGTAAAGATATTTTACAACTTTTATATATCTCAAAGCTATTCATAATTTAAAATAATAAAAAAACAGTTATTTTTAGTTAGAAAATGCATTTGAAATAATGACTACAAATGACTACAAATGTAGTCATTGGGATAGTTCGGGTTAATATTTTATGATCAACTGTATCAAATGCTTTACTGAGATCAAGAAAAATGCAGCATGTTATTTGTTTTTGATCAATATTTTGTACCAATTCATCATATAGTTTTCTCACAGCTTGGCTAGTGGAGCAGTTTTGTTTGAATCCAAATTGATTAGGTGCAAGTATATTGTATTTAATAAGGTAAGAGTATAATTGCTCATATATACATTTTTCAAAAATTTTTGAAAATGGGCTGAGAAGAGATATAGGTCTATAGTTACAACATTTTTCTTTTGGTCCATTCTTAAATATTGGTACAACTTGTGCAATTTTCAAAATACTTGGAAATGTTCCTTCAATTATGCACTGATTATATAGTTTTGCTAATAAAGGTGCAATAATATTCATGGACATTTTAATATACTTTATAGGTATTTTACAAGGTCCTGAACTTTTTACAGGATTCAAATTATTTATATGTTTTACAATATCATACATGGTTATTGGATTAAGAAAAAAAGAAGTCATTTTATTTGAAATATATGAATTACAAGAATAATAACAGTTATTGGATGGTTTATCAATTTTGCTAGCTAATTTGGAACCAATAGTTGAAAAATAAGTATTAAATGTATTTGCCATTTCAACAGGATCAGTAATTGTTTTGTTTTCATCATTCACAATCTCTTCGATTGATTCTTGTTGCTTGTTTTTAAATTTAGTGATGTCATTAATGGTTTTCCATAACAATTTCAAGTTATGTTTAGAATCAGTTAAAATTTTCTGAAAATAATTTTTTTTGATTGTTCCTTAATGTGATTAAGTTTGTTTCTATAATTTTTGTATCATTTTATATCTTCAGGCTTTCCATTTAAACTTAGTTGAAATAATTTATTTTTTATTTTACTTGATATTATTATACCTTTAGTAAGCCATTGTTTTTGCATGATTATTTTCTCTTTTTTGGTTTGTCTCCTCATGGGAGCATGAATATTTAATCCATTTTCAAACTTTGAGATGAAGTTGTTAAAGTGGTTGTTTATTGAACCTTCTTCACAACTTAAATTTCTTAATGCTTCCTCTAAGTCATTTAAAAAATTTTCAGAGTTAAAATTTTTTGTATCACGTATATGGATTGTGCATACATTTTTAGGTGTATTTTTAACAGTGTGTAATAAAGTTAGAACAGGTAAATGATCAGACAAGTCATTAATAAGAATATGTGTGGTGTTTTTGTGAAGGATATTGTTAGTGTATATATGATCAATAAGTGTTGAAGAAGTATTAGATATACGTGTTGGAAATTTAACTAATGGAAGACAACCCATACTAAATAACATGTCAGAGTAATTTTTAATGTTATTGTTTGTTTCATTTTGAAGTAGGTCTATGTTTGTGTCCCCAGAAATATAGTAAGTTAATTTTTGTTTGTTTAATATTGTCAAAGAATTTTCCAAAGACTCCGAAAATTGCACAAGATTACTTTTAGGATGTCGATATAGTACACTAAAAACTTTTGTTGAGTGATTCATATTAATTTTAATCCACATCTCTTCACAGCCAAAATAGTTTAGATTATATTCATCTGTTACAGTATAATTAATGTGATTTTTTATGAACATTCCTACTCCACCAGCTTTAGTAGATGAATTGTTTTGTATAAAATTATATCCATTAAGACAAAAATTGAATTTAGCTTGTAATTTAGTTTCAGAGATAGCAATTATGTCTGGCAGTTTACCAAGTTCAACCAACAACTCCTCAAGTCTTTCTAAATTTTTATTAATACTTCGAATGTTAATATGTAACAAAAAAAAATCATTGGATTGAGCATATTTATTCTGAAAATCATTTACTGTGATATAAGAATTATCTGTGTCAATAAGTCCCATATTTAGAGGTAATTGTTTACTGGTTGTTAATACTTGAGTTATGATTTGATCAGACATTTTTTTATCAACTAGATTTACAACAAATAAAAATTAAATTTATACAATACTTAAACAATTTTATTGAGATCTTCTTCATTGTTGATTTCAATTTTTTGATCAGTTTTGGTTTTTCTAAGATAAATTTGTCCATTGTTGGTCCATATATATTGGTAATTTTGTTCAACTTTTCTTTTGTAAGATCTTGCAAATAAGTTTCTTTTTCTTTGTGTTAAATTTTCATTGATGTATAGTTGTAGCACCTCTAATATTATAATCTTTTTTGCTATGCAAGTTTCTTCTGTTACTAAATATTATATTTCTTTTATCTCTGTTTGAGAATTTTACAATTATTGCTGGATGTTTTCCATTCATAGCAGGAATTCTGTGAGAAGTGGAAATATCACTGTCCAAAAGTTTAATATTTAATTTTTGAGCAACCTCCTTGATTATTTCATTAGTGTTTTCTTTGGGTGATACCGGAATTCCATGAATTTCTAGATTGTCTCTTCTCCCATATTGCTCTAATTCATCTCTAAGTGTTGTTTCCTTCTCAATTTTGCTTTCCAATTCAATCACTTTTTTCTTTGTATTCTGGAATTTAGTATCAATATTTAAGCTGTTTATTTCCTCTACATTACTTTTCAACTCTTCAAATTTTTTGTTTAGAAATGTTTGGCTTGCTTTTATTTCTTCTACTTCCTTTTCTTGTTTTTTTAGTTGATTAAATATTTTTTCCATATTTTCATTAATTTTTTGTTCTTTTTGGTCCATAATTTTTTGTATATAACATTTTAAATTATTTTCCATTTCTTTCATGTGATTAATTATTTCTTTGGAAATTGTCATTTCAAAAATTATAAATTACACTTATTCAAAATTTAATCAAACAATAATTTAACAATTTTACCTTATTCAAATAGAATGAACCGACTTTTAAGAGTCATGGTCACTTTTAGAGTGAAACATTTCTAAAAAAGGTCAAGTAGGCAGCGTGGTCAAGTGGTTAAAGCACCAGGCTGATGATTAACATGATCTCGGTTCAAAACCCACTTGTGCCATTCTGTTCTGTTCTTGGAAAAGACACTTTATGGAACTTTTCCCTGCTTGGTGGTCTTGGCAAGGAGTTCTAAATTGCGGTAATATCTCTATTAAATTACGCGTACAGCAATATCTTGGCATCTCCGGAAGCAGGTCGGGGTAATTGCCTACCCTATGTATAGCACCTCCGTCGCTTTCCTGCGAGTCAGAAGGATAACTGTAGAAAATAAAAGAAAAAATAAAGTATTGAATTTGATCATAGCACACATAAATGAACAGTTTAAGGCAGGGGTGTGGAGCCGGAGCTGGAGCCAGAGCCAGGAGTGGGAAGAAGTTTTATGTCTGGAGCTGGAGCTGAGCCAGAGCCAGTCATTTTAAATTTCCGGAGCTGGAGCAATAGATTTTATTGCTAACTCCGCATCCCTGGTAAAAACAAATCAATTTTTTATGTGGTGAGTATTATAATAATGAATTTGTTCATTGAATGTTCATTGAAAGTAATCCGAAAAAGTTTTAGGAAGCATATTATGCATATACTTAAACATAAACTTTGCATTAGTAAATTTAATAACATTGTTTTTTTAGGACATTAAATTTATGAAAGAAATAATTTATATTCGTTGCTTTTGGTAAAAATAAACAAGAACGAATGAACTTATTTTGATGGACCTGAATAGGAGCCAGCATTGATTTATTAGCTCTTCTCCAATTCAATACAGAGTTTTAGACGTCCGATTAAAATAATGCAAAATAGATAGTTTTTAATGTCGCTAGGCTAGCACAGTGTCTGAGTACTATGCCACAAACTTTAGAAAGTTTAAGTGCTCATTTCAAGTTATCCCAAGGTACTTCAAACTATATTTTCTTTCAATAAAATGACCACTGAAGGTAATATCAAAGGGATCAGTAAAATTTTTCTTTTGTTACTGAATAGTACAAAATAGGTTTTAGAGTAGTTTGATAATAGTTCATTTGACTTCAACAATACATCTATTACAAACAATTCTTTATTAACATTATTTTGCACAGATATCAAATAGAGTAGTCTTCATATTAGATACATTTTAAAAATCATTTATTTAGAGTAGAAATAACAGGGTCAAAGAATTTAACCCTGTGGTACTCCACATTTAAGTGTAGTCAAATCAGATGAAACATTTTTTATTTTTGTACATTGAATTCTATTACTTAGGTATGATTTTATGATAAATACGACCTTGCCTCTTAATCTAAACTAGATATTAAATTTTTTCTATTGATATATCATGATCATGATTAATAGTGTCAAAAGCTTTGCTTAGATCTAAAAACACAGAGCATGTAAAGTTGTTGTTGTTAAAATTACGAGTAGATAGTAGTTTATCACAGATGGTTGCTAAATACAAAATGTTTAAAAATCATACTTATTATGAATTAAATACCTACTAAACATTAAAATTACTTTTGCAACTCCCTGCTTTAAAATGAAGCCGATGCCGATCAACAACATTGTATTTTTTGCAAAATAAGGGGGACATCGGTTCTATATTTAAGTAGACCTAACATCATTTAATTTCAAGTTTAGCAACTAGGTATCTATTAATGCAATAAAAAGTGAATGCTGTTCAAAAGTATTGCCATATTTATGTTTTTAGGACCGAGATAATAACTTAATGGATAAATTTTTTTTAAAAAATCCATTAAATTGAGTAAAATTTTTCATAAAAATTGCTTTAGTGAATCAATTATATTGAGTGTTAAGCATAATAAACGGTCTATACCCATTGTTTTTATTGCATATTTTTAAGGCTTATGAATCAAAATTTTTTTCCAAAAAATTTTTTTGGGGGTTTTCAAAACTCTTGGGGGGTGGCGGGAAAAAATGTTTTTTAAAAGAAAATAACTTTTTTATATTAATATTTACAAAATGTTTGATATTATATTTGAATGCCTTGTTTTTTTCTGATTTCAACCATATATAACATGTTATAATTTAAACATATCTTGAAGAAGATATAAGCGTTTTTTGAAAAGAATTTTTTTGCTCCCCCAAAACTTTGCCCCCCTATAACTCAAAAAGTATTAGTTGTAGAAACGTAATATTTGCACCAGTGGGTTTTGGCTATAAGATAATCACATAAACTAACTTTTATCAAAATCGGAAATGTAGTGGTTAAACGCCTATGGCGATTTGTCATGGAATGACCCGTAGATCAAGTTCAAACTTTTTGTGCAGGAAAAAACATCTATCAGAGTTGTACTAACTGTGCGATATTACCGAAAAATTACAAACATATTATAGGATTTTATTAATGATTTTGATTGAAATTGATGTCGGAAGGTAAGCGTTGCTGACCTTTTGCAGTTTTTTAAAAATACAACTTGAAAAAATGTTAAATTATGCTTGAAAATACTTTTATGAACAGCAAATCTTTAAAACATTGAAAACATATTAATTTTGAAGCCTCATAATTAAAAATCGAACATTTGTTTTTAACTTGAGAAATTACCTAAACAAGATAACAAAAAATAACCTTTGAAATTTTTTTTCACGACAAATGAAATTGTGAGAAGTTATGTAAAATTGGAAAGTTAGAAGATATAAAACTGGTTCAGACTGAAAGTGTACGCAAAAAAGTAAAGCGTTTGGGAGGAACGCAAAAAATTTTAGCTCTATATGTATCCTCCTGACTTGAAAGAAAGTGTCGGAGGCGTAATTGCCAAGCAATTACTCCACCTGCTTCCGGAGATGCCAAAATATTGTTGTACAATTAAAATTTTTTTATTTCGTTTTTCATTTTAATTTAGACATAAATGTAGCTCTAAAAACTGGTTGGCATAAAATTTTCGCCTTTAATTTTTTGATCTCAGTAAAAATTATATTTAATAAGATTAATCGTTATTTCGTTTGTAAACTTTTACATTGGTTTTGCTTTGTCGCGAGATAATAAATTAAAAACTTTTGTCTAAAATTATAGTTTTGCATATATAAATAAATATGCTGATATTCAATTTATCTATATTTTTTTTGTGCATTGTGTTTATCTCTGATGGAATATTGTGGTCGACATGGACTTCATGTTCTTCACAAGAAAACTGTCATCAAAAAAGTTTACTAGAATGTGATAAAGGAAAAGGAATTCAATGTGCACCACCACAAAGAAATAAATTCGTATATCATATAGCAATTTCCAGCAATTGTAACAAAACTTGCGACGCATACGGCACACAGGATTGGAAAATAGACCATGGAGTAACAACTAAAAAAAAATTAAATAATTTTCTGTTTCTTGTTTTTTTCTTGCCATTAAAAAAATCTATTATTTAACATGTTAGACAATTTGTCAATACATTTGTTCTGATTGAAAAAATTATAATACTTCTTCAAATTCAATTAAAAATTTCTTGAAATTTGATTATAAAAATTCACAAAAGTAAAAGCGACAAAATTCTTTCAAGTAAAGCAATAACATTATCGTTACAATACTTTGTAAATCACAAGCTGTAGAAATAAATGTCATTGGGGAACACAGCGCTAAAGAACATGGATACCCACACTTGTTTTTACTTAATTTTGTGGTTTTGAATTAAAAAATGCAGTTCAGTTTTTTTAAAGCTACAGATTTTTTGCAATTGAGCGTTTTTATTTTTAGCAATTTTTGCACTTCTAACGTAAAATGACAGGGATTATTCCGTAATAGCCATTCACACGTAAGGCCACATAAGGAATTTTGAGTATACCAGACATCAATACTCAAGTCTCAAGTATTTAATTAATTTTTAAAAAAGAGTATGTGAAAATCAATGTGTACTGTTGACACAGACAAAATACAAGATCAAATTTGGCCGTGTTCAAACAAGAATTTGCGCGTGTAGCTCCTGCGCTTGAAGATTTCCTCGGGGCAATCTCGCTTGATACTCCAGCAATAGTCTGCCATTATGTTTCTCTTTCATCTGCCTTGGTAGCGATGTTCCACAGTCATGAGGATCTTTATAATCACCTTGTTCATCACTAACAGCTACGGGGTTACTGGAAAATTAATCAAGGTGACTATGAAAGAAGTGCAGCTTGAAACTCATTTTACACTAAGGTCGCGATAAGCTAACAACAATATAGTGACCGAACATGGTAGTTATCTGCTTTCTTGCTATCAAGAAAGTTTCCCGTAACTGCTACAAAGATAGCCATGCCGCTTTCTCCTTGTCATTCGTCTTGTTGACAAATTCTTCATCACGTGCATGGGTATGAATCTGAGGTACAACGAAAACTCTTGAATTTGTCAAAAGCAATTTAGAAAAAGCAGAAACTATATGCTGAAAACACTCATGATCACTATTCAGTACTTTTGCAAACTGCTTCATCAAACCGAGTTGTACTTAAAGTAGGGAAAAAGCTATCTTCTCTCAGGTTACTATGGGGTCGTGCACAATGTTTGGCATGCCTGCTTTCAAAGTTTTATGGATAGGCCACTCCTTCTGGGTTCTCTGTTTCTCTCGATCTCGGCTGCTCTACATGCAAAGCTGACAGGAATATTTTTTGAAACCTCTTTGTTGGTCAAGGAGAAAACTGACCATTAAAAGATCTAAGCAAAGGATCCAGTTGTGCTTATGATATTTGAAAAGTTGATAACCTCTTTTATGTCATCATACATTTCTCTCAAATGCACAGAGTGACCAGCGGGAACTCCTCCATAAAGGTTGCCAATGTGTTACACATTTGTAGCTCTTCTTAAAACTATCCAGAAACGGTCTCCATTCAATTGGAATGTACGAGGCAACAACTAAATGCCTGACCAGACCAGAGATATTGTGACTGTAAACAAACTTCTGTTCTTAGAAAAAAGGTCTCGCTTTTAAAAATAAGAAATTTTTGCAGATTTATCAAGTAGATGCTTTACTTGCAGCCTGGAAACAAATATCTCTGTAGCTTTCTTGGAGAGTCCTAAAAAACAAGCTAAGTCATTCAATTTTTTTTGGCTAAACAACACAGGGGCTGATAGTTGATTGGTGACATTTAAAAAACACTCATATTCAGAAACTATCTCGTTATTGCAACCCTCATGCTCTCCCTGATCATCATCACTGTCTTCACATAAAGAAAAACCACTAAAAACCGGAACCGAAAGTTTTTTACAATGTGGACCTGGTCAAATAGCTGAGGGAATGCTTGGATAGGAGATTTTATGCCAATTTTTTTGCCAAGATCTTTCTTGTTGACCATTCAAAAATAGCATTCAGTTACGTGATCTCGGGGTTCCCGCCAAAACAAGAAAATTTTAAAAGGCAGTCACTTTTGTTTTCTTTTTGTCAAATCACGAAGCATTTTTTCATAGTTATGACACATGCTATGAGACGACCATTTCTTTGTCTTGGTCATCAAGGGAAATTTGAAAGGATGCTTTGTAGGCACGCTTCACAAACGAAGTAATATTACGCCTTTGATGAAGCAGTTTATAGCACACACATACATAACAGAAAAAACCCGGCTCATTTTTACATTCACGTATACAAGAAGAAGCCATGTTTGCACTTGATATAACAAAACGATTTGTAAGTCAAACAACCCACAAAAAACTATAGGCCAGCAATAGAAAAGTAAATTAATATACAAGTGTGAAAAATGTGGCAGATTTAAGACCGCAGTTGGTTGACCTATACTAAAGACTCTAGACTAACTAACACCGTGTGCAGTGCTATGCACAATCTTGACTGCTAACTCAAAAAATGTATTACGATCGCACGCTTTTTGGTTGCTTAATAACCTGGTAGTCTTACATGATCGCACACAGTCAGTACTCTTACCAAGAACTTCTATTTGTATAGCTGTTAGGACTTACAAACAGACTGTATTGATGCTCTGATTTGACTTTTTTGATTGCATTTTCAGCACTTCTTGCTGTGACCGACTGCACATGCTTCACTACAGCAAGATGTTCTGCTAATTTGCAATGGGAACAAAAGTAATTAAGCATTTGCGACTGTCAGCTAGTGCGCTGCACTATTCGTTACTTTGAGACCAGGGTTAGGTTAATTACGTATAGCAATATAGGTATGCATCGATCCGTTTAAATGGAAATCCGGATTTTCAAATTGCGCAAAACTCAGAGCATGTAGGCAAAAACCAACTTCAGGTTTGGAATTAGCGTGAAAAATCCATCAAGAATTATTTGAAAAATCTCATGAAACACAACAAGAAAAAAAATTGTTTCCTTGTGTTGCGAAAAAAATTTTATGTTTAAGTTATATGTATCATTACTCTGCAAGTTTTCGTGCCAATTTAAGTTTTGGTGATACGTCTTGTACAAACTGCAGCTAGAAAAACTAACTAAACATTTTTCCTATATTTGCATATTGTTACACAGAGCAAATTTTTCTTTGACTACGAGAAGTGTCAGCCTATTCTCATATCATTTAAAACAGTGTTTTCAAAGGGCGTGCCGCGACACTTTACACTGTCGCAAAATAGGCTTCGGTGTGTCGCAAAAATATAATTTTTATTTTTTGTACAAATTAAAAATAAAGTAACAAGTAAATTTGTGAAGAGTTCAAATTTAGAACAAAAGACTTCTTTTTGTACTGCAGAGAAGGAGATGAGTGTGGCTTTGTCCAAGTGAAGATTTTTATCGGGGAGAACACTACTTTTTAGGGACGAAAATCAAGAAACTCAAGACAAAGTGAAGACTTTTTTTTAGAAAACACTGCTTTTTAGGAACGATTTTCTTTTCTTTTAACAAACGTCGGGGTTTACCAGTTTGGAAATGTGGTGTGCCTAAACATAATTAATTGTTTCTTTGTTCTTTTTTTTGAAATTAATAAATTAAAAAACTAATATTTGTTTTTGTTTTATTTAAATATAATACTTCTAAATTGATGAAAAGATTTTGTTTACTAAAATGTATTGCACGATTCAAAAGATTTTGTAAATGTGTCACATTGATAAAAGGTTAGAAAAACACTGAGTTTAAATGTTGAGTGTTTATCTCAAATACTGTATTTTTCATTTTATCGGGTTCTTCAAGAATGTTATGATTCTACACTAATTTTGAGTTACTTTTGCAAAAATAATTCAGTATGTAAACGAACTCAATATTTTCGTTGTTACAATGAACAAACATGTTCAGGAGTGTGGAATATAACTGGATCACCAAATCAATGTTCAGTTACATGTGGAGGTGGAATAAAAACATCAACAGTTACTTGTGTAGATCCAAGTACAGGTAAAATTAGTTATCGAGAATATTAGCATATATGATGCTTTTATTTCTAAAAAATTTACATTTAAGTATGTTAATGTTTGAATAAAGGGATCTTTTTTAGAACGCCCCCGCCACCGTGTTCTACTTAACAGGTAGCGGGGGTGTTTTTCTCAAATCTCACATTTTTGCATTAGTGGCGGGGGCTTTCTACAAAAAATCCGGATAAAGTTGCTTTGAAAAACTTTTTTCTTGTTATTCCGTGAAATGTCTACAAGTTACGGCAGACACCACATTGCTCAACGCACATTTATCCAATTTAACCTCACTGCCTGACTATGGTTTTGATTTTAAACTCTTATCAGAGAAGGTCTGCGTGTACTGGATATGTTTTTAAGCATCGGGTCATTGACAGGCATGATGCACAATGTTGCATTTTAGGCAAAGTTACGTGTTGATGGGGGCTAGAAGCTTTAAAAATGTGTTAATAAAGCGATGAAAATTATATTTTTGTCAAAATTAATTTCGTTTTGCTTTCAGTTATTTTCTTTTTTTAAATCTATTTCTGCTCAACATATCTTTTCAAAATCTAAAAGTTTTTATAATTAAAATATTTTTTTTTTTACAAATTATAAAAATATTTCTTAATATAAATTTGAAGATTGCTTGAAGTAAAAGATTTTTCTTCCCAAAGCTTTTCAAAGCTTCCCAAAACTAATTAGTTCGGTTTCAATTCTGCTTCATTCTGACGATTTCCCCTGAAGAGTGTCAGATGAAAAGCTTTGGGAAGAAAAATCTTTTACTTCAAGCAATCTTCAAATTCTGTACCACCAAATGTTTATTCTAATATAAATTTGTAAAATTTTCAGCAAATTTATGCAAAGGAAAAAGTGTCAATATTATATCAGAAAACATCTGATAAACAACACATTTTGGCTTAAGAAAAGTATTTTGATATATGCAACAATAAAAAACACATCTATTTTAATACTTTGAACATTTATTTGTATAACAGTTTGAAATAAAGTTGAAATAATTGGAAACTTTTTTTGTTTTTTATCTCAATAAAATTATTTCCTTTAAAATATCCTAACAAAAAACATTTTATACAGGAAACAGTTCTTACAATTGCAATGGAACTAACTTTGGAAAAATTACAGAAACAACAATAAATCAGCCTTGTAATACACACGCTTGTCCAACCTGGTCAATGTGGAGTGAAATGACTATGTGCTCTGTATCTTGTGGTAATGGAACAAAAATGTTAAATTCAACTTGTATATATAACGGATCTTTTTCAACTTTATGTGAAGGTACGTTTTAATAGCTAAATTAATTTTAGTCTAAACTAGTCAAATTTAGTCTTAAAGTAAATTATCAACATAATGAATAATTATTGTTTTAAGATTGAGCCTTTCAATATTGTAATGTGATTTCTTTGACAATGCTGTCTTGTTTACTAATGATGATCTTTAGTGAGATTTGTTTTGAAGTCCTTATATAAATTTGTACAGCAAAAGCGTTAAAAAATACGAATATCTTCAACTGTTTAATATTTTGTTCTACTGATTAAAAGGAAAAATGTTTAACCTTTTTTTGGTTTGTGAAAGTTAAGATTCAATATGTTTGTGTTTGTTTTTAAAAAATTATATTTTGTTGGATTACACTTAGTTTATATTTTTGTTGTTTAGAAAGTAATAATATGACTATACGCACAAAAAATAAAAGCTGCAACACAAACGATTGTAAAACAACTTCAACAACTCGTCAATCAACAACAGGTTTGAAACTTTTAAAGTTGTTATAATATTATTTTTAATTGAAACAAGTCAAAAAATGTTTGTTGTTGTAATAAAGTTTGTAATAAAGTAGATCTGGGCCATCTGTTACAAGCTAATCCGACTACAAAAAACTTTACTTTAATTTTATTTTTCAGCAACAAACAAGTCTGGTAATGCTTTAAAAGTTTATGCTCAAACATTCATATTAAATTAATTCGATTTCAGTAAAATTATGTAATTTGATTACGTAAATAATTAATTAAATTAAGGAGATAATACAAAAAACTAGATTTATAGCAAAAAATAGAAAGGATTATGTAGTTTTAGCTTAGCCTTAATGCAACAGTAACCCAAAAAACCGGAGATGGTTTTTAAATATTGCTTGTTACAGATAATCTACAGCTACCCTAAAAATTAGTACGCATGCCAAAAGTTGTATGCTTATATACATTTCATAGGCAATATAACTTGGGTAGGGTAAGTTTTGGCACAGTCATTTGGACAGAGTTGTTTAAGTACGGCTATTTGTAAACTTGTTGATTTGGCACCAATTTCTTTGGCAATGGTAGTTTTGGCGCTAAAAGCATTTTATTTATATATCTTATAGTAAAGTTTCGATAAAGAGTACTTTTTGAACCACATAACAATTGCAAAAAACACCCACAATGGATTTAACATTTTTCTTTTTTTTATTAACCAAATATTGAAAGCTTATTATACAAAGCAATCCCATTTAAAAGCTTTAAAGTATTTGATTATTTCCAATTGAAATACAAAATACCTTTCCTAAAAGATTTTTCCTTATGTTAAAACGCCCGGCGGGCGCTAAATCAGAGAGCGCCAAATGTATCCAACTGTCAGGTGACAAAAAAAAGATTGTGCTCAAAAATTGGCGCCCAAGGGCTAGTTCATAATAGTTCCATTCCGATATATTTTACTGATGTGTGTTTTGAAGCAGATGCACAGTGATAAAAAATGACACTAACATTAACTAGAAGCAAAGCGTTTATAAATAGTCACTTTAAAAATTTCTTAAAGCAAATTTAGATTTAGAATCCAATAGTGATAATATTATGGTAACAACAAAGTTTTTCAAAGATACAACTTAAAGCGGGTAGTGCAGTAGAATGCAATAGCATAGTTCAGGCCAGGAAAAAATATGGCTCGTGATTACTCAGAATATGGCGATTAATCAAATAATCGAACTACGAAGCAATTAATCAAATTTTTATTTTAAATTTTTTTAGTTGTAATAAAGTAGCAATACTGTAGGAGTGCAGAAGATGTAATTTTTAAATTGCTAACAGATACGATTATATCACGAGTGCCCGACTTTTTACACACCGGGGGCCAAATGTTTTTTGCAAGTATCTTTTCGGGGTCGCATTCGGTACAGAATCAAACTGATGAAACTTTTTTTGATTTTCACTTTAATTTCAACGATCATTTTGAGCTATATTTCACATGAAGTTTGATTCAAATCAAAAAAAGTCTTACTTGATCCGATACATTTTTTTAACTAAAGTGAAAAAGTTCTTGTTGCAACAAAATTTATGTATGTAATAATTTTAACACCATGTTATTTATTAATTAAAGACTGTGATTATTTATAAAAGTGAAGAGGTGGCCCTCTGAATCAAAAGCGTTGCCCACCCCTGGGATAGTTTGTTCAAAATTTGTGTAATCTGTAGACGTATTTAAGAAAAGGAAGGGGGCTAGGGATTAAAAAACTTCTATGAGAAATGATAATGAGAAGTTCATAGTAACACTAAGACAGTTTAAAAATTTGCTAAATTCAAGCTAAGATTTTTCTGGTCAAAAACAAATAAAAATTGAAAAAAGTGAAAACAAAAAAAAATTTTTGCTTTTATTTTACATTCGTCAACAGCGTGGTTGAGTGGTTAAGAGCGCTTTGATGATGGCAAACTTAATCGGCACCTTGGCAGTCAAAGCTTACTAGAGCCAGTTTGTTCTTGGAAAAGAAATTTTATTGCACTTTCCTCTGCTTAGTGGTCTAAGTAAACAGCCCCGCAATAAATTTCAATCATATTTCTAAACATAGACAAAAACGCTAAATTAAAAAATTTTAACAAAACAGCCATAGTTTAGCATTACCGGTGGTAGGTAAGGTAATTGCTTGATAGTTGTTCAATGTATAATGCCTTCGACGTTTTCTGGGAGTTAAGAGAATAAATATAAAGATAAAAAATATTCTATATCAAAATTTAATAAATAAATTTAATTGATTGTTGAAGTGAATTTTTAAAAATGGCTTTATTGGCACCAGGCCCTTCATTTGTAAAAGCCAGCACTAGTTATAGTAATCTTGTTTTCTACTCTTAACCTTCCCTTATAACAAATTCCCGCACACGCCACGGTATGAACCTAGTAGCTGCTTAAAAAATGCACAAAATTCCTGAAAAATAAAACTAAAAAATTTTAATATGTCAAGGTAGAAAAGAAAAATGTTTTAAAAACTACTCCGAATAACCAGGCAGATAGGCAGAAAATAACTGGGGGTGAAATTGAAATGAAAACTTTCGAGTCGTTAAACCGTTTTGCTCGTTTGCATGATTCGTCATTATTTCTACTCTTTTTAATCCTTCGTCGGCCGACCTTGTTAAAATTACGCGAAAGGCCAATGGGGTCCTCACGGACCCCTTTCATTTTACTATAGATTTTAGGACTATGCATTATTTGAAATTAATTAATCTGACTTATCTGCTCAACAGGATCATGGGTATAAAACCAAGTCCCACAGTTTTTAAGTTTTTACTTTTTAGCCCATAAAAAAATGTTAAATAAAACATAGAAAAATTTTCAAAAAATTTATTAAATTCAAACTGGCTTTTGTTTAAAATAACTATACATCTTTTAAAATTTGCTCATCTTTATTTTTATATGTTTAACAGGATATAGGGCATAAAACCAAGCACCAAAGTTTATTAGGTTATAAATTTTTAACCTTCAAAAAATGGTAAACAAAACATAGAAAAAATTTCAAAAAATAAAATAATAACTTCGAACTGACCTTTGTTTCACATGATTACATTGTTTCAAATTACACTTAACAAACCATTTTCAACAAAATTCTGCTTATTTTTGATCTTTAATGCATTCAATACAAATAAATCGAGTATGGCTGTCACAAATTGGCTCACTGCAGATTATACAAGATTTCTTTGTTTTTTTATCAAGTTTTCTAGGAAATTTTTTGCAACGTCGTTTCCGGTTTTCATTACTTTGTTGCTGTGATGGGTCTTCATTTGTTTCAATATTGACGAATGCTTCTATGCACATAATATTGTGCTTTTGTAGATATTTCTTTTCTGCTAGAAAACGTCTCTCAATTTGTCCTTTGCAAAGTTGCTCAGACAAGGCTAAAAAAAGTGTCGACGTTTCTGGTGTCCTTTATATATATCAGGTACCTTTTCCAAAAAGCACACAGCTGAATTATAGGCTGCAACATCGAGCATCCAATAGAAAATAATCATAGGCCACCTCTTTGTTACACGCTTGCATGTATAGTTCTTGACTAATTCATCTAGGGTATCTACACCACCTTTTGTTGTATGATAATCTAAAATCATATCTGGCTTGAAAGGTTCATTTTCTTGCATTTTATTGTCAAAATGCATGGTGCTGAGTAAGAGAATCGCCTTATTAACTTGAGGAACATAACTGCACATCATAAGAGGATAATCTTTGTTGAAGCCGAATTTGTTGAAAATAATTTACGCTTTCGAGAAGGCTGGAATGTGTATTTCACGCTTGTTCTTTCTTAGAGTTCCTAAAATCGTTAACTTTTTCTCAAGTAGTTCTACGGCGAGACTAAAATCAGTGAAAAAATTATCACACGTAATATTTCTTCCAGAATTTAAAATCGGTGTAGTTAAATCTTTAACCACTCGTTTTGCTTGATGTCTCTCTGGACCACAAGGACCTTTTCCTTTGTATATCTGAGCATTCAGAAGATAGGCATTACTAGCATCAACCATAGACCAGACCTTTATACCATATTTACCTGGTTTAGATGGCATACACACTTTGAACGAACATCTTCCTCTAAAGGCTAGCAGCGATTCATCAATAGTTACATAAGGGCCAGCACTGTAATTTTTTTTGCATGCCTCAATAAATTTTCCCAAAGTTCATGTATAGGTGTGATTCTTCCTTGTTCACCATCTTTTCGAGTAGCACGCGTAGACATATCATCAAATCTTATGCATCGCACCAACTCTTTGAATCTATTACGACTCATTGAAGCACGATATAGTGGTGGTCCTGTCTTAGTGCTAAACGGTTCATCAACTGGTCTAAAATTATCATGGTCCAATCCAGCTCTGAGGACAAGACCAATCCATGCAAGCAATTCAGTTTCATCTGTTTCTTTCCAATTGTCACCATATGCACTTTTTCCTTTCTAATTAGAAGCTTGAACTATAAAATCTATCATTTCTTTTGTCAAAAAAGAATTAAATATAGTGGAAGCAGTATAAGTAGGTACACTAGCATGAACGCCTTCCTTTTCGTGAATGATATTTTGTTGAACAGTCCTCCTGCGTCTGGGAGGTTCACTGTTCCATGAAGTACATTTGTCTTTACCTAGTATGGTCTTACTCTTTACATGATCAGATTCACTTATATTATCATCATCAGAAATGCTATTATTATCACTGAAATCACTACTATCGTCACCTGTTTCTTTTATTATTTCATTTTCGTCAATATTAGATAGGTCACTTTCAGATTCGTAATCTGGTAGCTCTGGTTCATCTCTAATTGCTGTGCTACCATAAAACATGGATCTTGGGATAGACATTATACTAATATTAGGTAAATCTTATTAGAATATCTGAAAAAATGACAGAAATAATTAGATTTTTATCATAATATAAAAAAATAATCATATAAAAATAATGACATGGATGGCCGATGGGGTCCGGCTAGACCCCAATGCAATGTTTTTTCAAAATAAAATCACCAAAGTGAGAAATTAACTGTCAAAAATTTGTGCACAAATACACAAGCTATCAACAGCAAAAGTCAGGAAGAACCAAGATTCCAAACGAAAAAGATATGAAATTGTATAACTTTAAAAAATTGCTGGGGTCCATAGAGACCCCACCGGCCCACGAAGGGTTAAGGTGATTAATTACACTAATTCTATTGTATGTAAATAAATAACAACCAACCAATTCAACAACTGCAGCATATTAACACAACTATGCAAATACTTGGATAAAGTTTTAACCATTACCGTAATTATTGTGGCTTTAACATTTTTGACTTTGAAAAAAAATTTAATGAATACCTGCTTTTTTGATTACCGCTGATCAGCATTCCTTTTGCGTTTTGGCTTTCTTTTGCTCTAGTTGATCTGGTTTTTTAAAGCGGGTTGTCTAGCTGTAATTCAACCATATAGAGCAGTGGTTCTCAACTTTTCTTGGTTTATGACCCCTTTTTAGAGACTTTAAACACCCATGGCTCCCTTGTTTACGATATACATGTAATTGTGCCAAAAAACTAGTAAAGACTCAAAAGAAAAGATCTTCATTTTGAATCTGTTTTGGAGATCTAAATGAGTGAAACCACTGTTAAATCACAACAAAAATGTTTTAATTTTTACACAACTACATTTGTCGGCGATCCACTTTTGGGTTGCGACCCCGGGGTTGAGAAGTACTGAGGTAAGTGAACATGCTCAATATATCTACCAAATCAGTTTGATTCTGAACAGGTGCATTTTTAATTTTTTTTCAAAAGTTCGTTTGAAATGTTTTAAATCTCCATGCTTCACCAAAATTTTGCCAGGCCCCATTGGTGGGGCGCAAGCCCAACTTTACAAACCACTGACATAAGGCAAAGTTCTTTTCAACATATTAGAAATAGTTTCTTATTTAAACTGTACCTTAGATTTTTAAAAAATAAAAAGTTATTATCTTTGAAATACTTAAAAATGCTTTTTTGTAAATTTTTGTAAAATTATTCGATCTCGGTCTCGGTCTTAGTCTCGGTCTTGATCTCGGTCTCGACGTTTGTTGTCTCCACTATATCCCTGATTTAACCTGAAATTGTAAAAAATTATTGTAACTTTAGCAATTAATTGATGCATTAACGAATTAATAATTGCAATTATTTTTAGTTGTTTTGCCCCATACTTAACACTATTAGCTTTGATTTCAAAACCACATGTGACTGAAAAAAGAAAAAATGTTTTAAAGCTATATTGCAGGGATGGCCAAATGGTGGCTCGCGAGCCGCATGCGGCTCTTCGAACCCTTGCTGGCGGCTCTTTGAACCTTTTGAAAAATTGAAAAATTATATCGAAAATCGGAGAATGATTTCATGCGACGACCATTTTTTTTGTAGAGAACATCATGATTTTGGAACGAGAATAGGAAAATACGTGCTCGATTCGAAGTGAGAACTTTTTTTTTTTTTTTTAGAGAACACTATAAAGCAGTGATTTTCAACCTTTTCTGTACCGTGGCCTATTTTTCAACCCAAGTTAACTTCACCACCCACTTTGGTCAACAAAATTAAATTCCCGTCCCAAAATCATAGCGTTCTCTAAAAAAAAAAAAAAAAAAAAGGTCTTCACTTGGAATTGCTGTCAATTTTCCCTATTTTTGTCCCAAAATCATAGTCTTCTCTAAAAAAAAAAAGGTCCACAGGTTGAAAACCCCTGCTATAAAGTTTGGGACGAAAAGTGAGAATATGAGGATGATTTCAAGTGAAGACCTTTTTTTTATCAGTAAATGAGTAAATAACTCATGTTTTTAGATTTTTGTGTTGCGGCTCTTTAAAAGTTTGGATTTATGATATGCTGCTCCAACATGGTAAAAGTTTGGCCACTCCTGCTATATTGCATCTGCACACTTTTTATGCTTTGATAAAAGTAATAGGGTTGATCTATATATTGTTTTTACTTTTCAAGCATACCAGTTCTATATTAATAGTTTTAATAAAAAATTTGTAATTATAACAATGCTTTAATTAGTTGCAATTAAATGACATTATAGCAATAAATTATTTAAATGATAATTTTGTTGTAAACAATTACAATAGTTAGATTTATAATTATAATTATTTTTTTATCTATTAACTATTTTACAACCTTTGACTGTAACCTTTGACTGTAGCATAGTCATAAATTTCTGTTTACGTGCAGAATTCTGCGAAATCGCTTAGCCAAGGATATTTTTGCACTTCGGAACAAGTTATAAAATATCATGCCATAACATTAATTTATTGAATTCAAAATTAGAACATCTCAAGAAAGTACCTTAGTTTATGCATTTAACGTATATTTATCGCAAGCAGAAACAACTTTGTCAGAAGAAAAAAAACATTGTAAACCAATACACATTTGTTTGAGCAATGTATCATATAACTACAAAACTATTAATATAAGCAGTAAATATAAAAATTTTATTTTTATCTCTTTTTGGTAACTAATTTTGTTCCGTTTTTACTCTCATTCGAATCGGTTTTCCTTCGAATTAGACTCGATCATATGAAGGTTGCTTCAAGTGTTACAAGATGAAAAGATGATGATTGTCCTGTAGCTAAAATCCGGAACCAATTAATATTGAATTTTTTCGCACAAATTTTGTTATCTAAAAAATGTTGAACAACAACCGAATCTGAAATAGATGCATTTTGAGTTAATTTGCATCGGCGTCTAGCATGATCTTTTTGAGGTTTAACTTGATTTCTAATTGATTTTGAAACATGTCCAATTTCTTCTTCTAGTCGTTCGACTTAAGTACACGCTATCGCAAGAGTACGAGTATTTATATACAACATTGCTTTGCTGATGACCAGGAAAACATTCTTTTGAATAAAAAGCAGTATCTTTTTTAAAAAAGAAAATTATTGATCATTGACTTTTGTTCGTTTTTCGAATTTAAGGTAATTGTTTCTAATCTAAAGTAATTTTAAATGTACGGGACACTTTTTGGGTACCTTAATAGCAGCCACCTTTGTAGAATCATTTAAACTCTCTGTTTGTTGCCAGAAAAAATTGTTTTTGGACTAAAGCTTTTTTGCTTACAGCGCAAGTGAGCGCACAACCAATCGCAACCAACTCTGCTCTTTTTCTGTAAGGCAATCAGAAACGGCGTTATTCTTGATGTTTTCTAACTCTAAATAAATCGCGTTTTCTTGCAATTTATCGTTGCCAACAAATTTTTTTGACGAGACTTGGCTAAAAGAATTCTAAAGATAACAGAATTTTTAAAGACTTCAATAGATTAAAGGAGTTAATGGTTCCGTTAGTACCATTGGTCTTTTAAAATTCTGTACAACTAAAAAGTTATTTAATTAATACTAATTGAATTCCATTATTTTGGAATAAATAAAAACTATTTAAAAATGATGAAACATTCGCTAAGAAAATATCATTATTGTCCAAAAATTTTATTGAGTCAATTTTAACCGCAAATGATTTTTTTATAGGATCACACAATTTTTTTTTACCTGCAAAGGATCCACTTCTCCCTAAACAGCAGCCTGGATTTCGACGCGGTAAGTCAACCGTAGATCAAGTTGTTTTGCTGACACAGAACATCGAGGATTATTTTGAGGTTAAAATAAAGGTCGGTGTCGTATTTGTCAATCTAACAGCGGCATATGACATTTTCTCGCACAGTGGCCTTAGCTGCAAGATGCTGAGGCTTCTGCTGGACTAGCACATAGTCAGAATGATTATGGAGCTTGTCCAAAACCGAAGTTTACCCTTACTACCGGTAACAGCAAGCAAAGTGTTTACTACGTCGTCTAAAAAAACTACGTTTTTTGAGAATCGTTCTTGGCTCTCCCCCTTTTCAACAGCTGACTTATACGCACGATCTGTCTTCCACGATTTTAAGAAAGTTCGCTTATGCAGACGATCTAGTTTTATTGCCTCTTCTGGAAACTAAAAGGATTTGGAGGAGGCTTTAAGTCAAAACATGATTACATTTTTAGTGTATCTCCAGACTTTGAGGTTAAAGTTCATTCGTACTAAGACGGTGACAACAGCCTTTCATTTAAATGTCCAAATGCCCAAACGGGAGCTAAACGTTTGCAACAACAATAGCCTTTTACCTTTCTGTCCAATCCTACTTATCTTGGCGTAAAACTGGACAGATCGCTCACGTTCCGTCAACGTCTTGTGGCATTGCGCAAAAAACTATCTTTGCGCATCACACTGCTGAGGCGACTTCTAGGCAAATGGGGTACTGCTACCAAAACACTCCACACAGCTGCCCTATTTCTGGTCTATTCAATAGCTGAGTAATGCGCACAATCTAGTGTCTCAGCACTTACACTCGCTTTATAGGCAATGTCCTGAATAACTCCTTACGCATAGTTACCTAATGTCTGCGTCCCATTTTAACAGACCACTTATTCATACTCTCAGGCATCCAGGCAGCTGAGCTTCACTGAATAGAAACGACACTTTCCTTGGCTTACCGTGGATTTCTGAATCCGGATCATATCCTATATGATTTTTTAAGTGGGTCCTCAGATGCTCGCCACAAGAAACAAAGATTTAGACGTCCGTTTGTGTCAGCTGGGCAGAATCTTTTAAACAACCTTGCTGGACTTGGCATTCGCGCTTCTCAGTGGACGAATTACATATGGAACGCGGAGTACAGCAAGAATACAAATAGACTCCGTGCTTTTATACCCAGGACCGATGCCAGATCTGTCGGAACAAATTTCCCAAACAGCTTGGGTTTAGCTCAATCGCCTGTTGACTGGTGTTGAGCAATTCCATTTGTTCATGCACAAATGGGGTGTGGCTCCTTCACCAAATTTTGATTGCGGCGCCATTGAACAAACCGCAGCCCACGTTTTAATAACGTGTCCCATACATCGCGCACCATACGGAGCACAAGATCTGACGGTTTTGGATAACGAAACTCGATGCTTTCACACCATCACTGCCAGCATCTGATCCGGCCGTAAAAAAGGCTGGGGTAATAAAAGAATAAACTCTCGGCTCCAGTCCTGTTTTTGTCTGACCTGGAGTGGATGCCTTTCTAAGCGACGACGAGGACAACGACGACAATAGCGACAATTTTTTTCATTTCCTACGATTAACAATTATTTTGAAAACCCAAAAAATTCAAAATATAATCTTTTCATCTAATTGTGGACAAGCAAATAAGGGATTTCCTTTTTTTATATTTATAGATATTTATTCAGACCAAGAGTAAAGTTAAAAAATATGTTTATTATTACTGTAATTACACAAAAATCTAGAAATTGTAAACATTAATGCGCATGATATATCTTTGGTATGCTACACAAAGTATTATCGCTAAATCTCTATAAAATTGCTCTTTTTTTCAGGTTCTTTAATATATGTTTTTGTGGGGACCGGAGCAGGATTGTTGTTGATTTTTATTGGAATAGTTATTTTTGTGATTCGCAGAAAGCAAAAACAAGCCCACGCTATGACCGATAAAAAAGATAATTCTTCTACTGATTTTAGTAAGAATTTTTTTAAAAATTTGCAAAAAAGAAAGGTTTAAAATTTATTTTTATAACACAAATGTATTTTTCTATCAAGCTGTAAGGTGGGCCTAAACAGGAAAGGGGGAGAACATTTTGTTCCTTAGGCAAGCTCAATTGTTACACCATAGTGCACAATATTTCACTTTCATATGTAAAAAAATAAGTTATGCATTTATCTGGTACTAGATTTGTTTTTTGTTGTTTAACTATCTCAATCAAGAGATTTTGTTTAATCTATCATATACTGTTAAAAGCTGTGTCCTAGTTGGTGTCCTTGTTTGCCAAATAAACTCACCGTTTCTGACAGGTTTGAAAACAAAGACAGAATAAAAAAATTTTGTTGCACTAGATGCTACTTGCGGCTCAGCCGTAATTTTTTGGATTACACAAAATATCAATATAAACTATGCGCAAAGTCGCCTATTTTTAAACATTAATTTGTCATTAGCTTCGACGGTAAGAAGTAAATTTACCCTCTGTCTGTTTATTTACTTATCGATTGAATATGCTAAACCCCAAAAGAATGTAATGTAGCTGATATTCTTTTCAGGAAAGCAGAGTTGTTTGTGATATCTGTCTCACCTTTTTATATCTTATATTTAAAGATGTTTTTTTATATAAATAACTTTTGTTTTTATTATGTTACCAAGCAAAAAATGAATGTAAATTAAAAAAATTATGGTCCAACTCTAATATTTTTTTTAATTAAATTAAATTTAAATTCATATTACGTTTGGAAATTCAAAGTTGTTAAATTTTTTTTTCATAATCTTTTTCTTTTTTAAAAAGAGTAAAAACTCTAGTTTATTGCAAACAGTAAATAAAACATAAAAATTGCTTTTACTATTTTTAAAAAGCAACTTGACACTTATAAAAAATTGACTCTAATGTTCAGAACACTCCAATGAAACCTCGGATGAATCAAGTCACAACAATCGCTTATCAAACATTGGAAATAATACATTGGAAATGAGTTATAATTATTCAGGCAAAATAACTTAATAATTTTATAAATTTTTTTTTATGTTTTATATTTACATTAAAAAATAAATATTGTGATTTATTAGGTTTTAGCTTTTTACAATTAAAGCAGTTTAGGTCATTGTTTTTCTATCTTTTTAACATCGCAAACCAGATAAGTTGGAAAACATCTATTGCGGCTCAGCAATTCGTCTCTGTTTCAACTTGAAAAAAACATGTACACAATTAAAGTGAAGAGCAAAAATAGATTATCAGTTTAATTATAAAAATATTATTTTAATTCAAAAAAATTCAGCATTGTTTTTAAAGTGGAATCGCTATTAAAACTAAATTTTATACTGATTATTTTGTTTAGATTAATTATATGTTCAGTAAAACTGCATTTCTTTTTGTTTTTAAGGGAAATTAATTTAAATATTTGCTTTTTATAATTTTTGCAGTTTAATAGAAAATGTATGAAAATAAAAACACGTAAAGATTTAAAAATTGAAAAAAGCAAAAATTTTTTCCGTCAATTTTTTGGTTTAAACTCATATACTTTAGTGCAACTCAAACTCATTCAAGTTTTAAATAGTAGAACTTGCCTAAGTCGCCACATATTGCTTGTTCCCGGCTGAGAGCTTATTGTTTTCTGTGTTATCAAGTTTGGCTAAATTGTTTTCGCCTAACTTACCACCGTTTTTACTCGGTTAAGTAGAAAAATATCTATTGCAGCCCAGTATGGTAAAAAATTAAAGTAAAATTTAAAAAAAAATTATCATACAAGTATTTTTTTCAAGACAAAGGGAGAACCAAAAAAAGTCAACATTGCTTTAAAGCTAAATCGTTATAAAAATTAAATTTTAAGCTCATTATTTAGTTTCAATTAACTTGTTGAGTAAAACTGCTTTTATTTCTGCTTTTTAAGAAAATTTATTTAAACATTGGTTTTGAGTATGAAAATAAGAACCACGTGAAGATTTAAAAATCTAAAAAATCCAAAAACTTTTCCATTACTTTTTTTGTTTAAAATCTATTTTATTGCAACTTTTATTCATTTGTTGAAGCTTCATTTTTTCTAACCTCTCTAAAGTAACAAACACACAACTTTTTTGCTTTCACGTTAATTTATATCTAAGATTTTATCACCTTAATTAATTTACATATACAAAAAAAAAGAAAACAGACAAGTTAGCTAGCCTTGTCACTGTACTTTAAAACACATACTAAACAAAGTTTTAGGAAAAAAATTGCAGCAGTCAATTGCACAGAAAAAGTAGAGTGAATTACGCAATCGCCATTTTAATCAACGTAAATTATATTATTTAACCACCTTAAAAAAATTAACTGGGGGTAGAAGTTAATACAGACCAAGTAGAGTAATAACTGAGTGAAATAAAACATGTTCACGTATTAAACAGACGAATCATAAATATCATATCGAAAGGGAGAAACATCTTTATTTGTCCGTGCTGATCTGCGAGGTACGTCTTTCTTTTCTATGTTGTTGCAGTTTTCTTCAATAGGTACTTGATCACACACTTCACTTTCGGTGTCATCACTTCTGAGTTCAGAAAGATCTTGCTCATTTGAATGGTTTGCTTCTAAAGGATAAGAGCCACGTCTTGCCAGGAAATACTTAATGGACATTTATTAAGATGTCGTACATGGGCGTAGTTGGGTTTGGGTTTAAACGCCTCAGCTCCAGGACATTTAAGCCAACTATGGAGTGATAGCCCGACGCTTGATCTTCTCCGAAAACCAAAGAATCTTTTGTAAGGTGTTGTATCGGTGGCTAAGCAGAGCAAAGATCTAATCGGATGCAAAGATTCTGTTGGAACCATTTCCCATCGTTCATAAAGCAATTCGACAGTTTTAAGTGCTAGTTGGGTTTTTTTCCAAACAGTTTGAACCGTTTTCTTCGTCTTTCCATTTTCATTAAAAAAAAGCAAATTTTAAGTAATTATATCTTTAAACAAAAAGCTATTGGGCTAAATTTTTAAGATGTAAATTCACGAACCATTGTAATTTGTTGTTTGTAGTCATCTTGCCGCACTTACTTGGAGTAAGAAACACACTGCTGATATACTGCTGCAACATTCTTTTACTTGACACATTTTTATAGTGTAATGAGATAAAAATGAATTTGAAACACAAAAACCTTAAAAATAAATCTTAACAATCACGTCAATATTTTGGATAAGATATTTTATTAAAACGCTTCAAAGTTAAATGAAAGTTTGTTCTTTTTAATATTATTTGATTAAAGTTATCCCCAATATTACTTAATTAATTGAATTATTCATAACTGAAAAGCTGCGGTTTGTAGTTTAAACAAATTTTTAGCGTGTCCTTCGTCAATTGTTGTGGAATCCGGAAATGTTTATGCAAAAGTCAACAAACAAACCAAAAACGAAAACTTTAATCTTTCAGTTGATGGAGAAGGTAAGTTTATGGGTATTTAGAAACTCATTATCAACAAAAATTTTGTTCATTTTTTTATAAAAAAAAGGAAAATTCCAAGTACCTACATCTTTAAACAAAAAGCTATTTGGCTAAATTATCAATATATAAATTTTCGAACCAATGAAATTTGTTGTTTGTAATCATCTTTGAATAAGAGACACACTGCTAATATACTGCTCGGACATTCTTTCATTCGACACATTTGTTTAATTTCATTCTTTTACATCAGTAATTGGTAACCGATGTGTCATCGCACACTTTTGTATCGCAAAAAAATTCAGGTGTAATGTAAAAAATAATTTAACTTAGTTTGTCTATTTAATGTTGAATTTTTCTGTTTTACTTTTCGAAGATTTAAAGTGATGAAAATACTAAATTAGTTAAGACTATTTTTTCACTTTAGCTGATTTTGAAGCTATTATGAAGTCGAGAGATACTTGCAATATTTGATTTGAAGTGAAAATCAATTTTTTGATTTACAGTTAATTTTTAGGTTAAATATTTGGCCAGTTGTTTAATATTACAGTATGTCGTGTGTTTTTTACGTAAGTTTGTGCGGTGGCTTAAGAAAATTCATTAACATTGTCATAAAATTCGTTGATCGGCATATTACTTTCTTTGCTTACCATGCAAACATTCAAAATTTTTAACAAGTTTTTTAACCCATATTTGCGATATTTTTCAACAAGTATTTTGCATATTAAAGCCTCTAAGGTTGTTCAAATCAGAGCAGCCTTGGTGCCGGTCCCAAGCCCGGATAAATGGGGAGGGTTGCGACAGGAAGGGCATCCGGCGTAAAACACAGCCAAATATTTTTTTCAATGCGCGTTGTAAAATCTAACTTCATACCGGATCGGTCGAGGCCCGGGAAAACAACGACCGTTACCAGTGACTGGGCACCAAGGGTTACTGGTGGACATGCTACTTGGATGCAAAGAAGAGGTGGAAAACAGCAGAGAAGAAGGAAGGAGAGAAATGAAGAGAGGAAGAAAGCTAAGAAGATCAAGCTGAGGGTTGCTACATTAAATGTTGGAACCATGACTGGTAAAGGAAGAGAAGTGGCGGATCTTATGGAACGAAGAGGGGTGGACATACTGTGTGTGCAGGAAACTCGCTGGAAGGGGGAGAGAGCAAGATGCATAGGTGGAGGATATAAAATGTGGTACTGTGGAAGTGGAAACAAAAAGAATGGTGTAGGAATCATATTGAAAAAGGAGCATGTGGACAGGGTAGTGGAATTATGGAGGGTATCAGAAAGGATAATATGCTTGAAGATGGAGCTTGATGGTGTTATGTTGAATGTCATCAGTGCATATGCGCCACAGGTGGGGTGCATACGTGAAGAAAAGGAAACATTCTGGCTGGACCTAGATGAGACAGTGGAAAAGATACCAAGGAATGAAAGAATTGTGGTGGGAGCAGACCTGAATGGGCACGTAGGAGAAGGGAATAATGGTGATGAAGAATGCATGGGCAGACACGGATTAGGGAAAAGAAATAATGAAGGACAAGCAGTGGTGGATTTTGCTAAGAGAAGGGAACTAGCAATCACCAACACATATTTTGTAAAGAAACCGGCACATAGAGTCACCTACAGCAGTGGCGGACGCAGTTCGCAGGTGGATTATATCATGGTGAGAAGACAAAGAATCAAGGAGGTGGTGGATACAAAAGTTGTTGTAGGTGAAAGTGTAGCAAAACAGCACAGAATAGTGGTCAGTGCGATAATCATCTGGACAAAGTGGAGGAAAGCACCAAAACTAGTGAAGAGAATAAAATGGTGGAAATTAAAGGACTCGAAAGTGAACAGTAAATTCAAAATGGATGTGATTGAAAGCGGAATACTTAGTGGACAGGAAGACTGGCAAACAATAGCTGAAATGATACGGAGCATTGCCAGAAAGGAACTGGGTGAAACATCAGGAAAAGTTAGCCCAGCAGGTAGACAGGAAACGTGGTGGTGGAACCAGGAAGTACAAGAGAAGCTAAAGGATAAGAAAAAAGCTAAAAAGGCATGGGATACCATCAGAGATGATGCAAGCAAGTTGGCATATAAAACTGCAATAAAGCAAGCTAAGAGAGAAGTGGCAAAGGCAAGAAACAAGGCATATGAGGAACTGTATGAAAAACTGGAAACAAAGGAGGGGGAAAATGAGGTGTTCAAAATAGCAAAGCAGAAAAACAGACAAAGCAAGGATGTTCAACAAGTAAGAGTAATCAAGAGTAAAACTGGGGAGATTCTGATGGAAGAAGAGAAAGTGAAACAGAGATGGAAGGAGTATTTCGACAACTTACTCAACCATGAAAACCCTAGAGAAAGAAGAGAAACGAGAACAGAAGAGAGAGAAAGGGACGTGGAAGATATCTCTGGAGAAGAAGTCAGGACTGGGTTGAGGAGGATGAAGAAGGGAAAGGCTCAAGGACCTGATGACATACCAGTGGAAGCATGGATTGCTCTAGGCAATAAAGGTGTGGAGTTTTTAGTGAAGTTTTTCAACAGACTCTTGCGAGGAGAGAAGATGCCAGATGAATGGAGGAGGAGCGTGCTTGTACCTTTGTACAAAGGTAAAGGAGACATCAAAGAATGTGGAAACTACCGGGGGATCAAGTTGATGAGCCACACTATGAAATTGTGGGAGAGGATAATAGAAGCAAGGATAAGGAAGGAGCTGACAATTGCTGAGCAACAATTTGGGTTCATGCCAGGAAGGAGTACCACCGATGCAATCTTTTGTCTAAGGATGCTGTTGGAAAAATGGACTGAAGGGCAGAAGGCAGTGCACTGTGCCTTTATTGACCTGGAGAAAGCATACGACAGGGTACCCAGAGAAGAACTGTGGGAATGCTTGCGGTTAGCTGAAACATCAGAGTGCTACATAAGGATTATCCAGGATATGTACGACGGAGCGACAACAACTGTGAGAAGTGCAGCAGGGTTGACTGAAGAATTTAAGGTAGGTGTTGGACTCCACCAAGGTTCAGCACTCAGCCCATTTCTTTTTGTTGTCATTATGGACAGGCTGACGGAGAACATCAGGAAGGACGCACCATGGGATATGCTGTTTGCAGATGACATAGTTCTGTGTAGACAAAATCATAGGGAGCTAGAGGAGGACCTGGAGATTTGGAGAAATGCACTGGAGAGTAGAGGCCTGAAAGTGAGCCGGAGCAAGACAGAATATATGAGGGTTGGGGGTGTGGATGATGGAGAAGAGTTGAAGTTGCAAGAAGAAAAGGTAAAGAAAGCCAAAAACTTCAAATACCTGGGGTCAACAGTTAGTAATGATGGAAGATGTGAAGAAGAAGTAAGGAGAAGGATCCAAGCAGGATGGATGAGTTGGAGGAAGGTATCTGGAGTTCTGTGCGACAGGAAGCTATCAGCAAAGGTTAAGGGTAAAATATACAAGAGTGTTGTTAGACCAGCCATGCTTTATGGAATGGAAACGGTGGCAGTGACTGAACGGCAAATGGGAAAAATGGAAGTTGCAGAGTTGAAAATGGTGAGATGGGCACTGGGAGTGACAAGAAAGGACAAGATAAGAAATGAATATGTGAGAGGGACTGCAAAAATTGCAAAGCTGGGAGAAAAACTTCGGAATGTGAGGCTACGTTGGTATGGACATGTAAAAAGGAGAGAAGAAGACTACGTGGGGAAAAGGATGATGGAGATGGCAGTGCCAGGCAGAAGGAAAAGAGGAAGACCAAGGAGAAGGTGGATGGATTTGGTGAGAGAAGACATGGAAAGGGTTGGAGCTAGGGAAGGAGATGAAGTAGACCGAGTGAAATGGAGATTACTATCGCGCTGTGGCGACCCCGAGTAGGGAGAAGCCGAAAGAAGAAGAAGAAGAAGATTTTGCATATTAAAGCTAAACAAAACAAAAAACATTACCACAATATGTGCACGAGAAGCAATGATTAGTTGACAGTGAAAAAGTTCCAAACGATAATTATTGTTATCAGTAAATAAAATTTTTAGTAACTATTGTATATTAAATGTTAAACATCTGAAAAAATAAAGAATATTTTACATATTGTGTATTATAAAAACATCTCTTTGATTTTACTGATTTATTTTAATTGAAAAAATTTTAATCAATCTAGGAAATTTTAGTTCTTATTCATTTGGTTTTAAATTTGCACAAAATACATTGTTCGAATACGGTAATTTAGTTTTATAAAAGCTGACTTATCTATGATTTGCAGAGCTTGATTAAAACTCTCCTAAAGTACAATGTTTGATTTGGTTGAATCAATAGTTATAAAAAAATTAAAACTAATTCCTATAACCAATAAAATTCCTAAAAATATAATTAAAAACAAATTTCAGCCTGGAAGTATATTTAAATAGGCTTGCCTTGAATTATCTGTATTGACAAAAAATCTTTAAATATTAATAAAATCTCATTTTTTAAAGATATTTGGTTTAGTAACATAAAAAATTATCTTTAAACTGAAATTTTAACATCAAAATATTTGCTTAAAGTTTAAAATAATTTTTAGCTGCGCGCTCGTTGTCGAAAGTTCAAGAATCAGGACACACCTATGCAGTTGTGAATAAAAAAAATAAAAGCTTTCTTTCTGACGTTACAATGATTGAAAAAGGTAAGCTAATCATCTTGATCTGACAGTTTTAACCCTTTCGTACACACTGTGTCCAATTGTACACATGCAACCTAGTTGGGTTTTATCTAACTCAGCAAAGTAATTATTGGCTTAGTACAACATATAAACATTTTTTCATGTTGTTAAGGTTACCAGCACTCTTACTAAATTAAAATTTTGTTAATTTGTTTTTAAAAGTTTGATTTTTAACGATCTGTTTGGGGTTATATTTTGTTCTAAAAAAGGGGTGCATTTTATATCTCTAATACACCCTATAAAAAGTTGAAAAAGTCAGATAGCTTATCGAAAATATGTCCTAAAGGAGCAATATTTTCATTTGGAAGCTCCCTGGTGGATGAAAAAGTGTTTTACAAGTGGCAATCATTTGTTAAGTTTAAGCGTCATCATTTGTACACATGGTGCATCAACCAATAAAAATGTTGTTAAAAAAGCAAAAAATTGCATCAAATACAGTATATGGGTTTTTCCAAATTTGTGTACAATTGTACACATCAATTAATTTGCATATGAATGACGTCACATCCAAAAAAGTAATTGTTTCATGTATCGGTGACCATACCCTTTTCATAAAAAAAAAAAAAATAGTTTTTTTTTTCAATTCCTTCAAGGGGCGTGTACGAAGGGGTTAAACAAGTTCTTTCATCAATTTTCAACTCGACCTGAGGCCGAAAATAAAACCTCAAACCTCTTCATACTTTATTAAGAAAGATTAACAAGTAATATAAACCGTAAAAAATTGTTTAAACTTTTGATATCGGCTAAGTTACAGCACAAGTACTCGTTTGGTGATTTGATTGATGAATTAGAGCGTTTGACTTTGAAATTGCAAACATTAGTTTGATTCTAAGTTGGTCAGACCGAGGAGTTTCTTATTGGTATTTACAGTTATCCTGTTTAAAGTTCTGCATTATAAAAACAGTGCAAAGAATTATCGGATGCTTTTGGGATGGTATCAGGTAGGATAATGGTTCTGAAAACTCCTAGTATTTCAAAAAGATAATTTCGGGGTCAATAAATCATGAGACAAATTTTTGCTCTCTCTCTCTCTCTCTCTCTCTCTTAATAAATTTTTTCCGGCGAAAAAACAACACAATATTGTTATGTAAAAAGTCACAATGAAAAAGAAAAGACCCAGAAAAAGTTATTTATTTTGAATTGATATCTAAAAAAATTACATTCGAGGAAATAAGATCAAAAAAAGAAAAGTTATTTGCTTAAAACCCTGTTTAGAGCCGCGAGGAAACATTAACTTAACATGCAGTTCCCTTAAAAATTAGCTGATTCGACTCTTGTAATGAAAATCTTTGGATTTGCGCGGTATAAAATATTGCAATGTACAAAATATTGTAATTATTTGTAATCCTTTCAAGTAAAATCTAAACATGCTTTAACTAATTTTAGAGACAATAAACATTTTTTTCATGAATTTTTATTGAATTGTGTTTTGAAAAAGTATTTTTAACCCTTTCCTTGCCCCCAGTCAAAATTCTGAGTTATCGTTCAAGGCCCTCCTCTTGCTGATTCTTCAAATATTCATCAAATTTTTAAATAAATTTTCAAAATATATCCAGTAATTATCGGATTCTGCTCTTATTTGAAAGTTATGAAGGTTATCGTTTGAAGAACCATTTTCCATTTTCGGTTTATATACAATTGTTCGACTCAGCAGTGGTTGGAATTGATAATTGTTTGAATAATATCGTTATATGCAGTTGTCTGAAAATATCTAAGTATATTATATAAACGCTCGTTTTTTTTTCTTTTATTGAATACCTAACCCTAACCCTAACTTTAAGCCCTATTCTAACCCTATTGTTTGTAAAATGTTGATTCTTTTTTTCGAATAATCATCGAGATAACAATTGTTTTGAATAATAGCTTTCAAATAATTATCCGGATACGTCCATTTTCTAATGTCTAATTTCTTAGGTGACTGTTAATGGTTAATAAATTTAAAGTTATTTATTCATATTATTACCCAGCAAAGACATCAACCTTTTTTGTCTTTTTCTTTTTTTTATATTCTACGTCTTCTATTGTTTTACTTTATTTGAGGCTGTTCGATTTCTTATTTTATAATATTGTAAAGAAGCTAGCTAAAATAAAATTAAAGCTGCTGTAGGCTTCACTTTTTTCTCAACAACTGTATTATAAAGTTATATGATTTCAACGTTAAGACTTGGTAAATGAACTGCAATGTGATAAATTAAATGTTATTAATAATTTTAACAGAAATAAAAAAAGTAATTAGTACATTTAAATAACGTCAAAACTTTGTAAGATTTTACTTTAATATTTGTTTATTTGTAATTATTCAGAAAATATTGTAAATTTAACCCATTAATGCCGGATTTTTTTTATAATTGTTTCTAAATCTATAGTAACTTATTTATAAATGTTATTAATAAATGTGCCCGAAATTTTCAAAAAAAATTTTTAGATATTCGAAAAGGTTACTTACTATATATAGTAGGTCCGGAACATATGAGTACATTTTAGGAATATAACACATTTTAAGCAACACTATGATGGTCTAGACCAGGGGTCGGAAACCTTTTTTTGAATATGTGAGCCATAAAAGCTACATATTTTTGAACGTATTTCCGTCAGAGCCATACAATTTTCCTTCTAATTTTTAGCCGTGTGTACTGTATGTGCGCAGAAATTTATTTGTAAGCAAACTTTGGCATAGGCGTACCAATCGAAAAAACTTTTCGCTACCATGAAGTTTTGCCCAAATTTTGTGACATTTGCCCGAATTATGATTTTCTAGTACTTTACGGATAGGACAAAAAAATTGTCTGAGAATCTAGGATGAAGACCAAAAAAAAGTTTCGCTTTTCAAAGCTTGTGTGCGCAAATCTTTTTTTGTGTGCTCTAGTATATTCTTGTCATCAAAAGAGCCAGATACTGTTATCAAAAGGTCCAGCCTTACAGATTTCAAGCCCACATTTCCAACTATGCTTACCCATGGGTAAACACAATAGAAAATAATAGGAAAGTACAACTCTGAAATAGCATATAACAAATAGGAGGAAAAGCATTGTTTACATCATTTTTACCCTTGTATGAAAAAATCATCCGACCTGGTGGAGTTTGTTATTATTACATACACCAATCGGCATACCTTGTTTTATCATGCATAATAGTCTACCATCTATCACAGAAGCCTTTATCAAAGTTCCCAACCCGTGACGCACCGCTTCAGAGGCCGGAACTCTAGCCACTTGACGACGGCTAGCGTTTACAATTTGATCAACTCACAATATATACTGTATATATACGTATTTTATAGATAGGCTATCACAAGTCAATAAACTCAAGAATCACAGATTATTGTAATATATACACATCATTTATTCACGTTTATGAAAATTTTGCACGTTAACAAATGAGTACTCGTATCTGCCGAACTTATTAATACTATATATAGTATGTTAAATAAAATTTCTTCTAGGGCAATTAAATACACTTCTTTTCTTGAGCATGTTGCACCTATTTACAGTATGACATTCGTTTGAAACAATAATGGCTGAAAAAAATTAAATTGCCAAAATTTACATACATTTAACTTATTTTTTTCTTGTTGTCATCATGCACGTGGTAAATCTGAAGACAAACTGGCAACTGACAGATGGCTGTGGGCAGTGAAACAACCAAAAATTTATTAAACGTGTTTAAGGGAACACAGACAAGGTTTAGGCAAAAAATAAACAAAATACTTGCAGTACAATTAAAAATATATGCTAATATATATTACCTGCTATACAGGGGTGCCCACAAGTAACCGTACACTTAATTTCAACAAGGAGTAAAATTGATAATTTATAATTAATTATTATTATTGATTACGTCAATAATTGCACATGTAAAAGTTCTGCATAATGCACAAGACAATGTTACTACTAACATCAATAAATCAATATTAGAAGACTTTGTTCACTCGGTTTGCTATCTACGTACCGTATGTACCCTTGTATTAGCCGCCCCGCGTATAAGCCGCACATTTTTTTGGATGTTTAAAATCCTTTCAATAGTGACCCGTATATAAGACGCATCAGCTCCACGTAAGATGATTGAGTCAAAATGCCTTTCTATCTACCGCTGTGACTATGCAAATGTCACAGTAATGTATCGTAATTTCTAACTGAAAGGACAGTGACAAAAGACAGGTGCTTGAAATGTATCGGTGAAGAAGGTGAACACTTCAAACATTTAATATAATACAGTGATTATTATTGATTTTTATTGTAACTGTTAATTCAAATAGATTGAAAATTGTGTATTTGTAATTGTGTGATAAATAAATGAATTCATGATTGAGACAAGTGTAAGGTTACTTATGGGCACCCCTATATATAGTATATCCGTCACTAATGGGTTAATATAGGCGTTCGAGCTGCCCGTAATTTCAGAAAAGTTGGTTTAACAACTATGGTGTCCGACAAATTAATTTTATGATCTAACTCTTTCAAATGACTATTGATTTAATTTTTCATCAAATCAAGGAAGAAACAAAAAAGCTAAAATATACTCCTACTTTGTAAAATAACTGGATCAACAGTACACTATATTTAAGATGTTGAGCTTTAATTTCGGAAATTTCTTTTTTTTATTAAACAAAAATTTTGCTTAATTTTTATATCCAGATCAATACGTATAATAATTAAATTCTTGTAAGCGTTTAATCATTTTAAAAATATTTTTAGTCAAACGATTGTTTTAATTTTTTCGGTCATCAAAGCCCCTCAAAAGCTGTTTTTTTTTTTTTTTTTGAATATACTGATACCTATATTTATAACTAATTAACTTTTAATTCTTTGCAGAATAATTTTGGATTGTAAGATGCTATCAACAAAGAAACTTGTCATTTAATATTTGATGCAAAATAACAACAACCCTCTGTAGACAGTTGTCAAAATTGAATAATTATTTTTTCTTGACATAGATAAATAAACTGCCCTTTTCCAAAAATCAATTCGGTATACAAAAGTCTTAGTGCAATTAATGTGAATTTTTTTCTTAAACAATATGTAAACTTTGTTGTAATTGAGTTTAGCAATAATTAATCAACGTATTTACAGTTAGTTTAACTATTTTCTAAAATACATAGCTTAAATATGATTAAATTTTAATATTGACGCTTTTGATATTTCAAGTTTTTAAACTTTTTTAATAAATTTTTTAAATGTATAAACACTCTAATAACTTTTTTTCTTAAGTAAAAAAATGTTTGGTAATTTTCCTTTCGAGTGCTGTTTTACAGTATTTTCTAATATTGAGATAAAAAAAAAAACGCACAAACTAACATATAAATTGTTTTTGTAATCGCTTTTTGGAATTTTTGGTTGAGATTAGTTTTGATTTTCCTGAAAAATTAGTATTCATCTTATGTAGTTTTGGCAATTTTTTAATTAATACAATTTTTGTAATTTTAAAAACAATTTATTAATATTACAATATTATTGTAGAGCTTAAACTTAACCTTGTTGTTAAAATATTCCAACTTTTAAATAATCATTTGTTTGTTGTTGTTTTTGTCAAGTATTGATTTAACCATAGAGATTGAGAATAAAAATTTAAAAGCACAAATAATATAAAAGTAGATGAAATCAAAAAAAAGCGTTTTGATTGTTATTTTAATTATCTAGTTTTGGGAGGAAACAAAATTAAATTTTTAAGCAAATACAAAATAAAGTAAATAAAATATTAATAAAGACATCTATACTCGTAGGATTATTGCATCTTGTCTAAATTTAAATACAAGCTTTTAGTTGACAATGACTTAACACAGGTATAATCTTGAACAAATTCAAGTTTAGATCAATAACTTTATTTAAACAACACTTAATAGAAAATGTAAAATATATATCCAACAAAAGCACAAAAAATAATAAGCTTTTTATTACAATGTAACTATGTTTTATAACAGCGGTGGGCAAACTATGGCCCGACAAGCCAATTTATTCTGCCCACCAAGTATAAAAGGTGAACTGTATTACAAATCAAAACAATTTTTTTCTTTTGTTTTGTCTTTAAATAAGTTTGAAGCACGAATTTAGCGTTGTGAATACTGTGGCGCTCAATTAAAATCAACTTCTAAATTCGGCCCTTGAGCTAAACATTTCCCCACCACTGTTTTACGTATAACAATAAAACTACATATTTATAAAAAAAGTACATTGCTATAAAAAAGTGGCACATTAATAGAAAAAGATATGAGTGCAAACTATATAAAAAATAAATGAATAAAACTATTAAAAAGAAAGTCTTTGGCACTTACATCAAATATGTTACGTGATCCAACCGTCAAGTTGGCAGAAGCAAGCAACTTTCCTGTTTTTCCAATGTCCTTTATCTTTTTCGCAGTATCATTATATTAGAAGTATCATTGCGGTCATTTTGACCAATGGCTAAAGGTAATTTGTATGAATTCAAAAAGATCTTTTAAAGATCTTTTAAACTTTTCTCTTTAAATTTTAAAATTTTGAATTTTTAATATCTGTGCTATAAATCGTTTAATTGTAAAAAACGTTTTTCTTTTATTTCTCTTTTCATGTACGAAATGTCATTTTGCCTGTGCGCTTTCCAAAGTTTATTCAATATCCAATTGTGTTATCAATCAATATCCAGTTGTTTTGTTTGCTTCTACGTGGAGTACTTGAGTTGAGTTCTCGTTTCAATGCTATTTTCTGATTTAGAAAAACGTTTGAATACCAATTTTTGTGAGTCTGTCATATTGTTCGAAAACAAACACTGTCTTCTACGATATCAGATAGAATTTTGTGTATCTTCAACTTGAACAAACAAGTCCAAACGTTTTATTGTTTGAATTTTTGACTTTTTTTGACATTTTCATTGTTTATTGCCATTTTTGTTTGAATTTTTTCGGATAGTGGCCCGCAGGAACCTCGAACATAGATCACGCTGATTCTTTTATTTTATGTTTTTCACCCAGCAAAATATTCACATTGAAATACAGTAACTATTACTAATTTGTTGGTGTCAAAGAAATATACAAGACTTGAGTTAAATGTGAAATTGTGTAAGGAAGAAGTAGGGCTAAACAATTCTTACTTGCGTGACTTCAGGATTAGAAGGACGATGGAGAAGATGAATCAGTAATGATTTGATTAGTCATCGATCTTCTCAGAGGGAATTGTTTTGGGAAGAAGTAGGGCTAAACAGTTCTTACTTGAATGACTTCAAGATTAGAAGGGCAATGGAATAAATAAGTTAGCAATAATTTGATTAGTCATCGATGTTCTCAGAGGGAATGTAAACCAAGGTTTACATAACATTAATCTTCGTAACATATTGCCTTGCTTAATGTGGTAGTATAAACAATTTTTGCAGCAATTAGTCAAAAGCTCAAGGGTCGAAATTAATTTATAAATCTATAGTATATATGAGACAGGCAATTTTTTGTTCTTGACAGGTGAAAACAGAGAAAATATTAGTTCCTGATTTTGGCTTTATGCTAACGTCATACTTCAATTACAATGTAATTTTAAACCGCATAAATTTATAGTTAATTTTCCGTTTTTTAATACTTTTAATTTTGTTATGGCATGTATGGCATGTTATGGCATGTAATCTTTTAATGGCCAAGTATTAATTGCTTTATCAGTACACCAGACCCCCATTTACTGTAATTTATTTGATTTATATTCAAACTGTTTTAATTCTGAACGTAGAGTGAACTTTGTATAGTATTTAAGCCTTTTTCTTTTTTTTTCTTTTGTTTCTCTTCTCTCGAGAGTTTATTGGATTTTTTAGTTAATTCGAGACTTCTAATTAGGCAATCCGTTTGCTGTCGCAATCTTCTGATTGTTTATTGTAAACTACGACCGATTTAAACTTTATTTTAATTCTTAATTTTTACCTTAATCTGGAGTCACGTGACGTGACATTATATAAAAGCGTGCATTTTGTTTTCATTTTATGCCATTTGAAATTCTAGTCCATCACTCCAGTTGAAATTCTAATGAGAAATGGATGGAATTGTTTTGCGCTTATGTGACCGCAGATGTTCTATAGAGAGATTTTAGTTAGAACATTGTTTTTTTTTAATCGCGGAGAAAAATTTTCTGAGAAATCAATTTTTACTTTGCAAAAACCTACTTTTTAAGGTTTTCAGTCTCGCGGCAAATTATTTCTTAATTCGGAATAAATAAAATTAGACACAGCTTTGTTCAGCGTGGATATTTGGGTTACCTAGTTAACCTGAGCCTTTTCAATTCCTAATTAAAATTGTAACAACTAAAATTTTGTAACTTTTTAGAGTTATTTAAATGTTACAAATCGAAATAAGTCCTGATGACATATTAACAAGTATTTCAGGAAACATCCAGATATGCATTTAAACATATTACTTACCTCCGTATAAAAACTAGTTATTAAGTTTAAATGTTAATTAATGATTTATAATACGTTTTGACGTTGCTCTGATTTTAAATTGAAGAAATTTATTCCTATAAGTCGTCATTCAAAAAAAATATTACACTCAATACAATACTTTTTTATTTTTGGCTGCTATTATGTTTGTAGTTTTGAAACTACAGTATATTTTATAAGATGCAACCTGAGCGTAAATTACTATTTCACAAATAGGTGTATGCTGAAATCCAATTTTAAAAAAAATTTTAAAGTAAATCCAAGAACGACATGTTATGTTGTTCTGTAAGATGGTTCATTTGAACTACTGCTGTGCTCTACAACTGTTTCAAACTAACCGCAAAATTTAAATATTTTATTTCAACAAAATTGCAAAAATTCAATGAAAACAATGCATTACCAGCGTAACGGCAAACACCCCTAAGCCGCAAGGGCATACTGGCGGTGGTTCCGATATGCTGACCACATTCGGGTCAGCTAACACGGATCGGGTCAAGGCAAGCTAAACCCTACAGTTCCATTGCAAACATTAAGTAAGAATAGTTCTAACAAGAACGAAACAGGTCTGTAGGCAATTGCTTGTTGATTGACTTGACCATTTTTACTTAAAATTGCAAAAATATTATTGGCAATTTAATTACAAGTTATTATTGATTGTAAATAAAGTATTTACATTTTTTTATGTCGGTTTGCCACATTGGTGTTTACGTACATTTTATTGATATTATTAAGCAATGCAAATAAACGATCAGCACAGGCCAGAATGGACGATCTACCACTTATATTCTACCATTTTTCATGTTTAATCAACACTATTTTATAAAACTCATTTATTTAATAAAAAAAAGTTTTAGTTACAAAAGAAATTATTTAGAAAGCAAACACACGTTGCTGGTACAACTTAATCTTTGGTGTGTAGACCTTTGGTTTTTAACACAATTTGGATACGTCCCGGCAAGGAAAGACAAACCTTTTCACATTATTCTGGTGTAATTTCCTTAATCCAAACTTCTTTAATACGTAGCTTGATTCAGATGAAATAGTGAACTTGGATAACGGGTAGCAACCTTTTGTTTCAACAATAATTAACAGTTCTCAATGAGGTTGAGGTCTGAAGAATTTTTATGCCAAAGTCCAAAGATCTGAAAACTCTTTGTCATCGATCCATTTCTTAACTGCTTTTGTTTGATGGTAGTTTGATGGCTCTATCATGTTGGAAATGGGTGCAATTGGAGAGTGATTTCCATAAAATTTGGTAGCTACTCTTATAACAGGTCAAAGTAGACTGTTCCATTAATAGAAGTTCCTTTAGGCATAAACCATCCTTCAGACATCTTCCATTTGCACAAATAGCTCCCCAAACCATCACTTTTGCAACATTTTTCACGGTGGGAACGATGTATCGAGGAGAGTCTCTCTTCTTGGAAGGCCGTCGAACGTGCCTACAAAAAGCTAAAACTGGGATATTTGTTTTTCATCCAAAAATATAACACGTCTCGATTGTTCAGGCGTCCATTTTTGATATTTTTAGCAAAATGCAAAGCGGGCAGCAATGTTCTTCTACGATAGTTTAGGCTTTTGGGCAGGTCGGTAGGATTTCAAAATCGCACAACATAACCTTCTACTAATTGCCCTTTGGCGAAGAAGCACAATATTTTGTGGTAAAGCAGCTTGAACACCTTTAGTTGTTTTTCTGGGTGACGTTTTAGCAGACATAATTATAGCATCATACAAACGCTTGATGGTGCATTTTATACAACCACTGGTTTCTTATAGCCATACTTTCTAGTGGCTTTAAAGTTATTGATTGATCTTGCCACTGTCATATGAGCTAAATGCAACTTTGTAGCAATTTGGCGTGTTATAACCTTCTTTGCTCAAGACTTTTATTTGAACAAGTCTCTGGTTTCATCCTTTTACCAGTCATATTCACTATTATCAACTAAGTCTAAAAAATCTACCACCTAAACTGAAATGTCAGTTTACATACGAAACACTAAAAATCAACCATTTTGACCATTTATATCGAATCTATACCTCTAAAGTGAATAAAAACTGTTTGATATTGAAATATGAATGCACCAGAGTCACCAAAATACGTGATAAAAATGAATAACTTGCAAGAATCACTTAGAAACAGCAAAAAACGGAAGTGTATTGTCCATTCTAACTAGTATTGTATTATACAAATGAAATCGATAAAGCACCATTTTTTTGAATAGTTTGTTGAGTTTCTAATTCTCACAGGATACACTGTTCTCTGCAATTGGTGTCAATGGCAGTACTGCTGCTCAGTAAATAAAACAGCTAAAATGAATAAACGCCAAAAATTTTTGAAACATATGCAAGCATAATTAGTCATTTGTTAAGTTACGATTGTGTCTATGAGCTGCTGAGCTCCACGGTATTTACAATATATACGAGTATATATATATATATATATTGCCCTATATATATATATATATATATATATATATATATATATATATATATGTATATATCAAATTAAGTATAGACACTGCAGATAAAATTTATTTATTAAAATTCGCGACAGTCTGTTTCACCGTAAAAGGCAATTATCTTATTCAAATAGAATTTGAATAAGATAATTGCCTGATCTTCTATTTGAATAAGATAATCACCTGATGAGCCGATTTTACGATGAAACAGACTGTCGCGAATTTTAATAAATAAATTTTATCTGCAGTGTCTATACTTAATTTGATAATTTTTTCTGATCTTCAAATCATTAAGCACTGTCAAAAGTGAATTGCCAGCACTGTACCTTATATATATGTATATATATATATATATAACGTAAGCACCATAGGGATTCTATTTGGACAACCTCTAGCACTTATCTCTGGTCACGTACTAATTACGTACCCCAGTTATATGACCCAAAATAAAAGGATACTAGGGGTATGTGATCTGGGGGTAAGTGAACAAGGGAGAAATGTGCTGAAACCAGTTTTAAATACCTTGCAGGTAGTAACTAACAAATTTAAAAGTTATTTGTTGGAAGAAAAACATCGGTATTGCAAGATTTTAAATAAGTATTGTTATGTTTAGTGCAGTTTGTGGACGGAAAGAAGTAATATTCATCCTTCACTAGCTTATTATGACGTAATTGAAGTTGTAAAGAAGAGAGCATGCTGAGAAGAATAAACAGCAATATATGCATGCAAACGCAAAGCTGTTTAAGAAAGGCAGTTATGTTATGTAAAACTCAAGCTAAAAGGTAGAGCCTCCTCGTGTATTAAATACGATGAGTCTTCTCGTACAAGTTTTTAATGTAATTTGACAATTCTAAAATACTATACTGGCAAACAACTTGAAACGCAAAATTTTCAAACTGTTGATATCCAGTTTAAAAAACGCCTTAATTAAGTAATTGTATTTTTTTGATAAATTTTACAGTAAGCTTATTGCACCTATATTTTATTAATAATTTCAGTTAATTTTTATCAATTATCTTGTGAAAGTACTCCAGATGGCTGCGGTAATAAAACTTCAATCCCAAATATATTTTTATTTAATTAACAAAATGCAAGTAGAATCAAGAGACCGGAAAAAATTGATTAAACATGTTGATGAAATACAATTAGTTTCAGAGTTAGTTGGTCGCAACTCAAGTTACCCCCTGTAGTTGAATTAATTATGTAATTTAAATTAACGTTTCTCTGTTTCTTCGATATTTTCTTTGATATTCTACTTCATCACTGTTTTTCTGTTTCTTTGATATTTCCAGCCTTTTTACCAACGTCCCTCTGCAAGAAGCTATCAAAATCTGGGCCGGCGCTCTTTATGATAACGACCTAGTACCACCTCCGTTTTTCAGAGAAATTTTTATTGAACTGATGCAGACGGTCACTTCGTCTGTTGAATTCAGTTTCTTCAACACCATGTACCAGCAGACTGATGGTGTTGCATGGGTCCCCATTGGGTCCAGTCCTCGTTAATATCTTTGTTGGTTACCAAGAAAACAAACTCTTTTTCAACGTAAAGAAACCTTTTATTTACTACCGCTACGTTGATGACATCTTTGCGGTTTTTGAAAATGAAGGTAATTGTCAAAAATTTCTTTCTTCAATCAACTCTCTTCATTCTTCGTTACGTTTCACGTTTGAAAAAAAAACTTAACTCTTGCCTTCCATTTCTCAATGTCCTAGTTGAGAAGCACAAAACTGGATTTACCACATCGGTGTATAGAAAACCCACCTTTACCGGCCAATACCTGCACTGGGATTCTTTTAGCCTTTTGAAGCGAAAAATCAATCTTGTGGCTTCACTGGTATACCGGGCTCTGTTTATCTGCTCTAGCAATAAGATTTCAGGCCGAGATCAACAAAATACAATCTATCTTGGTTGCTAATGGGTACCCTAACCATATTATTACATCCACATTTACCAAGAAGATCCGACAATTCAACCAGTCATCTCAACATGGACCCAAAAAATGCCCGGTTTATCTCCATCTTCCATGGCTGGGAAATGTTTCAACCAAATTTGAAAAGCAAATTACTGCAGTCATTAAGCATTGCCTCTTTGCTGCTGAAATAAGTGTTGTTTTTACAACCAGGCCTCTTCTTCCCGCAACCAAGAAGGATATATTACCTGTCCATCACCACAATAATGTTATCTATCAATTGTGTGCCGCTGCAATAGTCGATATGTAGGACGTACATCCCAAAGGTTGTAAAAACATATTAAGCAACATGTTCCCAGGTCGATCAGAAATCATCATTCTTCCCAAGATCGCTTTAATCTTTCCCGTGCTTGCAAGAAAAACAGCACTTCTCAAGTCACCGCCCATGACTCTGCTATTGGACAGCATCTTTAGGAAAACCCTCCCTGTGCCAGCCAATATGGTGACACCAAATTCTCTATCCTTGTCAGAGGACGTACTTTTTTCCACCTCTTCGCTCTTGAAGTAAGGTTTCTCAAATCTTTTCAATCCAATCTCTGTCGACACAAGACATTTCTTTACAGTTTAAAACTCATTTACTAACGCTCTATTATTTTCACTTCGGATTGGTTGTCTCTCTTGACCATTCAGACGCAATCTCGTTTTCTTTCCTTTTTTTTCTATTTCCAATTGGCTGTTTTTTTTAACCAATTAGACTTATTCTCCTTGCCTATATAAGCAGGATTGGAATACTCTCACTTCAATCTGACGATTCCTCCCGATAAGTGTCAGAAGAAAAGTCTTCGAAGAATGAACACGCTTTTCAAAGCTATCTTAAAGTTTTGTACTGCTAATCGACTAATTTGAATTAGTTTAATTTTTTAATTTAGGCTTTACTTAATGTTTAACCGTGCACAGAACGCTATTCAAAATTTTCAATAACAATATAATATAATTTCAGAAACAACTGATCACAAGAGCTAGGCCAAAAGACCGTATTCATTAAATACGTCAAATAGAAGATTGTCCTATCTTATCAAACTTTTCTATTAATTGAAAAAATAGCGCAAGTACTCATAAAGTGCTTCCTGAATCTTTCTGTAAATAAGAGACTCATATCAAGTAGGCTCGCTTCCTGGCGACGCTGTATCAAACAAATCAACAAATGTAACTGTAGCGTCGCCAAGACGCGAACCAAGCCTGTGATCGCGCGTTAATTAAGGTTTGCACATAACGCACGGTGACTTCTGCGCGCTGCTGTTGCCTGCCCTTTGGCAATCCTTTTATGTGTAATAGTTGAAATAATAAGGCAGTAGTTTTTGGTGTTTGCTCTTTTTGGAAACGGATGTTAGTTGGAGAGTCTGCTGGCCGCTTTCTCTTATATCCTTTTGGAATTAAATAGCCTATTAGCAGAGGTCCGGAACGGAACAAAATTTGTTATAAACTAATTTAGTATACTTATTTTAACTACGTAAATTATGGAATAAACTAGTATTCTCCTTTCAAGTTTGAATCATTTTCCGTACCGGAACTAACAAGAGTTATAACAAATTTTTTGGGAGAATTTAACAAATTTGATATTTATTGCTTCAATTATCGATTCGATTCCAATAAGATAATTCTATTTGAATAAGAACTGTGATAAGTTCTCTACCTCATTGCAAGAGGCAAAGTTATATTTGTTACCTTTATCTATTGTGTCAACGGACGCATCCGAATTCAAGACTTCCAAGAAAATTCCTAAGAAGTTGGAAGACCGCAAGGAAACGATATTTAACATTTAAATTTATGCGCTCCAGTACAGAGCACCGAAAGCGTTGAAACTTTAAACTAATTACAGTAATCTACTATCGTTAATTATATATTGTTTCGATTTTTATTTATTTGAATATTTATTACAAATGGAGTCTAATACTCCCGAGATTAACCCGGTTCAAGACGATGTAGAAAACGCTATCGAAAGCTTGCGATCTATACTGAACAATAATTATTTAACCGCCGAAAAAATAATGTTGTTGCGTAATCAGGAGATCAAGTCGTTGAACGAAAGCGTTGCCAAAATACAAGATTTATACAATGAATTAATGAAACTAATGTCAAGCAATATGATACCTGCGCAAACCATAGCTGATGTTGTAACTAATAAACGCTAGTTTGATAGCGAATAAGTGACTGGTTACTCGCACAGGGACTATGGGTTCTAATAAGGATATTACCCGTTTTAATGCCGCGCCCACTTGCTCAACTAAATCTAGTAGAAGCTCACGGTTAGGCGACTTCAAGATACTCGTGATCTTAAATCGGCGCAATTACAAGCTAACCATAAGCGAGAACGGGCGGAAGAACAGTAGCGTAAGTCACAACTAAAGAAAGAGCTGCAACAAAGGGAAGCCCTACGCAAAACAGTCTAGCCGAGTTAGTGTGTAAGGTATGGGAAGATGCAGAAAGTAACGAATTCAGAGTAACTCCTTTTCTAATCCAAATCCTTCAACTTTATTAACTCCAAGTAATGTGGGAACTCAGTTTCCTACCATTCCACGGCTACTAAGAAGGTTACTTTTATACAAGCAGCTGTATCAACCGCCAATACTAGCCGTTCGGGATGCGAGGCGAATCGGGGGCAGCGCCCTTGAATGAAGGTGCATCTCGACCACCTTTAGGTGCTTGGCAACATTTACCTACCCAATCTTATTCTCCATTTACCAATACATCCTATTAACCGTGGCTTTACAACGTCGATTATGATAGTATGTTTTTACCTAGACCTGAATTTTCTAAGTTTGTTGAGAATCCTCTTGAATTCAAGTCATGTCTTAATAACTTTGAAACGCACCTTGAACAAAGGGTTCATGATGAACGAACTCTGTTTTGTCTGTTGCTTCAACATTGCTCCGATAATATACAAAACCATATAAACCATTTAGCCGGCCATGAAGCATGCTATCAACAAGCTAAACAAAAACTTATGAGGGAGTACGGTTCGCCTTGGATTATATCAGACGCTTCTAACCAAAAACTTAAAGAGTTTCCGGCAATTAAAAGCGGTGCAAGCCGACAATTAAAGTCCTTTTGCGAACTACTAGAGAAGGCCCTAGTGATAACAAAAGACATTCCCCGATACACAAATCTAAATAGATACCTTAGATACTCTAACCGCCTTGGTAGGAAAGTTGCTTTATAATTTACGAGGACGATGGGTAAAAAGGTCAGTAGAGATAGCAAAAACTAGGGGACTTGTAGCGGAATTCTCCGATTTGGTCGAGTTCGTGAAACAAGAATCTGACGTTGCTAATTCTTTGTTCGGCCTCAGAACGTTGAATGATAAATCTAACCCCAAATCCCAGCCCTTTAGCTCTAAGGCAACCGTAGAGTTCTTGAAGGAAGAAAATAAAAGGGCGGGTTTAGGATCTTGCTGGTACTGCAAAAATACAGAACATAAGTTGCTAAATTGTGCCAGTTGCTTAGACTCATTTTTTAATGAACGTTATAAATTCGTAAAATCAACGAAGTTATGCCATAAGTGCCTGATTTTTAAGCATCGGACACCAGCATGCAAAAGGAGGAATACTTGTGGGGTCGATGGTTGTTCTTGAGCATTTCATCATACCCTCCTTCATCGATTTATTGATAGCAAAAACTTCAAACCCGCGAAAAATCCACATCGACCTCCGATACAATTGAAAATAATAACGTTTCTAGCGCTTTAGTTAGAAACAAAATTCGTACTGAGAGTTCTTCTGGAGCTATCTACTTATGCGTTGTTCCAGTTCCGTAGCTCACAAAAATAAAAGTATTTTGACTTATGCATTTCTAGACCAAGGTTGTACCCACACCTTTTGCAACAAAAATTTGGTTAAGACGTTACACCTTAACGGTCCTGAAACCAGCATTCAGATTAAAACTATAAATGGGTCTTTCAAAGTCTACAAAAGTATATTGTGCGACTTAAGAAGTATCTGCCCTTAATAACGGTAACTCGTTTGCTTTAACCAATGTACATTCCATTAAAACTATTTCCTTTCAACCTAACTCTATCCCGTCTAAAAGAGAACTCTCTCAATTTCAACATCTTAGGGAGATAAAATTTGACGCTATACCAGGCGCTTCGATTCAAATTTTAATAGGTGCTGAAGTTCCATAAATTTTTTGTGTGGGAAATATACGAAAAGGTCTTAAAGGCACACCTTACGCTATCGAAACCCTTTTAGGTTGGTCTTAATAGGTCCCTCAATGACGCTTTCTTCCCAAGCAAACTTTCATGTTAACTTTCTAAGTTGTAAAGATGATGAATTGCTACAAGCAACTGAACGCTTGTAAAAGTCAGATTTTGAAAAGGGTACTCGTACATCAGTATTAAAATTCCAAACACAAAAGAGGACAGAGCAGCTTACGACGTGATGGAATCTAGATTATGCCTTGAAGGAGGACATTACCAACTGCCATTGTTGTGGAAAGAAGAACGTCAAAGGCAGCTTCCAGATAATCTACCTTTAGCTAGAAAACGACTGTTTAATCTGAGGAACCGATTGATTAAAGACAGGAATTTTAGAAAGACATACATAGAAGCGATTGTATCGTACTTAAGAGAAGAATTACTGAAGAAGATTTCCAAAATGCATTCACTGTCTGGTACCTTTCTGATCATTCCGTATTTAATCTGTGTAAACCTGGAAGGCTTAGAGTAGTTTTCGATTTGGCGGCAAAATTTAATGGAACTTCTTTAAACGACAAGCTAATGCAGAGTCCAGATTTGGCCAATAGTTTAGTTGGTGTCCTTACTCGCTTTAGAAAGAATAAAGTCGCCCTAGTAGCAGACGTAAAGGCGATGTTTCATCAAATTAAGGTAGATCCCCGAAACCAAAACGCGCTCAGATTTTTATGGTCGACCAAAGGAGACCTAAATAAAGAAACGAAGGTTTATAAAATGGTGGTACACCCCTTTGGTGCAACCTCATCTCTAAGTTGGGGCAATTTTTGCTTGAAGCAGACCGCTCGTGAATTTGGTCATTTATATCCACCTATGATATCAGGAGATGTGCTTCATAATTTTTTCGTTGACGACTGCTTGGTTTCAGTTTCTACAGTTAAAAAAGCGGTTACGATGCAACAAAAACTCACAGAACTTTTGGCCGGACGCGGTTTGCACTTGACAAAATGGATTTCTAACGACGACAAGGTGTTGAAATCTATCTCTGAATTAGAAAGATCAAATTTAGGCAAGTTTATGTTAGATAATGGTGTGAAGGAAAAGGTCCTGGGCATACAATGGCATATAAGAGGCGATTACTTTACTTTTGAAATTCGTGTCAACAAAAAACTTTTCACAAGAAGAGGGTTACATTCCATGAAAGCAAGTGTTTACAACTCCCTGGGATTTTCAGCGTCGGTAATTCTAGAGGAAAAATTATTGCTTTAAGATTTGTGCAAACGGAAAGCTAATTGGGATAGCGTTATCAGCAAAAAAGTAAGAGTTAGGTGGTCACGCTGGCTCGAAGAATTGCCTCATTTGAGTGAGCTAAGGATTTCCCGGTGTTTTACCCAAGTATCAGCTGCTAGCTATGAGATTCACTGCTTCGAAGACGTATCTTTGTTTGCCTACGGCGCATGTTCGCATCTTTGCATAATTGATACAAAAAATTTTGTCCATTGTTTGTTTTTTTGTGAAAATCTAGATTGGCCCCAATCAAGTCTATATCAATACCTAAATTAGAGTTAACTGCCGCTGTCCTAGCCGTACGCTTATCTTGCTTATTGAAAGCAGAGCTAGATCTACCTGTAGTTTTAATTTTCTGGACCGACTCTACAGCCGTATTTCATTGCATAAAAAACGATACCAAACGCTTTCCTGTATTTGTGGCCAATCGTTTAGCAATCATTGAACAAAATACTGAACTTGATTGTTGGGACCATGTGCCGTCGAATTGAGTTTTTGACAAAGCCCCGCATAGTCAAAACTAACTCCTCCAGAAGAATTTATTTCGGCTAAGGAGCAGACTTTTCTTCCGCCTTGGAATCTCGCTTTACTGGTGAATTGAATTCAATAGATAAGCTCATCAATCGCTGCTCTAATTTATACAAACTGAAGCGTTTGACGGCTTGGACTTCGAAATACAAATTCTTTTTGCATAATCGCAGCAGTTTTGATTGTAATTTGAAAATCCTTGAACAGATTACTGTCGAGGACTTGCAAAATGCAGAAATTGAACTTGTCAAATACACCTAGAGGCAGCATTTTCCATATTTGTTTATGAAAACATCTTCACATAGATGGCCTTTATTCATGCGAAAGATTAACTCCATCTGTCTTGACGGCGTAGCGCGGGTAGGTGGCAGGCTCGCGCAACTCGAGATTGACGTAGACATAAAGCATCCAATAATTATGCCTCAACGTTCTCATTTGACTGAGTTAGTTATAAGACAGCATCATGATAAACTCGGCCACGCATGCACCAGTCATACCTATGCCTCATTACGACAACGCTTTTGAATTGTTAAAGGTGCCGCTGCTGTTCGGCACTCTATAGGTCAATGCATAAAATATAAAACGCAATGCTTTGGTAGGCAAGCAGTTAATGGCTGATCTTCCAGGTTGTAGGGTACAAACAGACAAGCCACCTTTTTATAAGGTAGGCGTTGACTACTTTGGCCCTTTTTGGGTTAAGCAGGGAAGAAGCCGGATTAAAAGATATGGATGCATATTTTCATGCTTAACAACAAGAGCAGTGCACATCGAGGGTGGCTAGTGATCTAACTACAGACTCCTTTATAAATGCACTGAGAAGATTTATAGCCAGAAGGGTTCAACCTAATGAGATTTTCAGTGACGATGGCACTAACTTTATAGGCGCCGAAGGTGTTTTGAGCGAATCACTTTAATGTCTAAAACAATTAAAATTGAATAATTTCTGCCTTAATTTAGAAATTAAATGGCGCTTTAACACTCCCTATGCAAGTCACATGGGTGGCCATGGGAGCGAACGATACACTCAGTGCGCAGAATTTTAAATGCTTTAACTCAGATGCAGACATTGACCGAAGAAGGTTTAATCACCTAAATGACTGAGGTGGAGGGGATCTTAAATTTTTGACCTTTGGTCCCATTGATGCTCCATGATTCCGAAGAAGAGCCTTTAACTACCAACCATTTGCTACTGCTAAGAGGCAACCCTAATTTACCGCCTGGCAGATTTGAGACAAATAGCTGTTACACATGCAGGCATTGGGCTCAAGTACAGTTTCTTGCCAATCAATTCTGGCGACGTTGGGCCAAAGAATTTCTTCCCAATTTTTTGCAGCGGCAATATGGTTCAATCGCGAAAGAAATTTCGATGTAGGGGATGTAGTATTGTTGGTTCAAGATATGCAACATAGGTCAAATTGGATAGTGGGGAGAGTGCTTTGAACCTTAACTGATAAGGAAGGCCTTGTGCGAGTGGTCCAAATCAAGGCGCGCAATTCCTTATTAACTAGACCTGTTACCAAATTGTTTCTGATCGAAAAAACTGCTCGGTACTTATGGGTAAAATTACGTTTATTTGCTATTTGCGGTAATCCTGTTTACGAAGATTACGTTGTTGAATTTACTAAACATGTACTTGCGTAATTTATGTGCCTTATAGAAGAAATTTCTGTTTCTTCTAAGTTCATTTTCTATTCGTTTCATTGATTTGATGTATATTTATGTTAGATTTAAATTATTGTATACTACTGTGACCGCCGAGTTGACAACGCTTTCGGAATGTTTAAAATGTTAACGTAACATTTTGGCGGGGAAGTGTAGCGTACCAAGCCTGTGATCGCGCGTTAATTAAGGTTTGCACATGGCGCACGGTGACTTCTGCGCGTTGCTGTTGCCTGCCCTTTGGCAATCCTTTTATGTGTAATAGTTGGTACATAACGCAGTTGTTTTTTGTTATTTGCCCTTTTTTGAGACGGATATTAGTTGGAGAGTCTGCTGGCCGCTTTTTCTTATATCCTTTTGGAATTAAATAGCCTATTAGCAGAGGTTCGGAACGGAACAAAATTTGTTATAAACTAATTTAGTATACTTATTTTAACTACGTAAATTATGGAATAAACTAGTATTCTCCGTTCAAGTTTGAATCATTTTCCGTACCGGTACTAACAGTAACTATAACAAGATTGGCAGTCATCATTTCAAGTATCTAACAGAAGTGAGGATCAAGAAATCATTAAAAACTTTAATAAAATAAGATTGTAAAATTACATAACGCAAACTTGCTGCAGTTTTTTTAATTATGTGATAAGATTCACTTGAAAAGTTTTTTTTTAAATATTACTTTTTTCAAAGTAAATTTATAACTTAAAAATAATTCTTCTTTCCTATTTGTTTCTTTTTCTACGTTTTACCCCACATGCTTAATTGTTTCCACCTTTGCTTTCAGTATGAACTGACGTTACAGTATTATTTGCAATACACTGAATAGATTAAAACACAATTTTTACATAATTCTGAATACTGGTGCTACGACAGTTGATCAAACGACAGTTGATCGAAAGGACACTTGATCGAAAGAACCTTGATCGAAACGACATTTGATCGAAATGACACTTGATAAAAAAAATGATTTACTTTTGTATGTTGTTGCAATTAAACAAGCTCTTTGTAACTGTAAATTAGATTCATAAAAAACAAAGGCCATCAGTAAGAGGACTGTTTGTTTTTTTTATAATTTTTTGTCAATGTCAAGGTCAGGTTTTTTTAACAAAGTCCCTGGTCAAAGCATTTTTAGTGAGGCAACAAGTAGATCTTTTGTCATGGTCATGTTTGTTAGATGCCTATTGCTGCCATTTTTGCATTCGTTTTACATTGTTATCAGTTAATTAGGGGGGGCATTGTGCGATGGCCCCACCCTTGCAGACCCCTTAAAGAATTCAGAGACAGATTCAAAGAAAAGATCTATTTTTTTTGAGATTACTATGTTTTTGAGACAAAAAATTGATAAAACCGGGACAGAATTGCAGAAATCACTATGAAATCACTATGTTTTTGGAATGAAAAATTGACAAATTTTTAAAGAATGAAAGTTGTAAATTTTATCTTTCATGATTCAATCAAGTGTCGCTTCGATCAAATGTCATTTCGATCAACTGTCGTTCGATTAAGTGTCGGGTCTGAATAAACGCTGAATATTGCCCTTGTAATGAATGGGACAAATAAAAACTTAAAAAATTTAAATTTTTTTAAATCAGTTTTTTTATAAGCCAACTAGTAAGTTATAAGTTACATTACGTACTACAACATCAACTAAATTCTTATAAATCTAAAAACAATATAAAATCGATCTTCTATAGTCAACATAAATTTTATTAACAACCTTTTATTAACAACAAAAAACAAATTTTATTAAATATAAATTTTAATTAAATGGCAAATTGACTATTTTTTTAATTTTTCACTTCAAATTTAAGACGGTTTTTGCATAAAACTTTAAAAAGTTTTTAAAAATACTAGTAATATTGATGAACAATACAGATTTAGATTTTACACTCAATGTTATTTATATTTGTTACTCTTAAACAATTGCTTTAAAAAAATTTTAGGAAGTTAAATCAAATTTTAATTTGTTTATTAATTATATGCGTATTTACTTTTATGAAATTACAACTCTATGTTAATTAGCCTACACAAAGTTATAGAGGACTTTCAAAATATATCTTAGAGTTCGTGATCCACTGTAAGCCTCTACTGTAGAAAAAATCATATCTTTTAAAGAATAAGGTTTTGTTGTACGTTAAACTGTGTCATCATTTTGCTGTGCCCATATTTCTATAACATTGCGCAAACACAACATGGCCACTTTCCTGGAACTAATACAGTGGAGGCGACGCGTTGATAAGTTAAATTCGGCCGAGCCGTAGACAAATTCAAATTTCTCGTGCAGGACAAAACCACCTAGCATAATTGTACTTACTCGGTGATATTATCAAAGAATAACAAATATATTTTAAGATTTTATTAATGATTTTGATTGACATTGAGATCGGGAGGTAGGCGTTGCTGGCTTTTTACAGTTTTTTAAAAAAAGAACTTGAAACAATGTTAAATTATGCTTGAAAATACTTTTATAAGCCTCTTCGAGAAATGAACAGCAAATTGTTAAAATATTGAAATCATATTACTTGTAAAGCCTCATAATTAAAAATCGAACATTAGCAAAATACTGTAAAAAAAATAACCTTTGAAATTTTTTTTCACGATAAATAAAATTTTGAAAAGTTATTTAAAATTGGCAAGTTAGAAGATATAAGGTCGGTTCAGACTGAAAGTGGACGCAAAAAAGTAAAACGCTTGGGGGAAAACGGAAAAAAATTTTTTCTCTACAGTATATTTATCCTCCTGACTTTTTATATTTTATCGCCAAGCAATCATCCCCACCTGCTTCCGGAGATACCAAGATGTTGACGTACGAACGAAAGTTTTTTATTTGGTTTTTCAATTTATATTTAGATATAAATGTAGCTGTAAAAAATGGATGACATAACTTTTTCGTCTTTATGTTTTCAATCTCAGTAAAAATTATATTTAATAAGATTAATATTTATTCCGTTTGTAAATTTTTACATTGATTTTGCTTTGTCGCGAGATAATGAATTAAAAACTTTTGTCTAAAATTATAGTTTTGCGAATATAACAAAATATGCTGGTATTCAATTTATCTATACTTTTTTTGTACATTGTGTTTATCTCTGATGGATTACCATGGTCGACATGGACTTCATGTTCTTCACAAGAAAACTGTCATCAAAAAAGTTTACTAGAATGTGATAAAGGAAAAGGAATTCAATGTGCACCAGCACAAAGAAATAATTTCATATATCAAATAGCAATTTCCAGCAATTGTAACAAAACTTGCGACGCATACGGCACACAGGATTGGAAAATAGACCATGGAGTAAGAACTGAAAAAATTGAAATAATTTTCTGTTTCTTGTTTTTTTCTTGCCATTAAAAAAAACTTTAATTTTAACAGGTTAGAAAATTTGTCAATACATTTGTTCTGATTAAAAAAATTACAATGCTTCTTCAAATTCAATTGAAAGTTCTAGAAATTTGATTATAAAAATTCACAAAAGTAAAAGCAGCAAAATTCTTTCAAGTAAAGCAATAACATTATCGTTACAATACTTTTTAAATCACAAGCTGTACTGTAGAAATAAATGTCATTGGGGAACACAGCGCTGGGGAACATGGATACCCACACTTGTTTTTACTTAATTTTGTGGTTTTGAATTCAAAAATGCAGTTCAGTTTTTTTAAAGCTATAGATTTTTTGCAATTGAGCGTTTTTATTTTTAGCGATTTTTGCACTTCTAACGTAAAATAACGGGGGTTATTCCGTAATAGCCATTTGCACCTGAGGCTACATAAGAAATTTTGAGTATAACAGGCATCAATATTCAGTCTTAAACATTTAATCAATTTGCAAATAAGTGTGTATGAACACCAATGTGTCTATCAATATAGAAAAAATACAAGATCAAATTTGGCCGTATTCAAGCAAGAATTTGCAAGTGTAGCTCCTGCGATTGAAGACTTCTTCGGGACAATCTTGCTTGATACTCCAGCAATAGTCTGGAATCATTTTTCTGACCCATCTGCCTTGGTAGCTGTCACAGTCTTTGTTTGGGAATCCCAAAGGACCAGTTCAGTTAGGTAACCCGAATACCTGCGCTGAAGCAAAGCTGTGTCTAAATTTTATTTTATTCCGGCTCAAGAAGTAGTCTTGCTATGAGCCTGACAGTTTATACAGTTGGTTTAACGAAAGCTCGGGTTGGTTTTGTTGAAGACTCTTCTTCACCACAAACAGAGACCACTTGCTCTAATAAGAACGAATGTATTACAAAAATTCACGACCGACGAAACTTCTATTCCACGCTTTGCCACACTGCAAAGCGAAAATCAACACTATAACTTGATTCAATCAACACAACTAATTCTACCTCTGTAGAACACAGCTCCCAGCCACTAGCACAAAATAAATTCAACACTCGACGACCAATACAAAAAGTAACGGGCCTTCCGCGCGCAACCAATTACTTCCACTCGAGTCGTCTCCAAATCACATCTAATCATAATAATCGCTACGCATCGGCTTTATATAGAAAACAAGATCACGTGACGTAAACTTGCTCGTAAATTCGAGATTTAGCCAAAACTCCCTGGAGAGATCGTTACGCTCGAATCAAATATCATATACGCGAAGATTCTATCTTCCAAATAGCAAAGCTTGAACAAAACATATTACGTCATACTGTCGGCGCAGAGAGAAAAGAAGATACATGTAACGAGCAATAGAACAAATTGGACGTATATCGCATAATACAACAGCAGCAATCAAGAGACGCAATTATTCTCTAACAAAACAAATATAATACTTTTAATGGGGATAAACTGTATCGTTATGATTAAAATTATTAGGAATAAAGTGTGACAGTAGCAATGTTCTATGGTTATAAGGTCTTAATAAAACGCTCACTTTATTCATCACTAACAGCTCCGGGTTTACAAATTTGAGGCTCTTAAAGCTATCCAGAAACAGTCTTCATTCAATTGGAATGTACAAGACAGCAACTAACTGCCTGACCAGACCACGGCTATTGTGACAGTAAACAAACTTCTTCTGTTCTGAGAAAAATGTTATAAACACTGGTTTCGCTTTCGAAAATACGAAACTTTTGCAGACTTATCAAGTAGATACTTTACTAGCAGCCTGGAAACTAATATCTCTGCAGCTTTCTTAGAGAGTCCCAAATCACAAACTAAGTCATTCAATTTTTTTTGGCTAAACGACACAGTGCTGATAGCCAATTGATGACATCTAAAAAGGATTTAGTTTCAGAAAGCATCTCGTTATTGCAGCCATCATGTTCTCCCAGATCATCATCACTGTCTTCACATGAAGAAAAACCACTAAAAACCGGAACCGAAAGTTCTTTACTATGTGGAACTGGTCAAATGGCTGAGGGAATGCTTGGATCGAAGATCTAATGCCAATTTTTTTGCCAAGACCTTTCGGGGTTCCCGCCAAAACAAGAAAATTTTAAAAGGCAGTCACTTTTGTTTTCTTTTGTCAAATCACGAAGCACTTTTTCACAGTTATGACACACGATATGAGACGAACATTTCTTGTCTTGGTCATTATGGGAAATTTGAAAGGATGCTTTGTAGGCATGCTTCACAAACGAAGTAATATTACGCCTTTGACGAAGAAGTTTATAGCACCCACATACATAACAAAAAAACCCGGCTTATTTTTACATTTACGTATACGAGAAGAAGCCATGTTTACAACTGATATAACAAAACGATTTGTAAGTAAAACAACTCACGAAAAATTATAAGCCAGCAACAGAAAAGTAAATTAATATACAAGTGTAAAAATATGGCAGATTTAAGACCGCAGTTAGTTGACCTATACTAAAGACTCTAGACTAACTAACACCGTGTGCAGTGCTATGCACACTCTCGACTGCAAACTCAAGAAGTTTATTACGATCGCACGTTTTTTGGTTGCTTAGTAACCTGGTAGTCTTACATGATCGCACACAGTCAGTACTCCTTCCAAGTACTTCTATTTGTATAGCTGTTGGATCTTATAAACAGACCGTATTGATGCTCTGATTTGACTTTTTGATTGCATTTTCAGCACTTCTTGCTGTCACCGACTGCACATGCTTTACTACAGTAAGATGCTTGACCTTTGTTTGTACCGATTGTATACTTTACTGATTGTATTGAAAGTGCTGCAGCTAGAAAATCTGCTAATTTCTAATGGGGACAAAAGTAATTGAGCGTTTGCAATTGTCAGCTAGTGCGCTGCACTATTCGTTAATTCGAGACCAGGGTTAGGTTAATTACGTATAGCAATATACGTAGGTATGCATCAATCCGTTTTTATGGGAATCCGGATTTTCAAATTCTGCTAAAATCAGAACATATAGACAAAAACCAACTTCAGGTGTGAAATTAGCGTAAAAAATCCATCAAGAATCATTTGAAAAATCTCATGAAATACAACATGAAAAAAATTGTTCCCTTTTGTTAATAAAAAAAATTTTATGTTTAAGTTGTCTATACGAGGGCAATTCAAAAAGTTCTAAGACAAATGACATAAATTTAAACTTAGAAAAAATAGTGTAAAAAAATGACCTGGAATCGTACCACTGATGACTTCTAAACAAATTTGACAAGTTGCAGCATTGTAAATTTGTTATTCAATGTTTCAGATTACATATTAAAAAACAACTTTTTTGCTCCATACAGCGTCTGGAAAGCTCCATTGTCAAATTCTGTTCGATCATGAGAACGCTCCAGCACACATGGCCAAGACTGTAAAGACAATTTTACAAGAGTTTCACCCAAAAATTCTTTCACACCCTCCCTGCAGTCCTGATTTAGCTGCTGGTGATTTTTTTCTGTTTCCAAAGTTGAAGAAACATTTGAAAGGATTGCAAGAAGACATTTGAAAGGACATTTGAAACGATATATGGGGCAAAAAAGTTGGTTTTTAATATGTAACGTGTAACATTGAATAACGAATTTACAATGTTACACGTCACATATTAAAAAAAAAAAAAAAACTTTTTTGCTCATTGTAACATTGAATAACAAATTTACAACTGGCACCAATCCAGATCTAGGTTTTGCTAGCGTAGGTCCAAACAGTCGCTTACCGGATAGACGTGTCCTTGAAAAGTTCCCCAGGTCACAACATCGACGTTCGCTTATTACACGACCAAGGTTTGCTATGGCAGTGCCAAGCATGCCTGTTAAGCGATGGAACTTCCGCAAGGCCAAATGGAGTCACTACATTGCTTTGACAAATAATTTCGCAAAGACTTTGTTGCCGCTTGATTCACTTGATGTGGATGCGGCTTACCAGAACTTTTGTAACACCATTAAGAAAGCAGCCAAAAAGACGATCCCACGCGGGTATCGAAATAACTATATTCCGTGTTGGGATGCAGAGTGTGAATCCCTCTATAAAACCTTTCTGCATTTTCCTCAGGGAGACGACTCAAGCTTGGCTGCCACCGTTCTGCTTGCCAAGCTTGACAGAAAACGAAGAGATCGATGGTCCGAGGCAGTTCGGAGCATTGACTTTTCACACTCTAGTCGAAAAGCATGGAGTATTTTGAACAACCTTACTGGTAGGTCACGACACTCTCCTCGTCACTGCCCGTTTCATTCGATGCTATTGCATCTCAGCTGGTTAGAAATGGGAAATACAAGGCTGTTGATCGCAAGTCATCTCGACTTGTCTCTCAAGAAGTGTCTGAATTTTGGAGGACCACAACACCAGACGCAGTAAATATCTCTGAAAATTTTTCACAGAGAGAATTTGCTGCTGCCCTCCAACATTAAAACCAGGTAAAGCTACGGGACCTGATTCCATCTGCCCCGAGCTTATACTCAATGCCGGAGCTGCTTTGAAGTCCTGGTTACGTGAATTCCTTTCTTCCTGTTTGCGCCGACTCAAAATTTCCAATATCTGGAGAAGAGCGCTTGTAGTTGCGACCCCAAACCAGCAAAGCTAGTGGGGCACCCAAAGAGTTATCGACCAATATCTCTGCTCTGTGTCCCCTACAAGATCCTCGAGAGGCTTATCTACGCCCGCTTTGAACCGTTAATCGATCCACTGCTCCCTAAAGAGCAGGATGGGTTCCGACGCGGGAAGTCAACCGTAGATCAAGTTGTTCTGCTAACCCAGAACATCGAGGATTCTTTTGAGGCTAAAAAGAAGGCCGGTGCCGTATTTATCGATTTGACAGCTGCTTATAACACTGTCTGGCACCGTGGCCTTACCTGTAAGCTGCTCAGACTACTTCCGGATAAACACATGGTCAAAATGATTATGGAGCTTGTCCGAAATCGAATTTTCACCCTTACCACCGGTGACAGCAAACAAAGCAGGCTATGCCATCTTAAAAACGGCGTTCCTCAGTGACCGGTTTTGGCTCCCCCCCTATTTAACATTTATACTTACGATCTTCATTCCATGATTTCCAGAAAGTTTGCTTATGCTGATGATCTAGCATTGTTGCATTCTTCTGGAAACTGGAAGGACTTGTAGGGGACTTTAAGCCAAGACATTTCTACACTTTCAGCTTATCTCCAGACTTACAGGTTGAAGCTCAGTCACATTAAGACGGTGACGGCAGCCTTTCACTTAAATAACCGAGAGGCCAAACGTGAGCTAAAGGTCTACAACAATAGTAGACTTTTACCGTTCTGTCCAACCCCTACTTAGCTTGGGCTAAAACTGGACAGATCGCTCACGTTTCGTCACCACTTAGTGGCATTGCGCAAAAAACTATCTTCGCGCGTCACACTGCTGAGGCGACTCGTGGGCTCGGGATGAGGTGCTGGTGCTAAAACACTTCGCATAGCCACCTTATCTCTAGTCTACACAACAGCTGAGTATTGTGCGCCAGTCTGGTGTCGAAGTGCTCACACTCGCCTCATCGACAGTGTCTTGAATGACGCCTTGCGCATAGTTACTGGATGCCTGCGTCCCACTCCAACGGACCACCTACCTGTACTCTCAGGCATCCAGCCAGTTGAGTTTTGCCGAGCGACACTCTCCTTGGCTCACCGTGGATCTCTGGACCCCGATCATATCTTGTATGGTCTTTTAAGTGGGTCCTCAGATACTCACCAAGTGAGACTAAGATCCAGACGCCCGTTGTGCCAGCTGCGCGGAATCTTTTGAACAACCTTACCAGACTTGGCATCCGTGCTTCTGAATGGACAAATCACAAATGGAAAACGGAGTACTGTAAAAATGCTTCCAGGCTCCGTGCTTTTGTGCCCGGACCGGTGCCAGGCCTGTTGGGATGGGCTTACCCCGAGCAGCTTGGGTTCGGCTCAACCGCCTGAGGACTGGTGTTGGGTGATTTCATTCGTTTATGCACAAATGGGGTCTCGTTCCTTCACCGAATTGCGAGTGCGGCGCCTCTGAGCAAACCGCAGACCATGTACTAACAGCGTGCCCTATACATCGGGCACCACATGGAGCACGAGGTCTGACGGTTTTGGATGACGAAAATTGATGCTGGCTTAATAACACCACTGCCAGCATCTGATTCAGGCAGTGCAGCAGTCTGGGGTAGTAAAAGGATAAACCCTCGGCCCCAGTCCTGTTTGTGTCTGACCTGGAGTGGATGCCCTTCAAACAATGACGACGACAAATTTACAATACTGTAACTTATCAAATTTGTTTAGAACTCATCATCGGTACAATTCCAGGTCATTTTTTACACTATTTTGAGTAAGTATAAATTTATGTCATTTGTCTTAGAACTTTTTGAATTACCCTCGTATCATTACCCTGCAAGTTTGCTTGCAAATTTAAGTTTTGGTGATTGGTCTTGTACAAACTCTTGCTAAAAAATTCAACTAAACATCTTTTCTACATTATACAGAACAACTTTTTTCTTTGACTACGAGAAGTGTCAGCCTATACTCATATAAGTTAAAACAGTGTTTTTCAAAAGGCGGGTCGCGACACTTTACACTGTCGCAAAATAGGCTTCGGTGTGTCGCAAAAATATAGTCTTTAATTTCTTATACAAATTAAAAATGAAGTAACAAGTAAACCTTTGGAGTTCAAACTTAGAACAAAAGACTTTTTTGTAGAGAAGGAGATGAGAGCGGCTTTGTCCAAGTGTAGATTTTTATCGGGGAGAACACTACTTTTTAGAGACAAAAATCAAGAAACTCAAGACAAAGTGAAGACCTTTTTTTTAGAAAACACTGCTTTTTAGGAACGATTTTCTTTTCTTTTAACAAACGTCGAGGTTTATCAGTTTGAAAATGTGGTATGCCTAAACATAATTAATTGTTTCTTTGTTCTTTTTTTTGAAATTAATAAATTAAAAAACTAATATTTGTTTTTGTTTTATTTAAATATAATACTTCTAAATTGATGAAAAGATTTTGTTTACTAAAATGTATTGCACGATTCAAAAGATTTTGTAAATGTGTCGCATTGATAAAAGGTTAGAAAAACACTGAGTTTAAATGTTGAGTGTTTATCTCAAATACTGTATTTTTCATTTTATCAGGTTCTTCTAGAATGTCAAGGCAACTGTTATGATTCTACACTAACTTTTAGTTACTTTTGCAAAAATAATTCAGCATGTAAACGAACTCAATATATTCGTTGTTACAATGAACAAACATGTACAGGAGTGTGGAATATAACTGGATCACCAAGTCGATGTTCAGTTACATGTGGAGGTGGAATAAAAACATCAACAGTTACTTGTGTAGATCCAAGTACAGGTAAAATTAGTTACCGAAAATATCAGCAAATATGATGCTTTTATTTCTAAAAAATTTACATTTAAGATTGTTAATGTTTGAAAAAATTTGCTTTAAAAAACTTTTTTTCTTGTTATTCCGTGAAATTTTTACAAGTTACGGCAGACACCACATTGCGCAACGCACATTTATCCATTTTAACCTCACTGCCTGACTATGGTTTTGATTTTAAACTCTTATCAGTGAAAGTCTACATGTACTGAGTATCTTTTTAAGCATCTGGTCATTGACAGGCCTGATGCACAATGTTGCATTTTAGGCAAAGTTACGTGTTGATGAGGGCTAGAAGCTTTAAAAATGTGTTAATAAAGCGATGAAAATTATATTTTTGTCAAAATTAATTTCTTTTTGCTTTCAGTTATTTTCTTTTTTTTACAGTAAATCTATTTCTGCTCAACATATCTTTTCAAAATCTAAAAGTATTTATAATTAAAATATTTTCTTTTTTTTACAAATTATAAGTATTAACTATGCAAATAAACAAAAAATATTTTTTAATATAAATCTATAAAATTTTCAGTAGATTTATGCAAAGGAAAAAGCGTCAATATTATATCAGAAAACATATGTTAAACAATACATTTTGGCTTAAGAAAAGTATTTTGATATATGCAACAATAAAAAACACATCTATTTTAATGCTTTAAGTATTTATTTCTATAAACGTTTGAAACAAAATTAAAATAATTCCAAACTTTTTTTTATCTCAATAAAATTATTTCCTTGAAAATATCCTAATAAAAACATTTTATACAGGAAACAGTTCTTACAATTGCAATAAAACTAACTTTGGAAAAATTACAGAAACAACAATAAATCAGCCTTGTAATACACACACTTGTCCAACCTGGTCAACGTGGAGTGAAATGACTATGTGCTCTGTATCTTGTGATAATGGAACAAAAATGTTAAATTCAACTTGCATATATAACGGGTCTTTTTCAACTTTATGTGAAGGTACGTTTTAATAGCTAAATTAATTTTAGTCTAAACTAGTCAAATTTAGTCTTAAAGTAAATTATCAACATAATGAATAATTATTGTTTTAAGATTGAACCTTTCAATATTGTATTGTGACTTCTTTGACAATGCTGCCTTGTTTCCTAATAATTATTTTTATTGAGATTTGTTTTGAAGTCCTTATATAAATTTGTACAGCAAAAGCGTTAAAAAATACGAATATCTTCAACTGTTTAATAATTTGTTCTACCGATTAAAAGAAAAAATTTTTAACGTTTTTTAGTTTGCGAAAGTCTATATTCAATATGTTTGTTTTTGTTTTTAAAAAATTATATTTTGTTGGATTACACTTACAGCCTGGGACAAAAGTTTAAGACCACTTTTGGAAAAACGCACATTGTAGAAAAAAGCTTCTTAATCACCTAATACTAAGTATTTTTGTGTCAAAATGCATATTTAGGTTTTGAAAGTAAACCTTATTACATATTAATTTTTAATTTTCACGTTCAATTATTATTTTAAACTTTAAGCTTAAAATTACAAAATTTTGAACCCCGAAAATTGGCAAAAAAACTAGCAGTCAGCGTTGAAAAACGCATTCAATTTACCAGTCTTTGCACAATGAAAGTCTCAGAACGTGAAATATCAAGGCAGAGGAAAGTTAACAAACCTGCTGTACCTAACACCATCAAAAATTTCAAAAAAAAGTACTTTCAAGGACAGCAAAAAAACAGGCCGTCCGAGCATTTTTAACAGTGGATATAAACGTTTTATCAGGAAGAGAGTGAGTCAATCTCCTAAGAACTTTGCTGAAAAAAATACAAGCTAAAATGGCATAAGGAAACTTCAAAACTAGTAAAATTGTTTTTTCACTAATTTTGAAGTTTCCTTATGCCATTTTAGCTTGTATTTTTTTCAGCAAAGTTCTTAGGAGATTGACTCACTCTCTTCCTGATAAAACGTTTATATCCACTGTTAAAAATGCTCGGACGGCCTGTTTTTTTGCTGTCCTTGAAAGTACTTTTTTTTGAAATTTTTGATGGTGTTAGGTACAGCAGGTTTGCTAACTTTCCTCTGCCTTGATATTTCACGTTCTGAGACTTTCATTGTGCAAAGACTGGTAAATTGAATGCGTTTTTCAACGCTGACTGCTAGTTTTTTTGCCAATTTTCGGGGTTCAAAATTTTGTAATTTTAAGCTTAAAGTTTAAAATAATAATTGAACGTGAAAATTAAAAATTAATATGTAATAAGGTTTACTTTCAAAACCTAAATATGCATTTTGACACAAAAATACTTAGTATTAGGTGATTAAGAAGCTTTTTTCTACAATGTGCGTTTTTCCAAAAGTGGTCTTAAACTTTTGTCCCAGGCTGTAGTTTATATTTTTGCTGTTTAGAAAGTAATAATATGACAATACGCACAAAAAATAAAAGCTGCAACACAAACGATTGTAAAACAACTTCAACAACTCGTCAATCAGTAACAGGTTTGAAACTTTTAAAGTTGTTCTATTATCTTTAATTAAAACAAGTCAAAAAATGTTTATTGTAATAAAGTTTAATAAAAAAAATCATAGAAAAACGTTGAAGACTGTGATAAGCACTAATAAAGGTCTCGATATTGGTCTCGAGTTGGTGGTACAGTTTTAAACACAAAAAATTGGTCTCGAGAACGACGTTTTTTTGGTCTCAGTCTCGTCTCGGTCTCGATCTTGTGCTAGTGGTCTTAACTTTGATCTCAAAATGGTGTGGCCCCGGTCTCGTATTTTTAAAATTGATATTGAGACCGGACATTTTTTGATATTTTAGCTACTTGATATTATTGTGATGAATTTCGTAGTTGTTTAAAAACGGTATCTATTAAACCGGAGTCATTTGAATATAAAACTGTGCTTCAATTTAAAGTGATAAAAAGCTTAGAATCAAACTTCTTTCATTCTTAGTTTTACCATTTTCTCACGTTTATTTCAATGAAAAATTTTTAGGGAGATTTGGGCCATCTGTTATAGGCTAATCCGACTACGAAAAAACTTTAATTTTATTTTTCGGCAACAAACAAGTCAAATAATTTAGTCAATGTAGTTCTAAATATATCTTAGACAATATATTTTGAGTAGGATATGTTCTGGCACAGTTGTTTAGACATGGTTATTTAGGCACGGCTTATTGGGAGCTAGTTGATTTGGCACCATCCTATTTGGCAATGGCTGTTTTGGCGCTAAAAGCATTTTATTTAAAAATCTTATGGAAAAGCTTTGGTAAAGAGAAGTTTTCTTTAACGACATAACAATTGCAAAAAGCAGCTGTAGTGGATTTAACATTTTCTTAATTTTTTTACTAATTAAATATTTAAAACTTATTATACAAAGAAATCCCATCTGTACGCTTTTGGAGTAATGATTATTTCCAGTAGAAATAAAAAATACCTGTGGCTCATTGCTAAAAAATGTTTCCTAATGTTAAACACCTGGCTGGTGCTAAATCGGATAGCGTCAACATGAACCGTGTCCAACTGTCAGCTGACGAACAAATGATTGTACTCAAATATTGGGGCTTAAATGCCAGCTCGTAATAGTCCCTTTCCAATATATTTCACTGATGTGTGTTATAAAGCAGATTAACTGCGATAAAAAAATGACTTTAACGTTAACTAGAAGCAAAGCGTTTATAAGTATTCACTTTAAAAATTTCTTAAAGTAAATTTAGATCAGAATCCGATAGGGATAACACTATGGTAGCAACAAAGTTGCCTGGAGCTACGACTCAAAGCGGAGAGTGCTGTAGAATGCAATAGCATTGTTCAGGTCAGAGCAAAATTATTGGTCATTGAATTTTTTTCGTTTTTTATACATTTAAAGGGAATTGTTTTTAATCCAAAGTAATTTTAGATTTACCGGACACATTTCTGGGTACCTTAATAGCAGCCACCTTTGTAGAATCATTTAAACTCTCTGTTTGTTGCCAGAAAAAATTGTTTTTGGACTAAAGCTTTTTCACTTACAGCGCAAGTGAGCGCACAACCGATCACAACCAAGCCTGCTCTTTTTCTCTAAGGCAATGAAAAACGCTGTTATTCTTAATGTTCTCTCACTTTAAATCAATCGCGTTTTCTTTTAACACATCGTTTCCAACAAATTTTTTTGACGAGACTTGGCCAAAAGAATTTTAAAGATAACAGTCTTTAAAAAGACTTCAATAGATTAAAAGAGTTAAGTGTTCCGTTAATACCATTGGTCTTGTAAAGTTTTATACTACTGAAAAGTTATTTAATTAATATTAATTGAATTCCATTATTTTGGAACGAATAGAAACCATTTAAAAATGATGAAACATTTGTTAAGAAAATATCATTATTGTCCAAAAATTTTATTGAGTTAACTTTAACCGCAAATGACTTTTTTTACAGGATCACACAATTTTTTTTTATTGGCAAAGGATCTACTTCTCCCTAAACAGCAGCCTGGGTTTCTACGCGGTAAGTCAACCGTGGATCAAGTCGTTTTTTTGATACAGAACATTGAGAATTATTTTGAAGCTAAAATAAGCATCAGTGTCGTATTTTTTAATCTGACAGCAGCATATGACACTGTCTAGTACTGTGGCCTTACCTGCAAGCTGCTAAGGCTTCTGCTGAATAAGCACGTAATCAGAATGATCATGAAGCTTGTCCGAGACGAAAGTTTTACTCGTACTACCGGTAACAGCAAGTAAAGTAATTACTACGTTGTTTAAAAAACTGAGTTTCTCAGAAATCGGTTTTGGCTTCCCTCCTTTTCAACATTTGAATTATAGAGTACGTACGACCGGTCCTCAACAATTTTCAAAAAGTTTTTCTTATGCAGACGATCTAGCATTATTTCACTCTTCTGGAAACTAAAAGGATAAGGAGGAAAATTTAAGCCAAGACGTAATTACACTTTCAGCATATTTTCAGACTTTGAGGTTAAAACTCAATCACATTAAGACAGTGACGACAGCTTTTCATTTAAATAACCTAGTGGCGAAACGTAGGCTAAACGTCTACAACAACAGTAGACTTTTACCATTCTGTCCAACCCTACTTATCATGAGGTAAAACTGGAGAGATCGCTTACGTTCGATCAACGTTTAGTGGCATTGCGCAAAAAACTATCTTTGCGCGTTACACTGCTGAGGCGACTTGTAGGAGAATGGAGTGCTGGTGCCAAAACATTTTGCACAGCTGCCCTATTTCTGGTCTATTCAACAGCTGAGTAATGCGCACTAGTCTGGTGTCTCAGCACTCGCACTCGCCTTATAGACAATGTACTGAATGACTCCTTACGCATAGTTACTGAATGCCTGCGTCCCACTCCGACAAACCACTCATTCATATTCTCAGGCATCCAGACAGCTGAGCTTCGCCGAATAGGAACGATACTTTCCTTAGCTTACCGTAGATCTCTGGACCCGGATCATATCTTGTATAGTTTTTTAAGTAGGTCCCCAGATGCTTGTCACGAGAAACTAGGACCTAGACACCCGTTTGTGTCAACTGGGTGAAATCTTTTAAACAATCTTGCCGGACTAGGCATCCGTGCCTCTCAGTACACGAATAACATATAGAACGCGGAGTACTGCAAGAATACATTCAGACTCCGTGCTTTCATATCCAGGACCGGTGCCAAGCCTATTGGAATGACCTTGCCCCGAAAAGGTTGGGTTAAACTCAATCGCCTGCGGACTGGTGTTGATCGATTCCACTGGTCCATGCACAAATGGGGTCTCGCTTCTTCACCAAATTGCGATTGCGACTCCATTAAACAAACTAATTACGTATCCCATACATTGGGCACCACATAAAGCATGAGGTCTGACGGTTTTAGATGACGAAACTCGATGCTGGCTTAACTTTTAATGCATTTTTCTCTTACTTTATATAAACGATTTGCCGAATTGTGTTTAAAGTATTCCTCGATTATTTGCTGATGATACTTGTTTGCTAATAAGTAAATTCACCATCGAAAAACTTCAAATTGAACTAAATTAAGATATAACCTTTGTTTATAAGTGGCTAAAGTCTAAAAAACTTACACTTAATACTTCAAAATTGCAAATAATGATTATTTCTTCTAAATTAAATTTTTTAACGCCTCAACAATGTTAATTGTTTTGCCGGGTCAATTCAAATTGCAACAAAAGTAAAATATCTAGGTGTCAAGATTGATAACAAATTACACTTTAAAGCCAGCATAAATTTTGTGGAAAAAAATTTGCTGATCTGTTGGTATTTTTCGAAAAATCAAATATTATTTAGACCTCATCTCTACTATGCTCTTATTCGTTCTCCATTAATTATGATTTGATTATCTGGGGCAACACCTATTCATCATATCTGACAAGATTAACAATTTTACTAAATAAGCCAATTAAAATTCTTAAGAGCTAAAGCTGGTATACCAATAAATTTCAATTATATCAAAAATGTAATATATTATCTCTACCACAATTAATAAAATTTGAAATAGCTAAATTTATTTATATCTTTTTGAAAAACCACTCACCAACCTCATTTGACAATTACTTTATTTTAGCACAAAAAAACAAATCTTCATCCAACCAGATTTGCAAACTATGATCAATTGGCTATCCCATTTTTCAAAGCCAATAGAACCCAAAATTTTATTAAATACACAGGCTCTTTAATTTGAAACAGTATTCCCCTAAACTAAGATTACAATGCTTTAATAAATTCAAAAGAGATAATAAAATCTTTTTTATAAATTTATAAAAAAGATAATATTAATAATAATTATATCTATTGCCCACAGTCTTATGGTACTTAAATTGATTGTTTTTGTTTCATCTGTTTTTATTTGTATTTGTTTGTTCGTTCTAGCAGTCTAATATATAAAAATAATTTAATTTAAACGTGTCGGTACTTCGAAGCGCATACATCTCCTCTCTATTCAAAGGGAGGCTACTTGAATCGAAGACTTAACCGTCCCTTTGTAGTCTTCCTGTCATTTTCAAACAACTATATTTTAATGTATGTGTTTGTTTTTTGTTTTTTGTTTTTTCCATGTTATTCAAGTTCTTTTTGTTTAAATTTGACAAATAAGAAACTTGTCTGTCTGTCGGTCAACAAAACTGCTCTTTTTTTTGCAGATTCTTTAATATATATTTTACTGTGGACCGGAGCAGGATTGTTGTTGATTTTTATTGGGATAGTTATTTTTGTAATTCGCAGAAAGCAAAAAAAAGTCCACGCCATGGTCGACATGAAAAATAATTCTTCTACTGATTTTAGTAAGAATTTTTTAACAATTTGCAAAAAAGAAATCACTAAAGTTTATTTTTACAACACAAGTCTATTTTTGTATCAAGCTGTAACGTGAGCCTAGACAGGGAAGGAGGGAAATTTTTTTTTTTCTTAGGCAAGTTCAATTGCTGCACCACAGGGCACAACATATCACTTCTATAATTGAAAAACTTAAGTTATGCATTTATCCGGTACTTGTTTTTTGAGTTGCTAGCAGGTGCTTTTGTTTAATCTATCATATACTGTTAAAAGCTGTGTCCTAGTTGGTTTCCTAGTTTGTTCATTAAACGCACCGTACCTGAGAGGTCTGAAAACAAAGATAGAATAAAAGATTTCTGCTGTAGTACGTAAATACTAGCTGCTGTTCTGTTGTAATTTTTTTGTGGTAAACAAAATATCAATATAAACTATGTGCAAAGTCGCCTACTGTTGAACTTTTGTCATTAGCTTCTACGGTAGGAGATAAATTTGTCCTCTGTCTGTTTATTTTATTCATGGACTTCATTAGTCGGAGCAGAGTTGCTCGTGATATCTATCTTACTTTTTTATATTTTACATTTAAAGACTTTTTTTATATAAATAACTATTTTTTTGTTATATTACCAAGCAAAATAAATGAATGTTAATGAAAAAATTATGGTCCGATTCTGATATTTTTTTGGATCAAATTAGATTTAAATTCATATTGCGTTTGGAAATTTAAAGTTGTTAATTTTTTCTTGCGTAATCTTTTCGTTTCTTAAAAAGAGTAAAAACGCTAGTTTATGGTAAACCGTAAGTATAATGTAAAGTATAAAAATTATTTTTACTCTTTTTAAAAAAACTTGTCGCTTGTAAAAAATTGATTCTAATGTTCAGAACACTCCAATAATACCTCGGTAGAATCAAGTCACAACAATCGCTTATCAAACATTAGACATAATACATCGGAAATGAGTTATAACTATTCAGGTAAAATAACGTTATAACTTTACACATTTTTTTTTATATGTTAATCTACAGTATATCAAAATAAATATTATGATTTATTAGGTTTTGGCTTTTACAAGTAATTTAGGTCATTGCATTTCAATCTTTTTAAAATTGCAAACCAGATACGTTTGCAAAGATTGCGGCCCAGCGGTGCGTGCTTGCTTCATTTTGGAAGAAAACGAGTAAAAACTTAAATGAAGACCAAAAAAAGATTATCAGTTTAATTATCCAAATATTTTTTTTAATTCTAAAACTTGATATTTTTTTTTAATGCATTGTTTTTAAAGCTGATTTGTTTTAGAAACTAAATTTTAAAAATGATTATTTAGTTTAAATTAGTTATATGTTTTGTAAAACTGCATTTCTTTTTGTTGTTTAAGGAAAATAAGTTAAACATTTGTTTTTTATAACTTTTGCAGTTTAATATGAAGAGTATAAAAATAAAAACACGTAAAAATTTAAAAATTTAAAAAAGCCAAACAGCATTTTTCCGTCAATTTTTCGGGATAAACTTTTATATTTCATTGTATAATCTTTATTAGAGTATATATATATCATAATTGCTGACGAGTTCTAACAAGAACGAAACTCGAGTCCGCTGCTTCCCATATTTTAAGCGGCTTGGTTTTCTAACTTAAACACTTATATACTTTATTGCAACTCTTACTCATTTATTCAAGTTTTATTTTTGCTTAGTTGTTGAACAAAAAATCATGAAAACAAAAAGATTTAAGAAAGATTTGAAAAGTTTTAAATCTTAAAAAACAAAAAAGATAAATAAAAATAGATGAAAGATCACGGCCAAAACGGTGGAAATTATATCTATAATTAGTCCAACTTATCAAAGAGCGAATTTAGCTCATCTGGGCATTGTGAGTAAACAAATACGTGAAAAAATCTCACCAGGTTCAAAAAACATTTTTTCACGTGGCAAAGACATTTTAATGAAAAAGATGGTTGGTAAAAAGGGCAAGTCATAACAACAAAAGGTCATTAAAATAAATAATGCTTAATGACATTAACGTATACTGTACAGCATTCTTATTGTTGATAATTATGTTGTAAATTTTCTGAAATGAAACGTGAAGTATATTAGCAACATTTTAAGTGCTATATCAGTGAGAAAAGAATTGAAGAGTTATATGAATAAATTTTTAAATGAGCCGTTGAACAAAAAAAAAAAATTAAACTAATAAAAGTGTATTTTTTTATATTTTTTCTTTTGTCAAAAATTAGCTTTATTTGCTGTGAGACTAATTTGTCTTTTTTTAAATTAATAAAAACTTTAAATAGTAATTATGCTACTTGAAAATTTTTTAATCAACACTATTCTTTATGATCACTTTTTGTTGGCCCAAATGGCAGGTGCTTTCTCCGGCCTGGAGCATGAGTAAGTCTGTTATTGTTGTTAACCATGACAGAACAAAATCAAACCTGCCAAAACGAAAGGATATCTACTCATCCCAATATTTAGCTAGGGTCAGCTAATCGACAAACGTCCTTTTCAGGAAGAGGTAATTTCTGAAAAAAAACTGCCCTTTTCAGGGCATATTGCCAACAAGTTCCAAAGAACCCGTTATCTCCAGCTAAACATCGAAGGCCTCACTACAAGCAAGATGGACGTTTTTTCATTATTTTGCTCTGCAGTTTGAGGCACTCGTCATCCTATTACAGGAGACCCATTGCACTAATGCAGAAAACTAGTACTTCCAAGCTTTCAACAAGCAGGAACTTCTTAAGCAGAAAGCATGGCCTGCCACATTTCTCCACGATCGAATAAGGTATACGCTTTTGGACCAATCTCTACAGACATCGGAGATCGAGTGCTTGTGCGTGGATATTGATGGTTATAAAATAGTTAACGTCTACAATCCTTCATTAAAGTGGCTGCGATCTCTAGATCTTCCAGTATTTCCCACCCCTGTCTATGCCGGCGATTTTAACTGTCGCCACTTTGATTAGGGTTACTATGATAACAGTCCGGAAAGTGAATGCTTGGTTGGCTAGGCAAGTATTAATAATAGTCTTTCCCTCCTCTACAATGCGAAGAACGCCTCCGGCTTGTACTCCAGCCGCTGGAAGACTGACATCAATCCAGATCTAGCTTTTGCTATCGAGCGTAGGTCTAGCGTAGGTCCTTAGTCTTTTCAGTTCGTTTAGTGGATAGACCTATTTTTGAAAAGTTTCCCAGATTACAACATCAATCTATGCTTATCGCCCACCAAGGTTTGTTTTTCTGTGCCAAGCATACCTGTTAAGCAATGGAACTTTTTCCTGGTCAAATGAAGTCACTACATTGCTTAAAGAAATAAAGTCGTAATGATTTTGTTGCCTGCGAGAATTTTTCACAGAGAGAATTCACTGCAGCCCTTCAACACTGAAAACCAGGTAAAACTCTATGCCTTAATTCCAGAGCTTATAATCCATGCTGGACTATGAAATCCTGATTACGTGACTTTCTTTCTTCCTGTTAGCTTCGAATCAAAATTTCTAGATTGGGAGAAGAGCGCTTGCAGTCGGATTCCCAAAGACAATGAAGCCCGTAGGAGTCCCAAAAACGTATAAATAAACATCTCTGCTCTGTAGCACCTACAAGATCCTCGAGAGGCTTATCTACGCCCGCATCAAGCCAATTATTGATCCCTTGCTCCCTAATGAGCAAGCTGGGTTTCGACGCGGTAAGTCAACCGTGGATCAAACCGTTTTGCTGACACAGAACATCAAGGATTCTTTTGAGATTAAATTTTGAGATCAGAATGATCATGGAGCTTGTCCGAAACTGAAGTTTCACCTTTACTACCGGTAACAGCAAGCAAAGTACTACGCCATATAAAAATCTGCGTTTTTAAGGGATCGATCTTGACTCTTCTCCTTTTCAACATCTGAATTATACGTACGACCTGTCTTCCAAGATTACCACAAAGTTTGCTTATGCAGAGGATCTAGTATTATTGTACTCTTCTGAAAACTAAAAGGACTCGGATGAGACTTTACGCCAAAATATGATTACGCTTTCATCATATCTCCAGACTTAGAGCTTTAAAGCTTAATGCCACTAAGACAGTGATCACAGCTTTTCATTTAAATAACCTAGTGGCCAAACGTGAGCTAAACGTATACAACAACAATAGACTTTTACCGTTTTGTCGAGCCCTACTTATCTTGAGGTAAAACTGGCACTCACACTTGCCTTATAGACAATGTACTGAATGACTCCTTACGTATACTTACTGAATGCCTGCGTCTCACTACAAGGGACCATTTACCCATACTCTCAGGCATCCAGACAGCTGAGTTTTGCCGAATAGGAACGATACTTTCCTTAGCTTACTGTAGATCTCTGGACCCGGATCATATCTTGTATAGTCTTTAAAGTAGGTCCCCAGATGCTTGTCACGAGAAACTAGGACCTAGACACCCGTTTGTGTAAGCTGGGCGGAATCTTTTAAACAATCTTGCCGGACTAGGCATCCGTGCCTCTCAAGCACAAATAACATATAGAACGCGGAGTACTGCAAGAATACATTCAGACTCCGTGCTTTCATATCCAGGACCGGTGCCAGGCCTATTAGAATAACCTTGCCCCGAAAAGGTTGGATTAAACTTAATCGCCTGCGGACTGGTGTTGAGCGGTTTTATTGGTTCATGCACAAATGGGGTCTCGCTCCTTCACCAAATTGCGATTTCGGTGCCATTGAACAAAATGCAGACCACGTTCTAATTACGTATTCCATACGTCGGGCACCAAATAAAGCATAAAGTCTGAAGATTTTGGATGACAAAACTCGATGTTGGCTTAACATTATCCATGCCATCATGTGATCCCGGAAGTAAAGCAGCATAGGGGGGCAGTAAAAGGATAAACTCTCGGCCTAATCTTGTTTGTGTCCGACCAGGAGTGGATGCCTTTCCGAACGACAACAAAAAATGACAACATTTTTTTGTTTACATCCATCATCCGGATTTTAATTAAGTTTGTGGAATTGTTTTCTTTCCGTAACAAACTACTCTAAGTTTTTTTAACTCAGATTTTACCAGAAGAGCATGAATAAAGATTTTAAGTTTTTGTATGTTGCAGAAGAGACAAGCATACACCACTATGAACAGATACCTTCTAGAAACAATGGTAAGTTCCGAGTAGTTGATAATAGAGTTAAATTAATTTATAGATAAATTTGTTTTTAAAGTAAAAATACTCCTACAAGTGTTCAGTTTATAAAATTCTTTGTCCTGTTTGTTTGGATCTGACAAGCATTCATTGAGTAAGTTTTGCTGTATAATGAGCTGAAAATGAGTATAAAAAAATGAATCTCAAATCGTAAATACTTAAATGTATTTGATAAGACGTTCTGTGAAAACGCTCTAAACTACATGTAAATGAATTTTATTATTTATTTTTATATTACTTGGTTGAATTTTTCTTTAATATTGCTTAATGAAATGGCTCATTTATAACTGGAAAGCTGCGCTTCGTAGTATGAATAAATTTTTAGCGCGTCTTTTTTGATTGTTGTAGAACTCGAAAACGTTTATGAAGAAGTCAATAAAGAAACCAAAAACAAAGACTCTGAGCTTTCAATAAAAGGAGCAAGTAAGATTATGCCTATTTCAAAACTTAATATCAACAAAAAAATTGCGTTCGTTGTTCTTAAAAAAACTCTTAAGTTATTACATCATAAAAAAAAAGACTATTTGTTTAATACGTATTTCAAGATATCAATTTTCGGACTAATTCAATTTGTTGTTTGATCTTGCCGAACTTATTAAACGCTAATTAAAAAATTAAGACAACACACTATAAATATCCTGCTCCAACTTGACCCATTTTTTGATTCCGTTCTCTTACATTACTGATTGTCAGCCGGTCTACCGTGGCACACTTGTGAATCGCAAAAGATCCGGTGTGATGTAAAAACTTTTCTTAGTTTACCTATGTAATGCTGAACTCTTTTGTTTCACTTTTCAAAGTTTTGAATTGCTGAAAGATGTAAATTATTCAAGACTTTTTTAGTTTTACTGACTTTCAAATGTCTATGAAGTAGAAAAGTACTAACAATCTTTGATTTAAAGTGGAAACCAATTTTTGGTCTTTAGTTGATTTTTACGAGTGACGTTTAACCAGTTGTATAATGGAGTGTGCGGTGGCTTTTTTGATAAAATATGTACGGTGGCTCAAAACAAAATTGACTAACACTACCTTATCAATGGTTGTTATATATATTTTGTTTTTGCAAACCTTGAAAACATTTTTTTTGAAAACTGTTTCGCAAATTACAGCTGAACAAAACGAAAGTCTTTACCTGAACACGCGCATCAGAGGCAACGGTAAGATAACAATAAAAAATTGTTGCTTTTTTAATTATTTTTTTTAATAACACTACTGAATGTTAAATAATAAAAAAGTAAAGTATTTTTCACATTTAATGTATTGTAAAAACTTATTTTTTGAATTTACTAGTAATTTTAATCGCAAAACTTTGATTAATATAGAAAATTTTGACTCATATGCAATTAGTTTTATTATATATTTACACAAAATACATTTTTCGGATTCAGTAATTAAGTTTTGTTAAAGCTGACCTTCTGTAATTTGTACGTATAGCTTGATTAAAACTTTCCTCAATAAAACTGTTCCATTAAATTGGATTTAACAACTTTGCCTATAAAATAAAATAAAAAATAAAAAAATAAAAAAAAACAGAAATTAATTTGACAACCAAAGAATTCTAAAATTATTATTTAAACCAAATTTTAAACTATGTCCATTCATGAATACAATTTACTTACATCTGCCTCTTTACCGAATAAAATTTTCATCACGGTCACCTTTCCCTGCAAATTTTTTTAATGCCATCTCTGTTTCAACATGAATACTGATTCAACAATAACTGGTGCCAAGATTTTTATAGGGACAGAGTCCGTATAAAAATCTTTAGAAATTTTAATTGTAACTCATCTAATGTTATTTATGCAATTCCCTGTAATCTACGCCCAAAAGCAATCTATATTGGAGAAATCAGCACTTCAGTCAGACAACGGATGAAGGGACACAGGAGCGTCATTAAACACAATAGAAACAAACTAGTAGTTGAACATTTCAATAAACCTGACAAGACTTTGGAAAACCTCAGATTAGCAAAATGATTAGATCAAAAAAGTCAAAGGTAAAACAAAACAATAACGGAAAGTAAAAGAACAAAAAATTATTTTCAAATTTGATTGCGTGAATAAAGGTTTAAATAGAGATTATTCGTTTAAAGGCCTGTTTCCACTACAAGCGTGGAAAAAAGCATTCTTTGTTTGTTTTATTGCTTTTTTTTTGCGCTCGCTTCAATTTTAATCGCTCGCTTCAATCGAAGATCAATAAAAGAGACAAAAAATGCTCTTTTTCACGCTCGTAGTGGAAACGGGCCTTAAATCTCATTGTATGTATTGTTTATTTTCATAAATGTGAAGGGCATTTATGATTTCTTTTTTTTTTCTCTATTTTCCACCGTTTATGTTTGCGTGCAGTTTTTCACATTTGTTTCCTGTTTGAATTACTGTAATTTACCGTATTGCCATGTTCTTCCAATTTCAGTCTTTTTTAACCCATATTTTTGTATTTTATTACAACACATACGTCTCTTTATTACGTTTAATGCCGTTGGTGTAAATTTTGTTTTGATTGCATTATTATTTTTATTCCATTGCATCTGACGAAGTGGGCAGTAGCCCACAAAAGCTTGTGTCTTATTTATATAATTTAACTTATTAAATGAGGCCTGCTCATCTTTTTACTCATAGCGTGCCGAAAATGTTTTTGCAAGTTTTTTACGAGTGGCAATTGCCATCAAAAAAATAGCAGCATTTCATTTTTTTATCATAAATGCCGACAGCGCGGGCAAATTAAAAGTATTGTATTGATAGCCGACAAACCGACAGGGTCTCGGTTCAAAACTTTCTTGATCTCGTCATCCTGTTGCGTCCTCAGTAAATAAACATTTCTTGGGTAAAAATTTTTAGCAAGCAGCTTTAAATTCCAGTAAAATTATTTAAAAAATAACAATAAAAAATACCTGCACGGTAGTGAACTATCTGATGATTGTAGGTGAAAGCTAATTTCAAGAGTAGTTTTTGTGATTTTGTTTCCGATGTTAAATATGTTTAAATAACGTTGAAGTAACTGTAGCTAAAAATCGCCGCAAAGTTGTTGGAATTAAGCGAAATTGTAGCTGAGTGTCTTACTCACCTGGGCAACATAAAATGTCAGCCTTTTCTACTTAATTTTGCAAAGTGGAAACAAAAGACAGTCGCCGATATCTCGCTATTGTTTTGGTCATCGGTCAATCTTGCAAACCAGCAAAGACAAGCAAATCTTCTATTCGCCTGACTAATAATCAAAAACAATTAAAACGGTCTGGGTTCAATAATAAGCTCGTGGTATATCAGAAAAAATTAGCTAAACGAAAATTTTTCCAATTTTCAAGCTTTCACAACTTGATGCCAGTGACAGAGGGGTATTTAATGTTGACGTGGACACTTACAGTAAACATTTTCAGGAGTTACACAAAGATTCGATTCCAGGATGTTTTGTAATTGGAAATTTCTGATTGGATAATTGACCCACACAGTAATATATTCGAACATGAAATTCTTGAGAAGGAATTTATAACATTGCAAAGCGATTTTGAACTCAAACCGAAAATCAATGTCTCGTATCAATCGTTCTGGCTAAAGAACCAAATCAAAGTGAAATAACCTCACGTCTGGGATGGAGTCAAAGAATTTTTATTGCCATTTCCTGCTCCTACTTGGTAGAGCGTGTGTTTAGTGCTGTGACCACGCTTCTAGATCACACAAGAAACCGCCTTGATATAGTCAGATGAGCATACTTACCACTGTTCCGAAGTGAAACCAGATACAAACAGACTGATGACATTGCACCAAGATTATCCATCTCATATGTGTTAGAGATTAAGTGATGTTGAATGGAAAATATATTTGTTTTTATATTTTTTCGAAGGGGAGTTTGATAGTCACTAAGCTTTCTAGAGGGCGCTATTGTAAAAACGTTTGGGAAACTCTGGTGTAAACAAAGCTAAGTACGCTCAGAAACAATAGCAAAAAATATTTAAAAACTTAACTTCCAAAGCTGTGTTCAATGTTATAAATCCCAGTGTGCCACTAGTCTGCTAGGTTACGGCAAAATTAAACGGAAATTGTCACAATTGACTTTTTAAATCATCATCAACGACTTTTGTAAAAGTCAATTGTTACGATTTTACTTCAGTCATTTTTACTAAATCACTACTAAAAGTGATAATGTTAGGTAGCGGCTAGACTACTTCGCTTTAGTTCATTAATAAACTCTTTTAGGAAGCTTTCAGAGAAAAATATACCGTAAAACATTTATTAATTTAATCAGTGTTTGGAGAATTTAGTCAGTTTTTACTTAGAGAGTTTAGTCAATTTTTTAAAGAGTTCTTGGAGACGGGGCCTTGGGGTTTCGTGGTTAGTTTACAGTGCAGAATGCTAAAATTAATATGAATAAAATTTTTCTGTCTTATAATTGTAATTGAGTCTTAAACCCATTTATCTGTTTACTATCGTTTTAAGTGTACACACTGAGAGGAAACTAGAGCGGCTTTGTTGATCTTTTCAATCAACCCTTTCGATCTTAGCGGGAGTTTGCGGTATTTGATTTCACTACAGTTTTTACAGTGTTTGTTTTTTCATCTTCATTACGTGATTGATAATCATGACGTCAGTTGTTGTCCCGCTTGCCTTGCAGTTTTATTGCGGCTTCACTTTATGTCTTCGAGTCAGGACCCAATTAGTATAAGTAAAGTTTTTTAATTTTTAAAAAAGCTTTTTTTCTTTTTTACATAAACTGATGATGATGATCTTTATATGTCTAAACCGATGTTGCGTCATGAATTAGTTAAGTTTTGCTTTTAATTTTGGTATTAAATATTCGGCCCATTGAACTTAAACTGATTTTATTAATGAATTTATGAATTGCAATTTGACCAGTTAAATAAATCATCAGTTTGACTTTGCTGAAAAGGATAATGGATTTCTGTTAAAAGACTTTTGACATTGTTAAATGTAAATTCTGTTTCAGAAATTGCTTTAGCTTTGTGTCTTGTACCATTACTATTTAACAGCAAGTTGGACATGTTCATCCAATATTCTGACCGGAATACGTTAATGTTTATCAATGTAACTTTTCTTGATATTACGTATCAATGATTACTCGAATAATTTGCAGAACGAAACCTCCGTAACAACACCATATCCATGTGTTGTGGCTACCGACCATGCCATATCAATTTATGTTTAAAGGTGTTGGTTGTGCAATTGCTCAACCTTTAAAGATGCTTCAATAATAATAATAACCCCATACTAGATTTTCGATATCAAATTTCCAAAAGCACTTACATGTTGTCTTCGGTTTTTAAGTTATTTTTTAAATATTTCTAAAAAAAATCACAAACATGAGTGTTCAAAAAATTTTCAACGCTTTGCTTTCAAAATGGCGGTTAAATTTTGTTTTTTGTTGTGTTTTCTAAATTGTGTTTGATGTTCGTTTAATCGCCCTGTTGCTATATAAATAAACTTTTCGACAATTTCAAATTTGTTGAATTTAGAGGTGGTATATACCATGGTACAATGGGATGGAAAAGTAAAAATCATTAAGGATGGAAAAAATCACCTTCAAAATTTTCATCCCTAAGGTTGTCTATTTCTATCGTAAAATAGAAAACCATTAAGGATGGAAAATACCATCTTCAAAATTTTCATTCCTAGGGTTGTCTATTGCCATCGTAACATAGAAAATCCCATCCTCAAATGGAACACCCCAAATGTAAGCAAATTCCATCCTTAGGGTTGTTTTCAAATTTACAGTATAGCCAAGATTAACTTGAAATTTAGTTCCTTTAAAAATTTCTTATAGCGACACTGATGCTTCTTTTAATGAAGACATTACGCTTTTCTTGATGTCGAACATTGCAAGGAGTACATTGTGTAATCATTTGTGATTCTTTCAAATTGAATCAAAATATGCTGTAATTGATTTTAGAGACAACAAAAACTTTGTTAATGAATTTTAATTCTATTGTTTTTTTAATATTTTTTTAAGACTTCGGCGTTTATTCTGAAGCTTGCAGTAGTTTATTGGAAAAGTAGAATTTTTCTTAAGACTTGGTAATCACACTAGAATGCAATGAAATAAACATTATTAATAATTTTAATACAGATATTAAGAAGTACTTGGTAAATTTAATAACTTTAAAACTTGGGTGGGTTTTACTTTAATATTTGTTTATTTTACAATTATTCACCAAAACATGTTAAATTTGATTAGATCTTCGAGCTGCCCGTAATTTTAGCAAAGTTCGTCTCAACAATTGCTATAGTTGAAACAACTTTTTTAAAAAAAAAGCTTGAAAAACCCTACTTTAAATTTTAAATTGCTCTAAGCTTTAGAATAAATGCTGAATTTTTGAAAAAATATTTTTCAAAATAGAATGCAAATTATCGTCTAGTTCTACTTGAATGATTTATGATATTTCACAAATTGATTACATGATCCAACTCTTCACACTGATTCACAATTCAATTTCAAAAATTAAAATTTGTCGTCGAATTTCAAAAATTCCTCTTCTTTTATTTAACTCTTTGCGGTCTATTTTTTTTTTAAAGATTTATGTAATTTAGTCCAAGTACCTTACAGGGAGGACGTTTAATTTAAAGCGGTTTTGCACGGTCCAACCCTTTGTTACGAATGTACCGATGATGTAATCATGCTTTGCCTTTTTTTTTCTTGGTATAATCAAACTTCGCTTTTCTTTCTTTTTGTTCATTGTGGTGATAATTTTCAAGAAATAGTTTTGGTAGATGCTGTTAGGAGTATAGTTTACCAGTAAAATTTTATTGATATTGTGCTATGCAGTTTTGCAGTACAGTTTCTTTTTTTTAGGTAATGTTTTTTACGTAATTTTTTTAGATTGGAATAAGCTAGTAGAGTGTATACATTTATAATGGCTAATTTTGTGACTGCTGAGGAGGCTAATTGAAGATGGGTAAAATCTATCGGATTTAAGTGATGAAGAGGATTCGCTTTTTGATACAGATATAGGTGATGAAGAAGATTTGCTTTCTGATTAAATATGGAAGATGATAATAATGATAATGATAATGATGGAGACATGTGGAGTCCATGGAGGTCAGGAAGTAGTGATCTTCCAAAGTTTCCTTTTACTGTTTCAAATCCAGAAATTTTTCACAATCACCAAATCAGGAGCTTGATGCCTTACAATGCTTTCTTATGGATGATTTATTGGAAAAATTTGTCACTGCAACTAATGCTTATGCTTCGCTGAAATTACATGGCAAGACATTTTCCAACAATTCGATTTGGCACAGGAGGCAAGATGTGACTTTGCCCAAGTTCAAAGCATATTTGGGGGTCATTTTGAACATGGCAATCAACGACAAACCAGATATCAAGACGTTTTTCAGCTGTGAATAGCTTGAAGCACAACCATTTTGGTGAGTATTTTTTCACGTCGTAGGTTTTTACAAATTCATTGGATGTTACACTTAAAAACTCCACAACCAAGCACTGTTAGAGTCACCAGAGGAAGCAAAGTTCAAAACTTTATAACTTACCTGCAAGAAAAATGCGAACTGTACACGCCACACCAAAAGATTGCTGTTGATGAAAGTACTGTAGAATACAAAGATAGGATTTTTTTCAAAATTTACAATCCTCATAAACCTACAAAATGGGGACTACGTGTTTTTATTTTTGCGGAATGTAAAACTGGATATATTTGTAGTTTTCAACCTTATTTTGTAAAACAAACCACAGAAAATCTACCTTGGCCAGACCAACCCTTTACATCAAGAATTGTATTGCATTTAGTTGATCAAGTCACTGCTCGTGCACCATGCACTGGATATCATCTATATACCAATCGATATTACACCAGTAAGCCCTTAGCAGTAAAATTGCTGGAACGTCAGATACACTTAACTGAAACAGTGCAGAAAAACCAAAAATCTTTGCCAAAAGCCTTCAAAAAGCTGAAAATGAAGAATGGCGAGAAGGTTTATCAGCATCCAGACAATGTGATGACTCTTTGTTGGAAGGATAAGCGACCGATACTTATGTTGAGCACTTGGCGTAATGGCGAATCCGAAACCATAGCACGAACTGTGAGAGGAGGGAGACATGAGGAAGTAAACAAACCTGTTGTAATCAACGATTACACAGCACACATGGGTGCTGTAGATCAAGCAGATTACTACTGTGCTGCTTATTCATTCTCCAAAAAAACACTAAGATGGTGGAGGAAACTGTTTTACTGGATGTTGAAGGTAAGTGTGGTCAATTATTTTATTTTGTACAAGCAAGAAACGCAGCAATGTGCAACGATGCAGCTTCAGTGCAGAAAAAAGTTTATCATGCAATTAGTTGGAAACATCAGAAATGCCAACTCCAAAAAGCGAGAAAGGCCAAGCTCTGAGGATGATCAAGAGAGGCTTCAAAAAATATCCCATTTTATTGCTAATTCTGGCAGAGGTTGTACCAAGCTTTGCATGGTTTGCAACACTAAAGAGGTACACAAGACAACAGTTTACCACTGCGAAACTTGTTCTCAAAAGACTGGATTACATCCAGGAAAATGCTTCAAAGACTACCACACAAAATTGCATTACAAGTGAAGAAACAAGCAACCATTGTTAATAAACAATAAAACTATTGTCTGATTTTGACTTTTTGTGTTTTTGTAAGTCATTCGTTACTTACACAATGTCGCATAATGCTTTTTGACTTTTTGTAATACCGCATTTCGTTTAATAAATTGTAATTGTAATTGTAATTGTTTAAACAAACAAATATTGCATGAAAAATGCAGAAAACACGCAAAATTTGTATTTGCGTTTTTACACAAAATAATTATTTAAAAAAAATAGCACTTACCAGACTTTTAGGTCAAATCCAAGTGATATAGCCAAAAAAAAAATTTGGACCTGGGGTAATCCATTTTAACCCCAAAATCTCCTCCCTGGGAGGAACTTGGATGGCAAAGGATTAACAAAAATTTTAAATTTTCCACCTGGTTCAATATAATAAAATTTTGATAAGCGTTTAATTTTGTCAACCGATTTTTTGGTTTGTGGTAATCCATTTCTTTTTAACAGCTATTTTTTAAAATATCTTTGCAAATATTTACTAGCACCTTTATTAATAACTTTTAAATATTAATTTTTTTGCAGAACAATTCCGGTTTGTAAGATGCTATTAACAAAGACATTTGTCGTACAGTGATTGATCCAAAACAAAAACAACTTCTAAAGAGAGCAGCCAAACTTAATAATTTTTTCGATAACTGATCTGCCCTTTTTCAACGATCGATTTAGTAGACAAAAGATTTAGTATTATATAATTAACGTAAAAACTTTTTTTTGACAATTTGTAACTTTGTTGTAATTTTATTTTGTAGTTAGTTTAACCAATTTGTAAAATATTTTGCGTAAAAATTACTTTAATTTTTTTGAATAAAACTTGCGTTTATCTCATCTGACTTTAGATTTTGGAAGTAATGGAAAATTATATTCAAATCTAATCACATCTATGACATGCAATCACATTTATATTATCTATAACAAGTCTTTTAAGTGAAAAATAAAACTGTTTTTTAACTTTTTATCTACTGACATTAAAATAGGAAAAGCAAAAACTAATAATATTTGTTGTTTGTTTAGTTATTTAATGAAGATTAATTTTGATTTTGCTCTAAAACTGGTGTTCATCCCATGTAGTATTGCTAATTTTAAAATTATTGTAATTATTTTAATTTTGAAAAAAATCTATTAAAATGTTACTGCACAAAAAAAATTTAACCTTACTGTTAAAATATCTCAACATTTGAACAGTCATTTGTTGTTGTTGTTTTTTGTCGAGTATTATTTTAGCCATCAAAATTGTGATTAAAACGTTAACAATGTAAAGTAACTCAGGGAAAGCTGGCATGCAAAAAAGCATTTTGACAGGAACTTTAATCAATAGGTTTTAGGACAAACAAATTTGAATTTTTAACCAAGCATAAAATGAAATCAGATAAAATATCAAGAACCTTTATACTTCTAACAGAATCGTAATTTTTTAAACATTTTTTTAAAGAAAAAACAAGTTTTACTTAACAGTCATAAGACACAGACTTTACATAATAATCTAAAGCAAACTCGGGCTTAGATTACATATTTTATTTAAACAACACTTAATATAAAAAAGTAAAATATGTTTGCAACAAAAATACAGAAAATAATAAGCTTTTTATTACCATGTAATTATAATTTATAACAGTAAACCTATATTTGTATATATATAAAAAAACACATTGCGATACAAAAGCAGCACATTTACAAAACAAAGTCTGAGGGCAAACTGTATAAGATCATTATAGAAAAAATTATTGAAAAAAGTTTTACACTACCAGAAGACATTTGCAATGCTAAACATTCTTTGTTCACTATTTATAAGTAAAAAGTACAAAAGATTTCGATGTTGTTTTTTTTGGTGGGGGTATTTACATCAAATATATTGCTTCATCTAATTGTCAAGTTGGCAGAGGCATGCCACTCCTCTGTTTACCCAATGTTTTTTATCTTTTTTGCGGAAAAATCTAAGAAATTAAAAAATTGTGAATTTATTTTCGTTTCATTACCAATATTTGAATAATAAATTCAAGATTTCTATTTGACAATAATTTAGGTAATGGATACTTACTTTTGGATATACAAGTAAAGCAATTTATGGCTACTAAATAATGCTAACAAAAACAAGTGGAATAATAATTTGACGTTTACCTTAATTATTGACCTGCAAGTCGTTATAAAAATCTAAACTGATTACACATAGCGTAACATATAAAATTTAACACAAAAGCGACAAAATGTTTTAAAGAAATATAGGTTTCAACAACATATTTGATAGTGAGAACATAGTTTGTGGAATGGCCTGTCGTGGAAAGCACTCCCCGTCTCGCACTTGTCTTGTACACGGGACAGTTGTAAATTGCCTCGCTTGCCTCTTTCTTGTCTTTAATAAGAGTGGGCTCAAGCCAGATCTTTGATTAGTACCAATTAAGAAAAATATCAGCAGGTTTTAATGCTTTAACAAGAAACAGAAGAAACAAATCACAACTTAAAAAGATACGGGGGTATTTGGTCGTAAAGTATCTCCTTTTGTGACTCAACGATTTTCTGCTCCTGCAACGACCATCTAGCACCTTCCATGAATAAACCGTGAATATAAACTCCGATACTCTGAAAGTCAGAAACTATAGCTTAACTGTGTTACAATGGATCTTCATCTAATAAAAATATAAAAAAATCAAACCAATCAATGAAAATATCTTTAAAACAATATTTAAGCGAATAATTATTTTGATTAATAACTCTGTTGACTTATATTTGATTAATCCTCGCAGCAAAGTCATAAATTTTCCGACCTCCGTTTTACTGGTTGATATTTCAAAGTTTCCAACGTGACATGGAAGTTAAATTCAAGCTGATCAATGGGGATTCTTCTTCCCCTGGCGTAGTTTTGCATCGTTCCAGTCAAAAAAGATTGAGTAAAGAAAAACCCAGAAATCCAAAACACGACAGGCTTGCCATTTGCCACCCATTTCTATAAATATATTGAAATCTTAGTATTGTACATCCATATAAGAGTAACAAAATTTCGTTTGTCAAAATTATCAACTTACAGTGAGTCTGACTAGTAAATTCAAGTCAATTCTTATTATTAAAAATAAGGTTCAATTTGAAATTAAATTAAAAATTTAAGAGCTTTTTGCATCGTAATTAGGGCTGTGTTGTTTCAACTTGATTCTTGTAATATAAACCAACATTTTTTACAGTAAAACATGATAAAGAAGCTGATAAAAAAAATTGTAAGTTTGTTAGGTATTCCACTTGACTAGCTTAAAGATCAACATCAAACTGAGGCATTTTGATATGTCCTGATGAGGACGAAACAGGCCTGTAAGCGCTTTTTGGATCTAGACTGAATATTCTTGACAAACAATCTACTTCTTAGTGCTTCGAAATGGAGAATTTTTCTATACAAATTTTAAATAGAATTCTATGCTTTAAATGGCATAGCATACTAGAAACTAGAACTAGTCCAGAAATAGCTCGCTGCAAATCCTTAAAAAAAGCGGTGCAACTAATAAATTTAACAAGAAAAAAAGATTTAAAAAAAATAATGATTTTTTTTACTAATTTTGATTTGAAAACAACATTTATTATAAAATAAACAAATTATGTATTGTACTTTATTACATAATAAATATATATATATATATATATATTAGTAAAATTTGTAAGAAAAACGAGATGCTCAATATTTTCAAAGCAAAGCTTTTTAAAACATCATTGCCTGCTTTTCAAAAAATATGTTCTATAATTATAACGAACTTTCAGTTCAGTTCAGTTTCTTTTATTTCTGCCCCACCACATGAACAAAATATAACAAAATGTTAAAAGGTTTGTGAGTTGTTGAAAGGCCGGGTCAGAAAAAGGAAGAAGCAACAAAACGAGTTGTGACTTGCTAATTATAAATGAAAAATGTGACCTATTGTATCATATAGAAGCAATGTTGCCTCACAACTCTTCAAAACCAAGCACCATTTCATCATGAAGTATCTACTATAATGTTTTTGTAATATTTATACTAAATACTTTTAATTATTATAATATTAATTTAACAGTTGTCGTATGCTATTTTTTTAAGTGACTATCTGTTGCATCATCAATGTTTTGTGGTTATATAAAACTTAACTAATTGTAAGCGTTGTTAATTATTGCGTGATTATTTGTCGATACACGGTACATAATATGCATCTTTAAGCAAGAATTTACATTATATTTTATTTACAGTAGACATGTATAAGTTGAAAAGTTTGTAAACCTGCAAGCTTCCTCTCACTACGTCAGTGAGTCTGTTAAATCGAATGAGTTCTTGTACGAGCACAGTGTTCATACTTTCACTGTAATCGGTCGGATATTTGTTTTGGACTTTTTCCAAATTAAACTTTGGTGGACGTTTAGATAAAATATCGGAAGCAAGCTCTTGAACAAGTTCCTGTCAAATCAATCAATAAATTAATAAACTTAGTAAATTGTTAAGTTTAATACGAATAAAATGTCATCCCTCGAAAACTTACCTGTAAAGATTTTCGTCCTTCAATTGAAGTTTGTCGCGGAAGAGTTACGAGAATTCCGTCAAACAATTGTTGAGTTTCCCGCTGATCCTTTGCGATGTCGGCATTCTCATGCAAACCAAAAACCTAGAAGTTATATAAAACTTGTTTAAAATTTTTTTATCAGCTAATTATTAAAAACTACCTTTCAAAACAAATCGCGACGGCATTTTTTTAATACTGTACGTAACTAAATAAAGTTTAAATCAAAAATTTTTTATTGTTCTTCAACTCTTTTGTTTATAATTATTGAACATATGTCTGTTTTTTAAAATTTGTGTTACTAAAGCTATATTCTCTGATAATTTTATTTATTAACCTTCGAAAATCACTAAAAATGCAAAAATAAAATTAAAAGTTTAACTTTAAAAAATCTGGCAAAGCTTGTCTGTTAAAAATTTTTTTCAGTCAGAAAATTTGGGCCAAAATTTAAATATTCAAGTTCAGCATGTTAAATCTAAACAATGTATTGTAATTATTATCACTAATCAAACACTATGTTAGCTAGCAAAGTATTTACTTCAGGATGCGTATTCAGTGGTAGACTCTTTACGTATGAAAGATAAGCTTCGTATTTTGATTTAAGAGGAGCAAAATATAGATCGATTGCACAATATCACAACAGAAAACTTGTAGTTATCATCTTTGTAGACCTTAGAGCAAAGGAAATTGCAAAGCAAGCTTTGGAGGAGTCTACGATCCTGATTATCAGTAACTCTTCCTCCGTAATTGCATTCGCCTAAAGAAAAATTTCTAAATATAAATTCTCTAACATCAGGTGAATAAACTTTCGGACAAATGCAACATCGATACAAAAAACAATGATTAACAAAAAAAGCTTCGACAAAACTTTGGAAATGTGCAAATAATTATCACGTTTAACCCATTCCCTGCGGAAGACGAGAATTCTCGTCTTCGGCAATTGTTATCTCCCTGCGGAAAACGAGAATTCTCGCTTTGCAGTCACATTTTTTCATTGCGCAAGTTTTTTTATTGTATTCTATGTAGAAAGCACTTTAACAACTTAACAGACACAATTTGAAAGTTTTCCGTGTTGCTTTGTTTTTAAAACTGTAAAGTAACTCGGAACGGTTTGTGAAAATTTAATTCCACAGTTAACGGGTTAATGCAATCGAGCATTTAGACAACCTTCCTTATGAGTTGCTGCATTGTCTTGACGTAGAGATGTAAGAGGTTGTTATAAATTATGTAGGTCACATCTATAAGACATCATTTCAAAGTGCTTTATTTCAAGCGAAAACAAAATAAAAAATAGAATCAAATACTAAAAAAATTTATTGTAACTTATTTTTAAATAGATGTTACCCGCAGGGAAATTAGAGTTATATAAGAATGAGTAAAAACATTTATTTTAATAATAAAAAACTGTGTTGGGTTTCAGCAATAATTAAGCAATAAAAGAATAAATCATTTAAATCTAAAATAAACCGATTAAATATTTCAGTGCAACCAGTGGAACTTCGTTGTAATTTTTTAAGAACATTTGGGTCTGACGGACACTAATAAGAAGATCCGATTCATTAAATCCGTAAGAGAAATTCCAACTCAGGGAGCCAAAATTCCGCCTTTCTTGCACCAGAGCGTGAAAAAAGCAAAGTGAAAACAAAATTTTTTTCCATGTCTAAAAAAAATCATTTTGCTAAAATAAATACTAAAAAAGTTCAATACAATCAATTTAGAATCTAAAAATTACGATTGCTTAAATATTTGCTGCTTATATAAAAAAATTAGTTTATGTTTTTTTCCCAGCAAAATATTTGCATTAAAAGACAGTAACTATCACTTACTTGTTGATGTTAAAGGAATATAGAAGACTTAAATTAAATGTGAAATGATAAACGGTAGAAGTAGGGCAAAAAAGTCTTACTTGAATGATTTCAGGATTAAAAGGACGATGGAGAAGATGAGCCAGCAATGATTTGATTAGTCATCGATCTTTTCAGAGGAAATTGTTTAAGGAAGAAGTAGACTAAACAGTCCTTACTTGAATGACCTGAGGATTATAAGGGCGATAGAGTAGATGAACCAGCATTAATTTGATTAGTCATCGATCTTCTCATAGGGAATGTAAACAAAAGTTTTCATATCATTAATCTTTGCAACATGTTTCCTTGCTTAATCAGGTGGTACAAAGAATCTTTGCAGCAATTAGTCAAAAGCTCAAAGGTCTAAATTGGTTTTACAAACCTATATACATTTTACATGCCTATATACAAACCTATATATTGATTTTACATACCAGGCAATTTTTTCCTCTTGTCAGGTGAATAGAGAGAAAATATTAATCCTTGATTTTGGCTTTATACTAATGAGACATTTCATTTACAATGTAATTTAATTAATTTTCTGCATAAATTCAATTAATTTTTCGTTTTCACTAGTTTTAATTTTGTTATGACGTAATCTTTTCATGGTGAAGTAATAATTGTTTAATCGGTACACCACTTAATTTGATTTATATGCAAATTATTGTTTTAATTCTGAGCACAAAGTGAACTTTGTATAGTATTTACGCCTTTTTTATTTTTTTGTTTCTCTTCTCTCAAGAGTTTATTCGATTGTTTAGTTAATGCGAGTCTTCTAACTAGTAATCCGTTCGCTGTCGCAATCTTCTGATTGCTTATTGTAAACTATGACGAATGGTAAACTTTATTTTAATTCTTAATTGGTAAATGTTCTCCACTTCTTGTAATTTCTACCGTAATTTGGAGTCACGTAACGTGATCTTATATAAGCGCGCATTTTGTTTTCATTTTATGCCAGTCGAAATTTTAGTTGAGTAATTCCAGTTAAAGCCCTACTGAGAAGTGGTTGGAATTGTTTTGCTCTTGTGTGACCGCAGTTGTTCTATAAAGAGATAAAATAGCTAAAGTTTTGTGGCGTACGAACTATTAAGCATGATACGTCGTATTATTTATCGGGATGCTAATTATTTTTGTAATTAGTCTGTACAAAGTTGTGAGCGATTATTCGCAGTTGTTGGCGCCGGAAGTGTTTTGAAGTTTGTTAAAGCTTGGGAGCCACGTTTATATAATTGCTCAACTATTGTAAATATTGTAAATATATTCTTTATAGTTAGAACATTGTATTTTTTCTAGCTGCGGAGAGACAGTTTCTAAGGAATCAATTTTTACTTACCTGAAACCTAATTTTTAAGCTTCTTTAGTCTAGCGGAAAGCTACTTCTTGAGCCGGAATAAATAAAATTAGACACAACTTTACTTTAGTTTAAGTATTTGAGTTGCCTAGTGGAAATGGTCCTTTTCAATTCCCAAGTAAAGTTGTGACAACTAAAACTTTTGTAACTTTTTAGAGTTATATAAATGTTACAAGTCTAAATAAGTACTGATAAAATATTAACAAGTGGTTCAGAAAACATCTGTTGTAACCGATAGTAAACGTTAATTATATGAAGAATCGTTAGCTCTATTTAAATACGCAGAGATGAGATAATGAATTCACTAACTTGAAAGGTCAGAAAATAATCAAGTAACACCAAAAGGTAGTATAATAATCAAGCACTCACCATTAATAACCACGAGTACAGAGAAATTCGCCTCGGAGATGCCTTAAATAATAGATGACCAACAGTTTTTAAAATTATTATTTTAACGTACACTCGATACAACGGACTGGCACATAATAGAACGATTTCTTTTATCGCCACGTATTTAAGCTTCATGCGGATCCTTAATAGGATCGAAGGATCACAAAATAACTTAATAGGATTGAAAATCGTCCATAACAACATCTAGATGTGCATTTAAACATATTACTTGGCTCCACATATAAAGTAGTTATTAAATTTGGATGCACATTTGCAATTTATAGTAAATTTTGACGTTGCTCTGATTTTAAATTGAAGTAAATTTGTTGCTATAAGTTGTTATTAAAAAGAAATATTCCATTCAATACTTCACTTGTTTATTTTCGACTGCTATAATATTCGTTGTTTCAAAACTACAGTATATTTTATAAAATGCAATCTGGACGTTTATAACTGTTTTACAAATATGTGTGAGCAGAAATCTAATTTTTAAAAGCCTCGGATCTTAAACATGTTGAGTCTCCTCCTATAAGTTTTTAATTTAATATAACTATTTTAAAATGCTATACTGGTAAACTACTTGAAACATAAAATTTTCAAAATATTTATTTCTAATTTAAAAAACTGCCTAAATTAAGTAATTGCATTTTTTGTTTGATAAATTTTACTCATATTGAGTAAATTTGCGTCTTGGCGACGCTGCATCAAACAAATCAACAAATGTAACTCTATGAAGTCCGGCAGACATTGTGTCAAGCATCTAAGAGAAGTGAGGATCAAAAAAGCTTTTAAAAACTTAAATGAAATAAGGTCGTAATTCACATAACACAAACTTGCTGCAGTTTTTTAAATTATGTGATAAGATTCAGTTGAAACAAATTTTTTGAAAATACTTCTTTTTTCAAAGTATAATTCTTATAACTTGAAAATAACTTTTCTTTTCGTTTTGTTTTTTCTCTGCGTTTTACCCCACATACTTAATTGTTCCACCTCTGCTTTCAGTATAAACCAACCTTAATGATTTGTTTACAATACGTACACTGAATAGATTAAAAACAGTTTTTATACTACTCTAAATACCAATTATTTGCCATTATAATCAATAAGGCCTTTAAAAAATTAAAAAGTTAAAAATTTCTATATTTTTTTTCTTTTACATTAATATAAGCCAACTAGTACGTTATAAGTTATATTACGTACTGAAACAGCAAATATAATTTCTTATAAATTTAAAAACAATCTAAAATTGGTCTTCTAAAGTCATTATAAATAAAAACAAAATATGTTTAAAAGAAAGAGTAAAATATAAATTTTACTTGAGAGGTAAACGAACCATCTTGCAAATCTTTAAGTTCAATTTTAAGACGGTTTTTGCATGAAACTTTAAAAATTTGTTGAAACATGCTACTAATATCGATTAAAAATACAGGTTTAGATTTTACACTCACTTTTATTTATATTTCATTACTGTTCAGAAATTGCTTTAAAAAAATTTTAGAATTTTAAATCAATTTTAAAAATGTTTGTTCGAATTGTGTTTTGTTCACATATTTACTTTTATGAAATTACTACTCTGTGTTAATTCTTCTTTCGGCTTCTCCCTACTCGGGGTCGCCACAGCGCGACAGTAATCTCCATTTCTCTTGATCTACTTTGTCTTCTTCCCTAGCTCCAACCCTTTCCATGTCTTCTCTCACCAAATCCATCCACCTTCTCCTTGGCCTTCCTCTTTTCCTTTTGCCTGGCACCGCCATCTCCATCATCCTTTTCCCCACGTAGTCTTCTTCTCTCCTTTTTACATGTCCATACCAACGCAGCCTCGCATTCCGAAGTTTGTCTCCCAGTTTTGCAATTTTTGCAGTCCCTCTCACGTATTCGTTTCTTATCTTGTCCTTTCTTGTCACTCCCAGTGCCCATCTCACCATTTTCAACTTTGCAACTTCCATTTTTCCCATTTTTCTTTCAGTCACTGCCACCGTTTCCATTCCATAAAGCATGGTTGGTCTAACAACACTCTTGTACAATTTTACCCTTAACCTTTGCTGATAACTTCCTGTCGCACAGAGCTCCAGATACCTTCCTCCAACTCATCCATCCTGCTTGAATCCTTCTCCTTACTTCTTCTTCACATCTTTTATCATTACTAACTGTTGACCCCAGGTATTTGAAGTTTTTGGCTTTCTTTACCTTTTCTCCTTGCAACTTCAACTCTTCTCCATCATCCACACCCGCAACCCTCAAATATTCTGTCTTGCTCCGGCTCACTTTCAGGCGTCTTCTCTCCAGTGCATTTCTCCAAATCTCCAGATCCTTTTCTAGCTCCCTATGATTTTGTCTACACAGAACTATGTCATCAAACAGCATATCCCAGTGTGCGTCCTTCCTGATGTCCTCCGTCAGCCTGTCTATAATAATGGCAAAAAGAAATGGGCTGAGTGCTGAACCTTGGTGGAGTCCAACACCTACCTTGAATTCTTTATTCAACCCTGCTGCACTTCTCACAGTTGTTGTTGCTCCGTCGTACATATCCTGGATAATCCTTATGTAGCACTCTGATGTTTCAGCTAACCGCAAGCATTCCCACAGTTCCTTTCTGGGTACCCTGTCGTATGCTTTCTTCAGGTCAATAAAGGCACAGTGCACTGCCTTCTGCCCTTCAGTCCACTTTTCCAACAGCATCTTTAGACAAAAGATTGCATCGGTGGTACTCCTTCCTGGAATGAACCCAAATTGTTGGTCAGCAATTGTCACCTCCTTCCTTATCTTTGCTTCTATTATCCTCTCCCACAATTTCATAGTGTGGCTCATCAACTTGATCCCCCGGTAGTTTCCACATTCTTTGATGTCTCCTTTACCTTTGTACAAAGGTACAAGCACGCTCCTCCTCCATTCATCTGGCATCTTCTCTCCTCGCAAGAGTCTGTTGAAAAACTTCACTAAAAACTCCACACCTTTATTGCCTAGAGCAATCCATGCTTCCACAGGCTCAAAAACCTTTCCCTTCTTCCTCTTCCTCAACTCAGTCCTTACTTCTTCTCCAGAGATATCTTTCACGTCCCTTTCTCTCCCTTCTGTTCTCGTTTCTCTTCTTTCTCTAGGGTTTTCATGGTTGAGTAAGTTGTCGAAATACTCCTTCCATCTCTGTTTCACTTTCTCTTCTTCCATCAGAATCTCCCCAGTTTTACTCTATTACTCTTACTTGTTGAACATCCTTGCTTTATCTGTTTCTCTGCTTTGCTATTTTGAACACCTCGTTTTCCCCCTCCTTTGTTTCCAGTTTTTCGTACAGTTCCTCATATGCCTTGTTTCTTGCCTTTGCCACTTATCTCTTAGCTTGCTTTCTTGCAGTTTTATAAGCCAACTTGCTTGCATCATCTCAGATGGTATCCCATATCTTTTTAGCTTTTTTCTTATCCTTCAGCTTTTCTTGTACTTCCTGGTTCCACCACCACGTTTCCCGTCTACCTGCTGTGCTAACTTTTCCTAATGTTTCACCCAGTTTCTTTCTGGCAATGCTCCGTATCATTTCAACTATTTTTTGCCAGTCTTCCTGTCTACTAAGTATTCCGCTTTCAATCACATCCATTTTGAATTTATTGTTAACTTTCGAGTCCTTTAATTTCCACCATTTTATTCTCTTTACTAATTTTGGTGCTTTCCTCACTTTGTCCAGATGATTATCGCACTGACCACTATTCGGTGCTGTTTTGCTACACTTTCACCGACAACAACTTTTGTATCCACCACCTCCTCGATTCTTCATTTTCTCACCATGATATAATCCACCTGCGAACTGCGTCCGCCACTGCTGTAGGTGACTCTATGTGCTGATTTCTTTACAAAATATGTGTTGGTGATCGCTAGTTCCCTTCTCTTAGCAAAACCCACCACTGCTTGTCCTTCATTATTTCTTTTCCCTAATCCGTGTCTGCCCATGCATTCTTTATCACCATTATTCCCTTCTCCTACGTGCCATTATACAAAATACAATACATTATACAAAATATACAAAAACAACTGGCATGGCTGGACTAACCGAGTGATATTACCGAAGAGTTACAAACATACTATAAGAATTTTTGAATGATTTTGATTGATATTGAGGTCGGGAGGTAGGCGTTACTGGCCTTTTGCATTTTTTAAAAAATAGAACTTAAACAATGTTAAACTATGCTTGAAAATACTTTTATAAGCCTGTTGAAGAAATGAACTGCAAATCGTTAAAACATTGAAATCATGTTATTTGTAAAGCTTCATAATTAAAAATCAAACATTAGCTTTTAACTTTAAAAAATTACCTAGACAAGATAACAAAACATAACTTTTAAAATTTTTTTCACCAACAATGAAAGTTTGAGAATTTATGTAAAAGTTGAAAGTCAGAAGATATAAGGTCGGTTCAGAACGAAAATGACGAAAGTAAAACGTTTGACGGAAAATGCAAAAAAATATTTCGTTTTTTTTTTTTCATTTTATCTCTATAATTATCCCCCTGACTCATAAGGACGCGTCGGAGACGTATCCGTAAAACAATTATCCGACCTGCTTCCGAAGATGCCAACATATTGCTGTGCGGTTGAAGTTATTTTTATTTGGTTTTTCAATTTTTATTTTAAAATAAATGTAGCCGTAAGAATTGGCGACATTATTTATTCGCATTTAATTTTTTAATCTCAGTAAAATTGTATTTAACAAAATTAATATTTTATTCTGTTTGTAAATTTTTACATGGTTTTTGGTTTGTGGCAAGATGATAAAATAAAAACTTCTGTCGAAATTTTAATTTTGTAAATATAACAAAATATGTTAGTATTGAACATATTTATATTTTTTTGTATATTTTGTTTCACTCTGACGGCACATTTTGGTCGAACTGGACTCTTAGAATGCGATAAAGAAGAAGGATTTCGATAAGCACCGGCAATAATAAACAATAAAAAAATATATATTTATCAAACAAATATTTCCCAAAATTGTAACAAAACGTGCAACGCACATGTCACACAAGGTTGGAAAAGAACTATAGTAACTAAGAATTACTAAGTAAGAACAAAAAAAAATCGAATAATTTTTTTTTCTTGTTTTTTTCTTGCCATTAAAAGAAATTTAAATTAACATGTTAGAAAATTTGTCAATCTGTTTGTTCTGATTAAAAAAATTATAATACTTCTTCAAATTCAAATGAAAGTTTCTTGAAAATTTATTATAAAATTCACAAAAGTAAAAGCAAAAAAATCCTTGCAGGTAAAGCAATAACTTTATCGTTATGATAGTTTTTAAATCACAAGCTGTAGAAATAAATTTTCTTCAGTTATGAAAAAAATTTTATTTTTAAATTATATGTATAGTTACCATGAAAGTTTTTGTGCAAATTTAAGTTTTTATAAAAATATAGTCTTCAATTTTTTATACTTTAGGTAAATTAAAAATGAAATAACTGGTAACTTCATAAAGAGTTCAAACTTAGAAAAAAGACTTTTTTTTGTAGAAGAGGAGCTGAGAGCGGGTTTGTTCCAGTAAAAACTTTTTTTAAAGAACATTACTTTTTAAGAACAAAAATCGAGAAACCCAAGACAGATTCAAAGTGAAGACTATTTCGTTTTAGAGAACACTGCTTTATAGAAATGAATTTTTTGCTTTTTAACGAATGTCCGGTTTACCACTTCGGAAATATAATTTGCCTAAATATAATTAATTGTTATTTTTCTTTTTTTAAATTAAGAACTTAAAAAACTAATTTTGTTTTTTTAAACATAATGTTTTTTAATTAATGAAACGATTCGTTTACTAAAATGTTTCGCAAGATTCAAAAAAATTAGTAAATTACACGAATGACAAAAAGTTTAAAAAAACAATGAGTTAAAATGTTGAGGGTTTATCTGAAATACTGTATTTTTTCATTTTGTCAGGTTCTCCAAACACGTCAAGGCAACTGTTATGATACACTAATTTTTAGTTTCTTTTGCAAAAATAATCTAGCATGTAAACAAACTTAATATTTCTGTTGTTACAATAAACAATCATGTACAGGAGTGTGAAATATAACATGATCACCACGTCAATGTTCAGTTACATGTGGAAGTGAAATAAAAACATCAACAGTTACTTGTTCAAATCCAATTACAGGCAAAATAAATTACCGCGAATTATAGCAAATATATGAATATTTTTTTATAAAAAATTTGCATTTAAGAATTAATATTTGAATAAAGTTTCTCTACAAATTTTGTTTCTTGTTATTCCGTAAAATGTCCATCAGTTGCGGCAGACACCAGATTGCGCAACACATATTTATCAAATTTAAGCTCACTGCCTGACTATGGTTTTGGTTTGAAACTCTTATCAGAGAAAGTCCGTTTGTACTGGGTATCTTTTCAAGCATCTGGTCATTGACGTTCGTGATGCGCATTACTGCATTCTCCGCAAACTTATGTCTTGATGGGGGTTCGAAGCCTTAAAAATGCGTCAATATAGCGATGAAAATTATATTTTTTTCAAAATTAATTTCTTTTTGTTTTCATATAAATTTTTTTTTTTAATTCCATTTCTGCCCAACACATCCTTTCAAGAACTAAAAATTTTGTGAGTAAATTTATTATTTTTTTTACGAATTTTAAGCATTTTATATGCAAATACACAAAATTTTTTTTGAATAAATCTGTAAGATTTTCAGTAAATTTATGAATAGGGAAAAACGTCAATGTTATATGAGAAAACATATAGTAAACTAGGCATTTTGGCTTAAGAAAAGTATTTTGATATATGCAACAATAAAAAACATATTTATTTTAATATTTTAAGCATCTATTTTCATAATAGTTTGAAAGAAAATTAAAATAATCGCAACCTTGTTTTTTCTTTTTTATCTTAACAAATTTTTTTCCCAGAAAATAGCCTAACAAAAACCATTTTATACAAGAAACAGTTCTTACAATTGCAAAGGAACCAACTTTGGAAAAATTACACAAAAAACAATAAATCAGCCTTGTAATACACACGCTTGTCCAAACTGGTCAACATGGAGTGAAATGACTGCTTGCTCTGTATCTTGTGGAAATGGAATGAAAATGTTAAAGTCAACTTGTGTGTTTAACAGATCAGTGTCAACTTTACGTGAAGGTACAGTACCCGAAAAAAGTTTAGAAAGATTTTTATTTTGATGAACTTTTTATGACAAAGTCAATTTACAACAATTTTACAGAGAAATGCTTATTGCTTATTGTGTCTTGTGTTGTCTTAACTATTATTCTTTGTATTTTTCAGCAAATAATGGTAATATGTTTTACATTTAAAACGGTTTTTGATACCATAGGGTTGATTTTCAAAATTTGTTGTGAAAATGGGAAAATTGCCTCAAATTTCAAAAGCTTTAAAAAGCAACGTTATCCTTTTAAAAGAAGAAGGCTACAAAAATGTTGATATTTCAAAACGATTGAAACTCTCTGAAGCATCCGTTAGTCGAATATTACAGAGAAACAAGGAAAACCTCAGTCTTTCTCCCTTGAAAAGAAGTGGCAGACCCCGTACCACAACTCTCAGGACGGACCGCAAAATCAAACGACTCTGCCTAGGGCAACCTTTCATTTCTTCATCAGAAATAAAAAGATCTATGCAAGAGCTGAGTAGTGTGACTACAAGAACGATTAGAAACCGTTTGCACAAAGATTTTAAACTTCCTACCCGCAAACCTCTGAAGAAACCCCTGATTACACCAAGAATGGCCCAGCAAAGACTTGAATTTTGCAGCCAGTACAAAGACTGGACAAGTAAAGACTGGCAGAATGTGATGTTTTCAGACGAATCCACCTTCTTACAGTTTGCTTCCTACAAACCCTTTGTTCGCAGACCTCTTGGATCTTCACCAGTAAACTCACGGTACCTCCAAACAACCGTTAAGCACCCCCCATCGGCCATGGTGTGAAAGTGCTTTTCCAGCAAAGGCCGAGGTGGTCTTTATTTCGTGCCAAAAGGACAAACAATGAATGCCTCACGGTATATTAGTGTCCTAAATGATCATCTACTGAATTTCATGAGCATTCACGGATGCACAACATTTCAACAAGACTCTACACCATGCCATAAAGCCAAATCAGTCATGAATTGGTTTCAAACCAAAAATGTCAGAGTGCTCAAATGGCCAGGAAATTCTCCTGACCTTGATCCCATTGAAAATTTATGGACACTGATAAAAAAGAAAGTTTCTACATCAAATCCGACAACTATGGATGAGCTAAAGCGGATCATTAAAGAGATTTGGTGCAAAGATATTGATCAAAATGTTTGCAAAAATCTTACAGATTCCATGCCAAGCCGCATTCAAAAGGCCATTAAAAACAAGGGTTACCATACTAAATACTAGGGAAACTGCTGTAATTTGGACCATGTTGGAGGTGCATGATGTTTGTTTCCCGTATTGTTACGTTCAATAAAAGAAAAACATAAAAATGTGTCATTTTTGCGTTTTGTTGGCTTTTCAAAAAATCATTCTAAACTTTTTTCCGGTACTGTAAATTTCAATAGCTAAATCAATTTTAGTCTAAACTAGTCGATTTTAGAAAGCGATTATCAACATAATGAATAACTGTTGTTTTAAGATTGAGCCTTTCAATATTGTATTGTGACTCCTTTGACAATTATGCCTTGTTTCTTAATGATTATTTTTAGTAGGATTTGTTTTAAAGTGTTTGTATAATTTTTTACTGTAAGAGCGTTAAAAATACGCTTCAACCTTTGATATTTGTTCTACTGAATAAAAGTAGGAATTTTAACCTTTTTTGGTTCGTGAGAGTCAATATTCAATATGTTTGTGTTTATTTTCAAAAAACTATACTTCGTTGGATTACATTTAGTTTATATTTTTGTCGTTTAGAAAGTAAGGATAAGACTATACGCACAAAAATAAAAGCTGCAACACAAACGATTGTAAAACAACTACAATAACTCGTCAATCAACAACAGGTTTAAAACTTTTAAAGTTGTTATACATGTATTATCTTTAATTAAAATAACTCAAAACATGTTCGTTGTTATAATAAAAATCAATAAAAAAATTATAGGAAAACCTTGAAGACTATAATAAGCAGTGATGAAGGTCTCAAAATTGGTCTCGAGTTTGTGGTACAGTCTCAAACAACAAAAATCAGTCTCGAACCGACTTTTTGTGGTCTCGGTCTCGTCTTGGTATCGATCTTGTGCTAGTGGTCTTAACTTTGACCTCGAAATAGTGTGGCATTGGTCTCGTGTGTTTTTTACATTGGTATCGAAACCGGACATTTTTTGATATTTTAGCTACTTGATATTGTGTTGAATTTTGTAGTTGTTTAAGAACAGCATTCTATTGAACGATACTCAAATTGACTATAAAAGTTTTTTATAATTTGAAGTGATAAAAAGCTTAAAATTAAACTTCTTTAATCTTTAGTTTTACAACTTTCTGGCGTTTATTCCAATAAAAATTTTTTGATACATCTGGGCCATCCGTTACTAGCTAATTGATTACAAAAAAACTTTATTTAATTTTATGTTTAAACAACAAACAAGTCTGTTTATGCTTTGAAAGTTTATACTCACATTGTTACCCATAAAAACATTCGTATCAAATTAATCCGATTTTAGAAAAAAGATGTAATTCGATTACATGATTAATTAGTAAAATTAAGGAAATAATACAAAAAAAACTAAATCTATTGCAGAAAAATTGGTAGGATTATGTATGTTTAGCTTATCCTAAATGTAACAGGAGCCCAAAAAACCAGAGATGGATTTTTAAATGTTGCTTTTTATAGTTAATCTAAAGCTACTTCAACATTTAGCAAGCGTGCGAAAAGTTGTGGACACATATATGTGTATATATATATATCCGTTTAAAGTCTGAGGAGACAAATATGTCCTGTTAGAAAAACCACGTTATTATGTGTGTAATATGACAAAATTTTCGTTTCCGAGCCGAATAGGACGATTTTCTTTTTTTCAAAATTTAGAACAAAAATTTTTTTTGCAACTTTGATGAAAGATCGGTTATTTTTTTTGTTTATCTCGTGACTCATTTTACACTTTCACGGAATTAATGAGAAGGTCATATTTAAGCTAAAATCTATACCACTTCTTCAAAATGTAAGCATTTTATTTTTTTTAATGAGTATATTGTAGTTTTTTCTTGTATGGAAAACCAATTACTTTGTCACTTTTCAAATACAAATAATATAAAACTTAATTAACTAAGGAGACGAGTTCGTCCAACTGGGCGCATGGCATAAAAAATAACTTCATTTTTAAATTTATTTTAAAATGTTTATGAGTGATATCTAAAAAGCTTTTGATTTTTTATATGCAAAAAAATTATACAGAGTTATGAGAATTCTATATTCGTTATTTGAATTAATTAATTAAGAAAAAATGTTTTTAAAAAGAAAATTAAAAATTTTAATAAGTATTTTTTGTTAAAATTTATATGCAAATTGGTTTTCAATGCAAAAAAATACTACTATCTACTCAATAAAAATAGAAAAAAAGTCTAACTTTTGAGGAAGTTGAATAAATTTTAAATGTATGAATTGCCCGGCTGAAAAGATAAAGTAAATTATTTTTACTCTATTTTTTCAGCCGGCAAAAGAATGTTTAGACAATGCCACTGCATGAACGCCTGCGAGGTTAAGCGAATGATTAGCACATAGAATAAATATTGCTTTATAATTAACTTGTTTTATTCTGCATTGTACTCCAGAACGGTTCCAGCCATGGTGGAATCATTGTCGTATGCTTGAACTCTGCATATCATTATGTCCAAACCATTTTGCTGAAGTTCATTGAGAATAAAGACTTAATTATTTTATCTGCGTTTTTTCTGTGCAATGAAAAGAAATTTAGGAACGACTTTTCTATTTGTACCTCACTGCTGTCAACTTTTACGTATCTAACAATAAGAGCCATTTAATCAATATGAGAGACGTCGGGAGTACTATCGAGTAAAATGAAAAAATATTTTGCTGCCTTTATTTCCTCCAGAATGAGATGTTTTACCTTTTTTCCAAAAAGCTAAATTACAGTAACTCATTTTGGATTGTTGGTGAAAGTCATGTTGTCATGTTTTTGCTAGAGAGTTGGATAACTGAAAGATGTTTCTTAATGACTGCATTATATTTTGCAAGCAATTTTAAAGTTTCAAGAAAATTCCCCTGGTTTCTTGAGTTAGAGTCTTCACGATGGCCACGTAAAGGAAGATTTTGCTTACTTAGAAACTTTATGACTTCAACTACACTATGCCGGATTTATTTCCATTTATTTTTTTCCTTATCCATGAGATCTTTCATTTTTTTATCAATTGTTTGATGAAGTTGAAGTCTCAGTGCAAGCTCCTTCCATTTATCAAAGCACTGCTTGTGAATTTTTGAATTTTTATGATTAACAATACATGCATTTAGATGCCAGAAATTAACAAAGGGTTTGGTAACGAATTGGAAATTACCATTTCTTGATTGAAACAACTTTCAACAGAAACAATATAATCCTGAATGGCTATTCGAATAAAGCAACCATGATCTAAGAACTTTATCACCGTTTTTAACGTCCCATAAAATTACTTTTTACTCAAAAAGCTTAACGATTTCTGCTCTTTGTCTCCTTCTTTAATTACTCTAATTGCTGGCTTGAACGGTCTTTCTTTATTCTGATATTTTTCAGGTCCTGCTTTGACCATCTCAACTCTCATGTAATTAGTTATGACTTCTGGCCAAGTAGCCACATCATTTATATCATCAATTTTATCTTTAGCTACAAGTGTTTTGTCGGCAAGAGTACTTTCAATGATCACTTCTTGATTACTTTGCTGAAGTTCAACTATTTTTTTCGTTTTTGGGGTGAGGTAGAGATTTGCTGAAGCTGCTAACATCATTCCTTTCGTTAGCTGAAGAGAGTAAGGACTGTAAAGAAATGTTTACAAACTTCAAAATGGCTTCTTTATTCTTTTTCAGCTCTTCTTCCTTGGATTTTTTTTTTTCTTAAAAAAGCTCCACTTTTTTTTACATTTTTCATTGATAGGCTAACTTTACGTAAAATAATTAACTTAAAAAAATTATTTACTAAAATTTTTAACTACAATCTGCAATATTAACACTAGAATTACCGGTGCGGTCATTTTGACCGTTTTTGATTTTTAATCGCTCATATTTTTGCTTAGATAAGTGTTAGAATATTGAAACTTTCTGACTTTTCCTCAATCTTTGTCAACTTTTAGCATGTTAATTTTTATTGCATTACAATACGCACAGCGGATGTTGGAGAGCGATTTGCCTTAAATTACCGCCAACGGTCATTTTGATCGGAAAGCAAATTGTAATTACTCTACCATTAAAATTGCCTTTACAATAAAGCCTTTTGTTGTGTGATTGTTTTAAAACAATCAAGCAACAATTATTACAATATATGACAACATTTAATGTTGAGTAATTTGTAGAATGCCGAGACCACCACGAGTTAGTCGTATCCAAGCTCTAGCTTGGCTGAACGCGATTGCAAAAAATTATTCGAGGGATGAAACCGAAGGTAAAAATGTTTGTGAAAGTTTAGATTAGCGTAGTCCAACTACGGGCCAGAGAACAATTTTGCTCAAGTCTTGTCGATTACAGGGAGCGGAAACCTTTTTTTGGAGAATGCTATGATTTTGGGACAAAAATAGGAATTTCGGAGATCGATTCCAATTGAAGACTTTTTTTTTTTTTAGAGAACACCCTGAGTTTGGAGTTTTTTGCCGGTTGAAGCCCGCAAACTCGAATAATTTTGAAAAGTGGCCCACAAGAGTGCAGAAGTTGGACCACCCTGGTTTAGATCATGGTTCGGCAAATTCAGACCAAGTTTGACCTACATAGGAAGTGATTTCTTTAGATGGATAGAATTCAGAGACTGATATGATGACCTGGAGCAAACTGATTCTACATCATGTCAACTTGTCAGCTCTGGCAGTGCCAGCGATGATACAAGTACTGAAGCACAAGCGCAGGGTGATGGTTTACTCCAAAAACCTCGGGAATTGGCTTGGTTGCTAAGGACAAAACAAAATGGAAACAGCCTACATCAAATTTTCTTCAGAATTGGGGGTAGGCTGCAGGCTCAGAACGTGCTAACAGAAAGCAAAGGTCTAACGTTGATATGCCATTTGTATGTTACATGTAGATGTTCCGCTGAGTGCGTTTAAGCTACTCGTCCATACTTCAATGCTTACGCTTGTTCAACAATGTACAGAAGCTAAAGCCCATAGAGTGAAAAGCAGTGATAAGTGGAAACTACCACTAAGTAAACTAAAAGCTTTTTTTCCTTGCTATATGTACGAGGAGCATTATGTAGAAAAAACCGACCGATTCTTGAGCTTTGGGATAAAGATTGGGTTTGGGATAAACTTTGGAATAAATTCTTGAGCTTTGGGATAAACCTTTTTTCCAAGAAACTATGGGTAGAAATCACTTTTACAAAATCATGAGATTTTTTCAATTTGATATGCGAAGTACAAGACTATATCGACTTCAAACGAATAAATTTGCTTTGATTTCTGCCGTCTGGGAGAAGTTTATTGAAAACTGTGTTGTTTGCTACAAACCAGGAGAAAATATTACAGTGGACGAAAAATTATTCCCAACTAAAGCGTGCTGCAGATTTATAAAATATACCTGGCCAACAAACCGAACAAATTCCGTATCAATTTTTAGCTAGCTGTTGATGAGGAATATAAATATTTATTGAACACCATAGCATATCTTGGCAAAGATGAAGCCAGACCAGCTACACAAAGATTGTCTGAGAATGTGGTAGTAAAGATAATGGAATCATACTCGGGCAAGGAAGAAACGTCACAACTGACAATTTTTTTACATTTTGCCACGCAGCTCTGGAGGCCGGTGACTGTTTTTTACAATATTTTGGGCCTTGCTTCTATCAACGCCTATGTGTGTACAAGAAGAAATTTTATGTTTCACCTCGCCACTGAACTGAGGGAAGCTCATGTTTATGAAAAGGCAGCTCCACTACCGCAGTTTAGCTTCCACTTTTCAACGATTCTTAACAAAATTTGATAGTTGTTGGAAGCAGAAATCAAAAGCAATGCCAATTTAATGTGAACTGTAAACAAAACAAAACTGCAAAATTCTTTTGTGGATGCCGTAGATCAGTTTGCGTAAAGTGTACAAGTTGTGTAAAACTCGAACGTGTGGACCGTGCAGAGCTGCAATTTTCTTTGTTTTTGTGTGCTTTTAAATAGCCGCTTGTTGTCTATGTAAACAGCAGCTTGATAAAAAATAACCATTGAATATTTTGAGCTTATTTTAAGGTAAATTGTTTTTTATTTAAATTTAGTGTTCATGTTTGTTGTACGTAAATACAATGAAAATTTTGAAAAAATTTTAACCACGCAGTTAAAAAGCAGGTTGAAGGCCTACAATGTAATTCAAAGATCAAGGCCTATGCATATATTCCACAACATTATTTTAAAAAGAAACCAAAAATGCACCAAATTCACACCTACAAAGATTCAAGTCATTACTTGGTACACTAAAAAAGTTTAAAAAAAACTTATAAGATAAAGCAAAGTTAAATGATTGCGCATTTTGTTCTTTATCGTACAAACGGTCATTTTGACCGCTCGCGGTAATTCTAGTGTTAAACAACACTCCAGTAGCAAATTTGCTGTAGCCGAGCTATAACCTACTAAGTCAGGCGTAAAACTGTCAAATCTTTAATAATTTTTTCCCAAAACCTATAGGCTAAACAAACTTTACAGTACCAGCATACAGCCGACATGACTTCAGCAGAGTGATTAGCAATCTATGTCTTCACAGGAAGCACAGTGCGTCACAATCGAAAAAAAAATTGCTAAAAAAGTCATTACATTTTGCCGCCCTCAACAACATGCCGCCCTTATATATCCACAATATCCAATGGTTAGCTAGGTCACTGTCTTCAAGATTATTTTTTATTCATACTGTAGAAATTAAAAACTTGAAATATAACAAGATAGTGCATAGCAAATGAAAACTTATTGAATAGTTTATTAGCTGTAATCAAATTTTGTTTAAAACTTTTTTGCATAACTTAGCTCAAGTTGGTCCAAAATCAAAGCCTGCAGAAGCATTATCTGTCTTCCGCAAAAAAATTTTAATAATTTTACATCAGGAATGGCTAATTACTGACCTGCGCTGAAATTAAAAAAGAGTTATATTCTAACTATCTTCGTAAGAATTTTTTCTATAATTTATAAGCAAAAACCACTTTATTTTGGTTTTCATAGACCTTGTGCTGTTGGTTTTGGGCATTCTAAGGGACAAAATTATCAAAGCACGTCAATTTAAAATTAAAATAAAAAAAATCCTCACTGTTCAAGAAAAAATATAAAACGTAACACTTTTAGACTTTTTTTAATTATTTATCCGATAATAAAACTGTCATATTTTGACACTTTTTATAAAAAGAGATTTGTCGTCTTGGTTATGCATCGTCTTGGTCAGAAGCAGCATCAGCAATTCAAACAGTTAGAATGATAAAAAACATTGTTACCGTTTTTTATCGCTACGGCCGAAACGGACTACAAAAACACTTCACTAATCGCTCTTTGATTTATTTGTGACCAAGTAATTTTCGGCGTCGTTTAAGACTTCTAAATAAACAACATTAATTTAGTTCTAAAATTTATGAATACAATATTTATGAATACGAGGTATAAGGCTATAATGAAATTTATGAATACAAGGTATAAGGCTAGTTTCTTTGTAAACTGTTGCCATGAGAGTATTATGAATAGTATTGCTTAAACCTGAGTTTAAAATTATGGATAATTTTAAACTATAGCTTGACTCAACTTCCCCCACGAAGCGAGTAAGTAGAGCCATTTAAGACTCTAATTGCAATCGCTCATAATTTGATGATTTTTCAACATATGCAAATAAAACTTTTTCCATGTTGAAGAGAAAAGAAATTATTATAATATTCAATTTAAAATTTTACGCAAAAAATAAAAACTTTTTTGCAATATGCATTTCTTCACAAAGTGGCTCAACTTACCCCATCTTCCCCTTCTGTGTCAAGACACTTAGTGCTACTGAACTGTAGGAAAAAAGCCACGTGCGTTTGGTGCAAAATAAAGCAATTAATAGTGCTTATACGTGAAAAACAAAGCGTTTTAGTAAATTACATTGAGATGGCAACCGGCAGGAATTTTTTTATAATGATAATCAACAACCACAACTAAAGAATAAGAACGGCAGTTATAGAAAAATAAAGTTAAAACTAAAAAGAGTCCTTCTCTCTCCGTCCAAACATCCATTATCTTTAAAATCAAATAAAGACAAAAGAAAAGATTTTAACAACCGTTTTTTTTGCATTGTGAGATCGTCTCCTACCAACTGCGGCCCGCAGGAGCAACAAGCTCGGACCATACTAATTTAGTTGCTTTTTGCCCATCAAAATATTCGTATTGAAATACAGTAACTATTACTCATTATGTGGTATTGATAAAATATAGAAGACCTGAGGTAATTGTGAAGTTGTTTAGGGAAGAAGTGCGCTTTACCGTTAGTCAGTAATGATTTGATTAGTCATCGATCTTCTCAGATAGAATGTCAACAAACGTTTGCATAACATTTTAACCACGGCAATAAATTTTCTTATTTGATGTAATATATAAAGAATTGTTGTCTGCAATTATTGAAAAGCTCATGTGTCGAAATCGGCTTTACGAACCTATATAAAAGTACAAATTTCATACTCTTGAAAGATAGAAAAATAAGAAAATAACCGTCCTTAATTTTGATTTCATGGTAAAATTTTTCAATTTTTTTAGAGTTATTGTAATCCTACAAAGTTATGTTGAAAAGGCATTTCAAAAAACATCAAGATATACGTTTAAATATATTGCCGTGCTCCTCATACAAACTAATTATAAAATTGGGATGCAAATTAATCATTTAATTTTTGCCATCACTCTCATATTAAATAAGGTAACTTTGTTATATTAGTAATAGGCCGTTAATAAAAAGAGATCTTGCACACAAAACCTCACTCATTTATTTTAAACTGATCTAAATTTGAAAAATTATTACTGGAACCACTAAAGTGAAGGAAAACGTTCTTAAAAAAAAACAAGAAGCGGCATGTTATGATGTTTTGTCAAATGGATATCTTAAATAATGCTGTGCTCTGCAATCTTTATAAACTTACGAAACGATGCAAAAATTTTTCAGAAATTTGTACCGCCCTTTTACCATAATTCAAAAAATATTGGCAGGTTAATTGCTATTTATTAAATTAGGTATTTACATTTGTTTTTATGTCGGTTTATGACATTGCGTATTTATATAAATTTTGCAACTTTAATAAGCACTGCAAATGAACGTGAAGTTTATAAATACACTAAAACACAAAGTTAAAACTTTTTGTATACTAATAATTTGAGTATTTTCTAAAAACACTCGAACAAGTTTTTATCATCATTGATTGCAATGTAAATCAATTGTAAAGACATAAATTCATAAAAGCCCAGCTTGAAAGTTAAACGCAAGTTCAAGTTGCCGCATTGTTTTTATAATGGAATCATTTTTTATAAAGTATGCTTGCTTTCCTTTCATCAGTGTTACACTGTCTTCCACAACTGTGTAACACAAAAGTACGACACTTAAGTTATTATAACAGTTAAAATGAATAAAACCGAGGTTTTTTAAAAGCATAATCAGCCGTTGATGAAGTTACGAGTTAATCCTTTCAGCTCCAGAGCTATTGCTCCCAACCGGGTTTTACAATAGGTTTTGTTTTTTATTTTATGTCATGTCATTATTTCAATAAGTCATGTTTTATGATGTTAAAATCTAATGCAACACTTTATGAGTACAAAAAGTTTAGTTATATTAAAACAATAAGTGACATATATGATCAGATTTTTATGCAATAGCATAATAAATTGTCTCACAGGTTTGCAACCAAAATATCCCTAACTTCACTCTTTGATATGATTTAATTGCTTCATAAACGTTTTTATGCAATTGCCATTCAAGCAATTCAAATTTCTGTGGCAAAGCAAAGCTCTGGACATTTGCCGGTTAATTTGGAAGCAATTAATATAAGTGCATGCGCAAGTTGCGCTTTCATTTTCTTTTTTTTTTTTTTTTGACAGCATTGCGACGTTTGCCACGGGCTGCCAGAAACATAAAGATTGATTGCATGTTACTGTGCTGTCGCAACTTTTAGAATTGAGCAAGTAGCGCAAGTGCTCACCACAGTATAAAGATTTTCACCTCTGACTGGTGAAACATGCTAGATATGCTGCTAACGATAGCTACAAAAGCCAAATGGTAGAATTTAGACTGCGTTGCTTAATAAGTTAGTAGCTTCTTGTCTGTATAGCTTGTCATCAACTATCTCGCGTTATGTTTTGGCTATAAAACAGTTGTCAAACTGTTGTTGGTTCAACATTTCGAATTTTGTTCGAATGTGTTGCATTTACTTCATTTAATTAGAAAGATTAAGTAGAGCAATGGAAAGAGAGGTTTAGGTTTTTTCTATACAGACAGAAAAATTTGTTTTATATTCAAATTCCGACTATCATATTTTGTTATTCAAACCAACTATTTTTGTTATAACAGGTTTTTTTTACATAAATTATTACGTTTATTTAAAAACTAAGATTTCAAACAACTAATTAGGTTCAAGAAATTTTTTTAAAGGTTTTTGAAGGAGATTTAACAATTTTAAAGTTTTAAATTGTTAGACTACTTGACACTAAAGTTTTTCAAAGCAATGACATTCATTTCAGAAAATTGTTTCTAATTAAGTGATTATTTAGTTCTTCAAAACACATTCAACAGTATTTGCAATAATAGTTTATCAATGACTTAATTTAATTTTAAAAAATATTGCTGTACGAGTGCTGCACATGACGGCTGTATAATTTGTTTGATCACTTAAACTCAAATCTAAACTAATATTTTATATAATTCAATCAATACGATGCAGGTAGAATGAGAAAATCAAAAAATTTTCATTATAGTTTTTGATAGTTAATTCAATCAGTTAAATAAGTTAAATTAGTTTAATTTATTAAATTAAGTTTTAATAAATTCTTTGCCGTGTATCGAATGCTCTTCGAGGTTTGCCGTAGCAGTTGGCTTTAATACGATTCTAGCAATAACTGATGGCAAGAACTTTAGCCACGAGGACCTATTATTAATCTTCAATCAAATTTGAAAATACCGGTAGTTCGAGTAATCATAAACAGAACCTCGAATCGAACCGAACGGAATCCATAAACCTTATTGACTGTTATTATTCTTTGAACCTAAGCTGTAACCGAATCCATAAGAATTAGATTTACCTAGCTGAACCGGAACTAAAACAATAAAAATAAAATTTGCCAAACCTGAACCGGAACATTATTCTAAACGGTTCAAAAACGCACCAATTTTAGTTTTTGATTTACTTGCAAATCACAATTTTGTGTTTAAAGTTGAAAAAAACTTTGGATTACTTACTTTTTATTAGCAAAACAGGGACTTAATAAGTGACATCTTTGGGCGAATAGTTAAAAAAGTAATATCTACCTTGCCCTAAATACTTCTTAAGCCACTTAAATATATGGGCATCGATTGAAAGGCCAAAGGACAGTTTTTCCGGTTTGATTTTTAAATCTTAAAATTAAAATTTCTTTTTGATTTTGTTCCCAAACTTTATGAATTTATTTTTTATCATAAACTTGAATGATTAAACATTTGTTTTGAGTAAAATAAATATAATCAATAGGAAGCGCTACAAAAGGTTTTTGAAGTTTTCTTGGATGTGGTCGTGTAAGTGTTCCGTCCAAAAAAATCTAATAAACGCACACACATGTTAGTACAAAAGTTTCTACCGGTATAATTCATGTATCTATAAAAGACCTAATCTCTGCTACAAAAAATTCCCAAACACTTAATATGAAAATTAAATAACAAAAAAATTTTCTTGCACTCTTTGGGCTCGCTAAATACTACTAAATATTTATTTAAATTTTTTGCAATCTTTCAATCAACTTCATGTTTATTCACGTTTGGCTTAGCATGCGTCCAGAATTCGGCGGGACAATCCCGATTCTTAGGGATCTTTTAGATCTTTTATTTTGATTTTCTTGCAAACCCAATTTTATTTTGATTTTCTTGCAGACCCAATTTTATTTTGTTTTCTTTCGAGATCACTAATTTTTAGAGACGAAAATCATGACATCTGTGACAGATCCAAAGTGAAGACTTTTTTTTTGAAGAACACTTCTTTATGGGGACAAAAATCATGAGATCCAAGACCGATTCAAAGTAAAGACTTTTATTTTTAGGCAATACTACTTTTTGGAGACGAATTTTTTTTTGTTTGAAGAGCGTCACGATTTACTCCTTCAAAAATATGGTAACCCTAATTCACGTTGTAAATACTACTAGTACTACTACTACTAATGCGGCTCTCGATTAAAATTATTTTCTGAATGCGACCTGCGAGCTAAAAAGTTTGCCCATATCAAATTTAGACTATTTAAATTGCTTTGAGAAAGAATGGCCAGCACAGTATTGACCAGGCGTTAAACGCCGAAGCATCAACACAGTTTGTAATTTCTTATGTTTTGATAAATTAAATTTATATGCTTTTTTAAATTTATGTTGGCATATAGTTATTTGTTCATAATTTTCCAAGTTGATGCGAACTCAGTTCAAAAAAAAATCACTTTGTTGTTTGAGTAGCAAATAAAATAATGAATAAGTTGTCTTTAAAAATATTCAAATGTTTACAAAAACTTTTTGGTTATACTGTATCAACAACATGAAGCCAAAAAAGTTTTTATTGTTAACTATAATTCTATGAATGTAAACTAATAATCTTGAGGCACTTTTTTGTAGTCGTTTCGAATCAACAAAAATAATATTTGATAAGTGATATTGTGATTGAGCAGTGAAGAAGCTGATGCTATAATTTAAAAGCAACTTTTATCCAGATAGTTTGGATTTAATTTTAACTTTTGCTACTTTGTTAATCGTAAGCAAGGGCCCTTTATAATAATTCTCCAATTGGTGGTACGGATAAGCAACTTTAAATACCAATAACTGTATTATTATTCTAACTAGATCACTTGAATACTTATTATTCAAAATAATCAAGACTAATTAATAACTTGTTGTTAGTGAGTTCGTGTGAAAAGTATAAATTTAGCGGAAAATATTTCAATTGAACTAAGCCTCTTAAACTTTGTGACACTTTAATAACTTCAAATTTTTAATCTTAGTAAAATTGCATTAACCTTAATTTACCTAAGGGGTAGTCCACAAAAGACTCCCCTTATATAAAAACGTTACAACTGACAAAGTTCGGATAATAAAAACCTAAAATTTTATGACTTTTCCTAAAATTTATTCTTGAATATTTTGGCATTTTCCTTGAGCAAATCCGATAAGTAGTTTTAGTGTACGAGGCTATTTTTTTTACTTACCTCATGATTTTCGTACACTTTTTGTGTACAAAAGTCATGAGGTTTTTTAACGTTTTGCTGTGTTTGCCAAGATTACTGCGTCACGTAGTAATTTTTTTTTTTTGCAGCAGACCGTGACTAATCTGATTATGTCGCAAAACAAAGCAATCAACAAAAGTTTGAGGACCTTCAACTTTATGCAAATAAGAAGACACTAATAGCAAATATATTTAAAGTAAAGACATTTGACTAAACTAAAATAATTTTTTCCAACATATCAAGAAATCAACTGCGCAGCTATTGTCTGTTAAGAGTATTGGACATGTAAACTTTGGGTCCTCCGAGTACCCCCTTAGGTAGTCAATAGAAAAAAACATCCTAGGTAAATAAGGGTTAAACCAAATAAATATTTTATCTCGTTGTTAGTTTTACATTGTTTTTATTTTATTCAAGATGAAAAAATAAAAACTTTTTTCTACAAATTGTTGTTTTATTAATATAGCACAAAATGTTCGTATTCAAAATATCAATATTTTTTCCAAGCATTGTGTTTTATTCTAATGGTATATCATGGTCGAACTGGACTTCTTGTTCTAAATCAGAAAATTGCCATCTAAAAAGTGAGTTAGAATATGATAAAGGACAAGGAATTAAATGTGCACCAGCGCAAAAAAATGATTATTTATACCAAATAATAATTTCAAGCGATTGTAATGAAACTTGCGACGGACACAAAACTCCCCCATGGAATGCACAAAACACACAAGTAAAAAGTTTGAAATTTTGAATAATTTTTGCTACTCATTTTTGCTGTTAATAAAAGAAATATTAAGTCAAGATGTTGAACAATTTTTCAATGCAAAATTAATATTTGTTTTTGATTGAATAGATTATAGTACTATGGCAAGCAAGAAATTTACTATAGAAAGATCATTCGAAAAAAAGCGCTGTTCATGTCGCACGTGTTTTAAATTCGCGAACAATAAGTGTCTAGTGTTAGCTTTGAAAGGCGCCTACTTAAATTTCGTATTCAAGTAGCATGTCTTCTGTTGATCAAAAACTTGACTTACTGATCAATAGTATAACTAAAATTGAAAAAAAGTTAGACGGCTTTGGAGAAAGAATAAATAAATTACAAGAAATATATAAAAATCAAGAAAACAGAATTGAAGAACGTTTTCAAAGACTTAATGATTACTTTGAAGGAAAAGTGAAGATATTATCAAATAGAATATCAATCAATCAATCAATCAATCAACATACTTTTATTTGCGGGAAAAAAAATAAAAACACGTAACGAATTCAAACACTAAAATTAAATAAAATAAATAAATAAATAAAATAATAAATTTTTTTTAGCCGCAGGGAGACTGCGATTTGACCTTTCGGTCTTTTAGTCAGCAGCCACCCTTGAGAGCAAAATTACAGATACAACAACTTGTAAAATTTAATTGTTGCAGAGAAGAGGGTTTTTCGTTTTAAATAAGGTTTTTTTATTTTAAATATAAGGTTTCAATAAGTATTTTTTAAATTCATATTTGAAAACACGGTAAGAAGCATTTTGAATTAGAATGGGAATTTCGTTCCATATCTTAACTCCTTGATATTTTATACATCTTTGTAATCGTAAAGTTTTACAAAAGGGAATATGCAAAGTTTTTTTTGATTTTTCATTTAATCTAGTGTTTTTTTCCGAGATCTGGCTGGTTAAAATAAAATAATTAGACAAATTTTTGGGAAGCATTTTTTTAAAATTGGAATGAATAAATTTACCAACTTCTAGTTTATAAAGATCTTTAAGTCTTAGAATCTTAAGGCGTTTGTAATAAGGTGAGGAATTATCACAAAATTTAGCTCCACATATAAATTTAACGGCTTTATTTTGAAAAGTTATCAATTTTTGAAGATACGTCGGGAAGGTAGATCCCCAGATAATAAGGCCATATAATAAATGGGAATGTATCAGAGCGTAATAGATTTTTAATAGTGCTGTTTCTGGTAGATAGTGTCTAATTTTAGAGATAATTCCAACCGTTCTTGATATTTTATATGCTATATTTGAAATGTGGAAATCAAAATTTAAATTCATATCAATAGTTAAACCTAAGTATTTAATATTCATGCATTGTGGAATAGAAATATTATTTAAAAAAATATTAGTTTGTGGGAAAGGTTTGTTTAGTTTGGGAGGTATGATTAGGAAGTTGGATTTAGAGGGATTAACTATAAGTTTATTAAAATCAAACCAAATTGATAAATTTTGAAGTTCTTTATTCATAATTGTAGTAAGAGAAGCAAGGTTAGGGGCCGTAAAAATTAAGCATGTATCATCAGCAAAGATTATTGGCATACAGTTTAACCGCTTGGGGCATATCATTAACATACAAGAGAAATAAAAGAGGGCCAAGAATCGAACCCTGAGGAACACCATAATTATTTTGTAACAGTTTAGATTTAGCACCCTTAATGGAAACAAATTGTTTGCGAGATAAAAACGATTTAATTAGTTGATTTGTTGAGCCGCGTATGCCATAATGATCAAGTTTGAGAAGGAGAATGTCATGGTTTACTGAATCAAAAGCTTTTGTAAGGTCAAAAAAACTAAACCAGTGTATTGATTAGAATTTATATTGTCATAGGAGTGTGTGATAACATCAACAAAAGGATGATTGGTTGAGACTTTATTTTGAAAACCATATTGAGAATTTATAATTACATTATGTTTATTTAAAAAATTAAAAATTATATTATTTATACGTTTGTATAAAAGTCCTTCAAAGATTTTTGAGAAATAAGTAAGAATAGAAATAGGGCGATAATTTGTAGGTTTATCACGTTCTCCTTTTTTAAAAATTGGAACTTTCCTTGCAATTGTACAATTTTCGGGAAAAGCGCCTTCTGTGAAACAAAACTCAATAAAAACTTGAAGATACGGAATAATAACTGAAGAAGCGATTCGAAGAAAAAAAGCTGGAATGTCGTCATGGCCAACTGCTTTATTATTTTTTAGAGAATAAATAGCGTTAAAGATTTCTGTGTGGTTGGGTATGTTCAGATAGATAGAAGAAGAAACTCGTTTGGTTAGATAGGTAGAAAAAGACTTAAAGGACGTATTTGAAAAATTATTTGCTAAATTTGAGCCAATTGAGCCAAAGAATTTATTAAATTCATCAGCTATATTTTGATAATCTGAGGTTGTGCCACGGTCAGTTACTAATGAGTCAGGAGTATCATTAATTGGTTTAGAGTTCGGAAGCGTAGAACGAATTACATTCCATACTTTACGAGCATCCTTCTGGCATTCATCAAATTTAGAAGTATAATATAATTTTTTAGACAAAGTTTTTAGTTTAGTTAATTTATTAGAGTAAACTTTATAAAATGATTTTTTTTTTCTTCACCACTTAAAAAATGAGATTTAAACATCCGTCTCTTTTTCTTAATTGAAGTTAGTAAGCCTTTGGTAATCCAGGGTTTTTGTAAGAGTTTTTTCATTCTTCTTGATATTGGCCTCAAAGGCGCATGGGTGTCAATAGAATGTGATATAATGTGGACAAAACTATTAAATAGTTCATTAAAATTTTCATTAGACAGGGTTGGTCGATGACTAAAATAATTGTCTAAATCAGTTTGAAGGTCTTTACAAAACGATTCTGTACAAAACTTTGTTTTATCACGATAAAACAATTTCTCTATATTTTTTTTATTGTTAGTGGAATTTTTATTAATAACACAAAAAATTGGGTAGTGGTCAGTCAAGTCAGATTTAACTATAAAAGATTGCAATTCATGCTTTGAATCATTAGTTATAATATGATCGATTATGGTTGATGAATTATTAGATATTCTTGTTGGCTTAGTGATGAGGGGTACAGTACCATGACTTAAAATTGAATTAATATATAAGTTAGCACTATTCAAACGGTTATCTCTATTTAAATTAATATTGAAATCTCCTAAGATATAATAAACTTTTTTGTTTTGAGAGAGGTCTGATAAGGAATTTGTAAATTCATCAATAAATTCAATTATCTTAGTTTGGCCTGGATGACGATAAACTGCACTCACAGTAAGCTCAGTTTTGAAGTTGTTTTCAGAAATATCTAACCATAAACATTCAGATTTTGAAAAGTTATATTGAGTGATAGATTTCTTTACTTGAAACTTATTTAAAACGTGAATTCCCACACCGCCAGCGTTAGATGTAGAATCAGTATGAAAAAAAGTATAATTAGGAAGTGAAATGCTTAATAGGGGGTGTAGTTTAATTCGTGTTTCAGTTAAACATATTACATCAGGTAAAAAATTTAATTCGACTAAAAAATCATAAAGATTATCAAAATTTTTATGCAAGGAGCGAATATTTATATGTAAAAGCACCTGGGAACGATTGGGATCAAAAGTAGGTCGTTTTGAGTTTAAATCAAAATAATCACATGCTTTTATATTGAAAAAGTTTAAAAAGTAGTCGTACGCTTTTTCAGGAGAATGATCACTTATTCGCAGGGTGGCTGCATTATTCGGGTCAAGGAATTCATTTAACTCCTTGTTATTTCCATCATCTAATTTATGGATTCTAGTTTTGAATGCCATTATAATAATAATAAAAAAAATTCAACTCAGTATATACATGTAGCAAGCAATTATGCTACTTAGAAACTGTTTAATTTAGAAGAAAAAAGTAAATGTAGAAACAAGTACCTCAAATTGTAATTATTCAGCATTATTAGTAGAACAATCTTCATTTAAGGAATCACAATTAAATAATAATGGCTTGTAGTTAAGTGTTTTAAAGTTGATGTCAACGTCGTAATTAAACAGGTCGTCCGGAGAGCTCACAGTCAACCACACGCCAGTGCCTTGATCTTTTTCGCCTTCCTCAATTAAACCTTGCTTTTTGGCCGATCTCTTCATCCTGATGTTACCATTAAAAGTGTGACCAAGAACAAAATCATTTTGACATTCTTTTTTTATGTATTGCAACAGCTTTGAGCGCAGAGGGGTTAGATCCTCCGTAATGAATACTTGTGAAAATTCTTGCGTTTTTTTAAGGTTTGATTTTGCGAATAAAATGTTATTTCGCTTTTTGTGAGAGATGAATCGTACAATAATTGGTCTTGGTTTTGAAATGTTATTGGTGGTTTTTTTGCCCAGTCGGTGAGCTCTTTGAATTTCACAAGGTTGTAGATCAACGTTTAGTGATTTTGCAATTTTCAATACGATTTCTTCTCCGTCATCTTGATTGTTCTTGCTTTCAGGGATTCCATGAATCCTCAAGTTTTTGCGCCTGCCGTATTGCTCTAATGCATCGATTTTGAACAGAGATAAATTGACTGACTTTTTCAGCCTTTCATTTTCAATTTCTAAACGCTTTGCTTTACGATTAGTTCTTTCTATTTCATTTTTTAGAGATTTAATCTCTTCTACCAGTAATTTTACAGTGTTATTTATTTCATACAATCGCTTTCTATCATTTTCATTAAAATTTGCATTATTGGCATTGCTGTCATTGCTGGTACTGGAATTCTTGTTAGATTTAGCATTTCTCGCCATCTTGATACGTCACAATAGATAAGTAAATCTTTTCAATAGAAGTTTTTCTTTAGTTGATATTCTACTTTAAAAATTATGCTTTTTCTAGCTAATTTTAGATTAATTTTTTACTGATCTCTCTTCAAATTAATTTAATAGTACTTTAACTAAACTTTTCTTAAACTAATTTCTTCAAATAGAAGACGCTTATCGATGTATATGTCGTCTTATTCAGATAGAATGACTTAAAACTAGTTTTTTAAAAAAGCTGTTTAACTAAATAGTTTGAAGTTGTCTTAAACTTTCCAACTAATATCAAAATAATCTTCAAGTGCTGAAGAATTATCCTGTTGAAGAATTATCCAACTAATATCAAAATTGAATACTAGATGCCGAAACATTTAAAACTGATTTTAAAAAAGCTGAGGTTATGAGAGAAAATTACGAGAAAAGAATGAATATATTAATACATGGAATTGAAGAAGACACCAAATCGGTTTGGGAATCAAATGTAGAAACTCACTCAAATTTAACAACTTTATATCAGGAGCTCTGAAACTAGATTCTACCGCAATAGCAATAGCAGACATACATAGGCTCCCTCAAAGACCGAAATTTAAAGATGGAATTAAGGTTACCCGACGAATAATTGTAAAGTTAGTGCACACTAAAGATAAAAACCTTATCTATCAAAATTTACGTGAATTGAAAAGTTTTAATGAAGAAAAAAAAAATCAATTGTTAATGATAGACCAGTGTATATCACCGATCATTTACCTGAATTGTTCTTACGACAAAAGAAGGCTTTACTACCCCAATTCAAACAAGCTCGCAAAAATAAACAAAAAGTTTTTTGGCGAGTTGAAAACAGTAACTATGTATTGTTCATTAATGATGAAAAAATTTATGCACCACCAACTGTTATAACCAATTAACTCTTTATAATAATCTTTTTTTACAATCGCTAATTAAATAATTATGACTTTTAATGGTTTCGTATTTAATGTGTTCGTTTTATTTTTTTCTGCTTGATCAAAGATTTGAACCGGTTATAGATTTGAGCTAATGACTGAAATAATCTAAATCTGTCCGATTAATTTTTTTCAAAACTCAATTTAAATTACTGTCAATTTAAAATTAAATTGCTGCTAATTCAACTGTTTGCGCCTGCGTTGCTGCACTGACGCTTGTTGGTATTGACAAATTTGCCCGATAATAATTATTGTTGTTGTTGTTTTTTTTTATTTTGTCTACACATCAGTTCTCTTTTCTAAATCACTTATGTTACAATTTAACAATCTACACGACAGCGTCGATCTAGCCTCCACTTCTGACTCTAACAATAATAACAACCAATATTTAGACGTTCAACCATTAAATGATAGTTTTGACCTCAGCCACCACTTGAACGATTCTTTAACTTTCAAACTTAAGGATTGTCAATACTTCACTCCTTCAAATCTTCCATTAAACAGAGATAAACAAAGGCTTTTCATGTAACATGTCAATATCAGATCTCTAAATAAAAACTTCGATGATTTAAATCATGATTTATTACACTCTTTTTCCTACTCTCCCGACATTATATGTTTATCTGAAACTAAATTAAAAGGTTTTCCCTTAACAAATATTCACCTTTCAGGCTATCAACCCATATTACATGCAAATTCTTCAACTAATGCTGGTGGAGTTGGAATCTATATAAATGACAAGTTTACATTTTGCCTATTAGAAAGTAATACTCTACACACTAGTTGCGAGGATTTATGGGTTCATATCACTGACCGAAGATTCGGTGAAACTTTCATTTTAGGCGTAATCTATCGTCATCCAAAAGGCGACATAAATAGTTTTCTCTCGGCACTTAACAACAAATTGCTCCAAATCAATCCAAATCAAAAACTTTACATAACCGGTGACTTAAATTTAAACCTGGGTCCAACTCAAATTTACAACATAAATCCTCATTTTTTAATACTATCAACAGCAATGGTGTTTACTCACTTATAAATAAACCGACTCTTTTATCCCGTAGCTCCTCTTCTACTATAGACCATATATTAACAAATGATACATCTAATGTCATTCTTCCATGTATTATCTTACATGACTTGACCGATCATTTTCCTATCGCCTGTATTATTGAAAACTGAAGTTCTACAAAAGTTAAAAATAAGAAGGCAAATTCTTTAGGTAAATGCATATACAGAGATTTTTCTTACTTTGACACTGATTTCTTTCTAAATGACTTGCATTTTTCACTCTTACCTTTGTTAAATAACCAATCTTGTCTGTCTGCCGTTGATGTTGATCATAAATTCAATATCTTCATTGAAACTTTTAATAAATGTGTAAATAAACATGTACCACTTAAAACTGCTTCTGGTAAAAAAATTAGATTAATGAGAAAACCCTGGATCACTAAAGGAATTTTTATATCAATAAGACATAAACAAAAAATGTACATTCCCTATTATGTTAGAGGTACTAAAATTCAAAAAATGATTTACAAACAGTATTCCAATAAATTGACAAAATAAAAACATTATCAAAAAAGCAATATATTAATTCGGAAATTAACAATACTAACAATAATATGCGTAAGTTTTGGAGCCTCATTAACACCATAATTCCAGGAAAACAAAACAATCTCTACCAAATTTTTTAAATATCAATAATACTGAAATTAACGACCCCATTCAAATAGCAGAATATTTTAATAATCATTTTTCTACCATTGGCAAAACCTTAGCAAGCAAATTAGCTTCTACCTCCAGTACTGACTTTACAACCTACTTATCAAATCAAGTTTCACCCAGTATATTCTTCAACCCCATTTGTACAACTGAAATAACTCATATAATTAACCACCTTAATTCCAACAAAAGTTGTGGACCTGACAATATAAACGCAAAAATTTTAAAGATTTCTTTGCCCGTGATAACACCTTTATTAACCTCTTTATGTAATGACTGTCTTCAATATGGAGTTTTCCCCAAATGCTTAAAAATAGCTAAGGTTTTTCCAATTTTTAAATCTGGATGTAACTACGATATATGTAATTACCGACCAATTTCCATATTATCAGTGTTTTCGAAAATCATTGAAAAGATAGTTTACAAAAGAACAGTTGATTTTTTGAATAAACATTCTGTTTTGATTCCAAACCAATATGGATTCAGATCTAATATTTCTAATATTCCCGCCGTTTCAGATATCGTTACTACATGCTATGAAAACATCGAATCCAAGCAATTTTCTGGTTTAATATTCGTATATTTGGCAAAAGCTTTTGATACAGTAAATCATAGAATTCTACTAAAAAAACAAAATCATTATGGTATCAGGGGTAATCCTCACCAATTTTTTGAATCATTTCTCACAAATCGCATGCAGTTTGTCTATAAATAATTTCTCATCTTCTTTATGTAAAGTAGAAATCGGTGTTCCTCAAGGCTCTTCACTGGGACCGTTACTTTTTCTGTTATATATAAACGATGTCTCAAATTCTGTTTCTTTGATACTTCGATTATTTGCCGATGATACATGCCTCCTAGTTAATGCTGCTACACCTGACGAACTACAAAACAAACTAAAGTCAGAACTGTTAACAATATGTAATTGGTTGACAGCAAACAAACTTTCACTAAACACAAATAAGTCAAATGCTCTTTTTACCTCTCCTAAACAAAACATACCTCCACCTGAAATAAACGTTAATTGTCCCTTAGGCATAATTAAGTCAGTAAACAAAGCCAAATACCTAGGAATTAACTTAGACAAACAAACTAAATTTTCGAGATCATATCAAATTATTAAAAACGAAGATAGCTAGATCGGTAGACATTTTAAATAAACTAAAACATTATCTCAGCAAACCCTCTTTAAAAAAACTATATCATTCTTTAATTAGTTCATATATAAATTATGGTCTTCTTGTTTGGGGCAGCACATATCCTTCATATCTTACAAAATTAATAAAACTACAAAATAAAGCCATTCGAATTGTTAACAAAAATCATTAGTTAGATTCCGTCTCACCGATTTATTTGGAAAATAATATCCTCCCTTTAAGACTGCAAATCAACTTCTAAATAGCCAAATTTATTCACTTTAACTTTCAAAATCGTTGGCCTTCCAATTTCAAATTCAACTTAACAACTTTTTTTAAATTGGTAAAAGATTCGCATAACCGTAGAACCAGATCAACTCATTCATACCAATTAATGATCCCACTCTTCAAAACCAACAAAACGCAACGATCCATTAAATATACAGGCCCGTCAATCTGGAACAAAATAGAAATTCGCCATCTAAATTTGCCTAAATTTAAAAAAGAAATATAAAAAACGTCTATTTAGCATACGTAAATTAATCTATCTAATCAGACATGCGGTCAACTTGGAGGCTGGATTGATGACTGTCAAGTATTCCTTATATTTAATATTGAACTTTCATAAATTACATAATAGCGATCTGTAATTGATTTTTTTAAATAATTCCATTCGATTTTTGTTTTGTTGTTTTGTTTTCCTTACTTATTTGTACAAGGTTGATTGCAGACTTGAAGACCTCACGGTCCCTTCGCTACCATCCTGTCGCTTTACTTGTAATTTCTTACTTCTTTACTATTATTTTCATTTACTTTTTTTGCTGTGTCACTTGGAGATTTTTTAAGCGACAATAAATACTGAATAAATACTGAATAGAGAATCGCTTCTAACTCTGTCACTGCTTTAATAAATATGACCAAAATCACTTTTGGTCTGTAATATATTTAACTGATTGAGAAAATGCACACACAGAGGTAATTTGACCTCTTATTATTGAGGCAAATGACAAATTACTGTGTAAAAGTACAAAAAAAACATTCGATTTTGACCAATATCACAATGGTACTTGGCTATTTACAACCGCATTACGCTATTTTTTAACGGCCAGGACAATTGTTGGTAAAAATTGACTTGGTTAAGTGCAAACAATAATAAAGCTAGCTAATTTGAAAAAAAAATTATTTTAGTGTTTTAATCTTCTCTTTCCGATTTTTTTGGCATTCTATTAATTTTAACTTTTATTATTCGGATTCTTTTATTTCATTTTAGTTCCTGACCTTGATAGTTAGGATTCCAGTTTACAAAAGAATTCTCTGAATTCTCTGAAAGAATCTCGCTTCAATCTTCTCTTCAAATTTTGATATTCTGCAAAATCAAACCGTCAGTTTAGTATTTTGGTTTTTCAATTTTTTTAATATTTTGCAAAACTAACCCGACATTGACAAAACTATAGTAGTCAAAACAGCTATCTGGCAGAAAATTTTGCTCCCAATAGTATTTTTGTTTTCTTCATGTAGGTTAATGCGTCAAGCTAAGCTATACCTTACAAGATTACCTTTTTTTACAATTTGAGGCTTTCAAACTATGTCTTCAATTTTCTGATGTTTTATGTCAAGATAAACTTTTTTTTCAAACTAGTAGTTTGATTATTGTTTGCTTTTTATCAAGTCAATTTTTACCAGTAATTGTCCTGGTGTTGAAAATTAGCGCAATTCGGTTGTAAACAGCAAAGTACCAATGTAATAATCAAATGAGTCTTTATACTTACGTATGCACAGTAATTTGCCATTTACCTCAACGGTAAAAGATAAAATTAACCCTGTGTGTGCATTTTCTCGATAAGATGAAGATATCACAGACCAAAGTGGTTTTGGTCATATTCACTAAAGCAGTAGAGAGTTAGGAGTGATTCCCTATTCATGTTTCTAAAGTAAATTATATAGTACTTTTATAAATTTAATTGAAAATATTTTAAAAATTGACTTCAAAATTTTCTAAGTAAAAACAACAACATTATCGCGAGTAAAACACTGACATTATTGTAACAATAGTTTTAACTCACCAATTACTGAAACAAATTTTCTTTTTTGATTAAAACAAATTTTTACGTTAAATTATAATTTATGTACCAATACCTCGCAAGTTTACATTCACCTTTTAAGAGGTCTTTGTGCAAATTCTTGCTAAAAAGATCATGTTAAAACTTCTTAGACATTTAAATGTTGTTAAACACAGAAACTTTTTATTTGACTGAAAGACATGTATTGGAGTTAATATTATCAGTAACGAAAATCTTGAGACTGGTTTTGAGATCAACTTTTTGTGGTTAAAGTCTCAAACTTAAATGTGTGCTGATGGTCTTAGTATTGGTCTCGAAGTAATGTGGTCTCGCTTTAGTGTTTTAAAATTGATATAATATTTTTATATTGAGTACCACTGGAATCGTGATTATAATTAACAAAAACATTAGAGGCACTTAGAAATAAGAAACACGCAAAGCAAACATAGTTACTTTAAACTTAATGCAAAGATCGATTGAAGAACATTATTACTAAACAGAAAAAGTTTTAACATCAAATTTCTGGATTCTAGCATAAAGCTTTTACTAAATAACATATCAAGATCGATTAATTAACGCTTTAAAGCACAAAAAATATTAATCTGGTTTTGAAATCTCAAATAAGCAATCAACAAATTATTTCATTACAATATCGAGTCTAGACATTTTTTTATTAGTTGATGTGTTGGTGATAATTTTGTCATATTAAGTTGGAACCACACTCATTCAACCAGCATTGATGCGATTTGAAGTAAAAAACTAAAAGTTCAAACTTCTTTACTCTTTTAATCTTGCATCTTTCTTACGTCTTTAAGCTTTTGTTGTAATCTGGGTCAACTGTGACAAGCTAATCAAATTGCAAAAATACTTAATTTTTATTTATCCTTTCGGCAACATAGAAGTCTGGTAATGTTTCAAAAGTTTATACATATTCATGGCTCACTGATTACCAAGATTCGTATCTTAAAACGAGAGTGGCCAAAAGAAAGCTAAACGTTTCTTTTTTAAAAAGCGAATAAATTAGGCTTAACTAAAAGTTTTATTTATTTTTAACATTTTCCGGTGAGATTTTAGAGTTTCGCTTTCATTAATACTGGTTTGCAAACTTAGATAACTTAAAAAAAAGCTGAGAAAATGTTTTTTTCAAACACTCAATTACAAAATGCAGTGCTTCTGTGCAAATAATAAAATTACAATTTAGGGAGAGAGTATTCATTTTCAACCATACCACTATTATATACAACCATTGATCTAATCTGTTCATATCAGAATTGAAGTATTTTAATTAATGAATCGATAAAGTCAATGGATTAGTGAGGCTGTATATAATTGTGGATATTAAAATTAAATCTGTACTGGTTTTTCGTGGCAAAAATGGAATTTAGAATGAAGGGGAAAATAGGATTATTGAAGTACGACAAGAACTTGTGAATTATAAAAAATTTTTTCCAATTGAAACTACGGAAATTCATCAAAGAATCTCTACAAACAGAACCTGCTTTAAAATCTTTTTCTCTTTGTGGTTAACGTCGTCGTAGTCGTTTGAAAAGGTACCCACTCCAGTCCAGAAACAAGCAGTGCTAGAGCCGAGGGTTTATCCTTTTACAACCCCAGGCTACTGTATTTTCCTGATCAGATGCTGGCAGTGATGTTGTTAAACCAGCATCGGACTTTGTCATCCAAAACCGTCAAAGCCTGGGGCTCTGTGAGGTGCCTGATCTATAAAACGTGGTCTACGAAGGTAATGATGACATCATAAACTCTTACTTTCTTTGAAGGTAATGGTGATATCATAAACCAGTATCATTGACTTGAGACAAGCGCACAAGTTTTCTTTAGAATTGGTTAATCGGTCCTATGTCTCACTAATAAAAAAAACCTCACTTATAAAAAATTTGAATTGATGGCTGATGTTTGTTCCTGTACCTAAATTTATTGATTTTGAAAATAGAGAATTTTTTGTATTTAATTTTAAAAGCATGGAATTGTGAATTTCTTGAGGGATTGTTTTATTCTAAACTTCGAAGCATTCAATTTAATTTAACACGTCCAAAAAAAGTTCATGTACCTCAAAGAAGAACAAGGAAACCTAAAGAAAGGACTTGGTCCAGTTTCACGCACCATTAAAAAGAGGCAATATTGCAATCTACGAAGAAACCCTGAGTGACCGGGACCGCATGCCCCTGAAAAGCCACGTGATTGGACATTTCAGATACTTTCAATCTACACCCAAAAAACAGAAGGAGAGGATCAGTATGATTGCTGTAGAGATGAAAGCATTATGGAGCATGAAATTGAACTTCCCCCTGTATCGGATCAAGCCATTTCTGCAAAACTTGAAAAGCTCTTGCTTAAGTACGACTATTGTAGAAAGAAGGATGACTTTAAGTCATTGAATAAACTGTCCGACGTGACAAAGGTGAAAGGCGAATGGGCTTGCAAAGAGGATAAGAACCCATACAAACGGTAAATTTAGAGCAAAGGCCAGGTTGGTTATTCCACTGACAAACGTGCTAGTACTCAGACTATCCACCCATCCAAGCAAAGGAAGACACTGAAAGCAAATGTATCAAATTTGGCAACTGCAAGCATCTCAGTAGCATCAGATTCTTCTGAGAACAGCACAAACTCATGTGATACCAGTGAAGACAGTTCTTGGGAAGACGAGGCTGCACCATCAACAAGCACCAGAAAGCATAACCCCATCAATGTCACAAGGCGACTTGTTATAAGCTCAAAGCTATCGACCTGTAGAACAGCAAGTCTGTGCCGTCAGCTTTTTGGTGAAGGCATTGAAATATCAACCCCAAGTCAGCAAGGAAACTATAATGCTCTCTTCAAGAGGGCGACTGAAGTAAAACAGCACTTGGTTAGCACACTTCATTGCGAGAAGTGGAGTTTACACTTCGATGGTAAACGAATACAAGGCACTGAATATCTAGTTGTCCTAAAAAATGAAGCAAAGAAAATCAAATTGACTGTGCTTCAATTGAAGAATGATACAGCTGCAACCATTGCAAAAGGGATCCAGGGTGTCTTCGATGAGTTTAACTTGTGGGGATCAATTTTGATGCTCATTGCCGACACGACAAGCTTCAATACTGGAAAGAAAACCAGATGGTCATTCGGCTGCAGCAGATATTCGAAAAGAATGGGAGCCCCAGACCCAAGTTTTTCAGTTGCCAGCATCATGTACTTGATTGCATTCTTTGCCTAATTATGGACAATGAGTTGCACGGCTAGACCAAATCCCCTGACATTGATTACTTCTTTGTGAAGGATTTGACAAGCAAGTATGATTATCTGCAGGAAGCTTTCAGCAATGAAAAAGCTAAGATCAAGAAAATAGGCGGTTGGAGAGACAACATAAAATTTCTGTACTACCTTACACGTGTCTTTTGTCACTTTATTGAGAAAAATAAAGTCTCCTTTGTAAATTTTCAGCAAATTTTTAACATTAGCAATGAACCCTGGAACTCTCGTGCCATCCTCGCTCTCTTGCATTCATTCTGATGCCTAAAACTCGAATCAGGCTTTGTAAAATCTGTTTATTTATTTCTTACTTATGGGTTCACCATTGGTTTAGCAACCAATTGTTCCACAATGAGAATTTTGATAAACTATCAAATACTCTGGATGGATACCCAAAAGTTTTCAAATGCTTAAAATACCATTGGAAAAGAGATGAATGATCCTTCGATATTGCAAGAAGCAACCAATGCTGCAAGCGTGCAATAAAAGTAATGCAGGAGTTGCAGGCGTCCTGCAGAAATTAGAACAATCTCTCCTTGAGATTTATCCTATCCAATAACATTAATTTGACTAATTGACTTTTTTATTTGTTTTCTGAACCTTAATATTGCTATATATATGAGTCTTAGTAGTTTTTATTCAAAACCGCAAAAGGCTTTGTGTGATTTCAAGAACTGGTGAAAAAACTGTTAATTAAATTATTTAAAATCCTTTTGTGCGTGAAGTTTTTACATCAAATAAACCAAAAATTGGATTTTTTTAATCTTTCATAAAAGTTTATAAAATTATGATACAGGAATATGATGTTCTAAAAAAGTTGCACCCCTTATAGATGTACAACTCCTGCTAGTACAAGTATTCGTTTCAGCGCAAATTAATTGATATAATTAGAAATAACAACTCAAATACTTTTAAACTATTTTTCGTTTACATTATAACGTATTTAATATCGTGTTTAAAAATTGAAAAATTACACCTTAATAGCTTACAGTAGTAATTCTCAAACTGTATGTCGTGATAGATTTTCAAGTGTGTTGCAAAACTTTTTAAAAAACATGAGTCTTTAGATAAGCGGTTCTTAACTTTTCGGTTACGTTTTTCACTGCGTCCAATGATCAAGCTCGAATTGCCCACTACATTTCATGAGATTATATTTTAAAAGACTATATTTTATGAGACGCAATTTAGCCTATGGTGACCATTATCTCTGTGGTGTAGCTTATAGGATTCGCTTAATAAATATAACAATTAAAAAGATTTCATTTATTTACAGTGCAATTTATGGCATAAACAGCAAAAGTAAAGTACTCGTTTTAATTTAATTTTTGCGATTGGTTTCTCTTTGTGAAGATCTCTATGTAAGGATTTACCGTTGAAAGCGGGCAGTGCAAGTAATTACACATTTTTGTTTCATACTGGATGTCAACAAAAAATTACGACTTTTAAAAAGTAGACTGGCATTTTCTACGCTAAAAATTGTATGTTCGGAGCCATTTCTCACTTCCTTGTTTTTACCAAATAACACGACTTAATTTTTACTGAAATCTAACCGCAATTTAACTTTAATTAACTAAAATCAACTTTTTTACACATTGCTTTTCTTAACCGTTACTCTAACTACCTACTTTAGCAACCGTGGCTACTTTTAACATCAGTCGGCTGTGTGGTTAAGCAACTAAAAATGACACGATGGTGCACGCAAACAACACAGTCGCGTTTTTAAACCTACTCGCGTCATTCTGTTATGGCTTTCGGAAAAACACTTTGCAGCGCTTTCCTCTGCTTGACGGTCTTAGTAAGCAACTCCAAAATTTCAGTCGTATCTCATATCAAAATAAAAACTCTAATACCAAATAAAAATTTCAATTGGGAAGTCAACTAACGTCTTGATATGTCCGGAAGCAGATTGGCCTGTTCGGTTAATCCTTTGACGTCGCCCTAAGTATAGCGCTTTTGGCGCTTTCCGGTGAGGCAGGAAGATAATTATTGAGATGAAAAATATCTAAAAAAAGTAAAACCGTCGTTTTTTTCATTACGAATTTTAAAATAAACATAATAATTGCAAAAATATATTTTGGACTGGTAAATGATAGTCAAAAAAATAATTTTGCCGCTATACTGTATAATCAGATTGACTTCGTTAAATAATGTTGTGATTTCCACTTCCCACCAGTGGAAAATTTTCCACCAGTTAGGAACCACTGCCTTAGATCGTTTCAATTTTAAGACGCTTTCGTTTTCTTAAATTTTGTAAAGTTACATTTGGCTTCCGTGTTTTTATTGCTTTGGTTTGTAAAAAAAAAAAAGGTAAAATTTTAAAATATTAAATTTAAATAAATTATAAAAACTCATTATTAAACCAATTTACGTCTATTTTGCATCATAGTAAATGTAGATGTGCTTAACTAATGTGTATTGTCGGCTTGAGAAAATTAAAAAAACTTAATATTGTGATTACGGTAACTTGTGCTATTGTGGTCAAAAATTTTAGCTTTTTGCTTTCGCAAAAGAAAATTTTGAAATGCTTAGTCAAGCTTTCATGATAATTATTGGTGGCTGCAGTAATGTTTCTTTGGTCTTTGTCTGATAAGCCATCAGCAAATATAATCGCTGCGGTAACAGCAAAATTAAATTTTGCTGTTACCGCAAAATTAAATTCTAAATTCGATAAAAAGTTGATTTTATGAATGAACAAGTTTTAAAGAAAATCTGTTAATGAATCTTTCTAAAATTGACTGATAATCTTTTCCGACTGCAGCTGCTACTCCAACATTACTTCTTTCTAACCGACAATATGAGTGATTAATCTTTACGAAAGCAATAAAAAAATAACCTATAGGTCAAAGAAGAAATGTAGTTTATTAATTTGCAAGAGGACCCCTTTCTCGAATCAACATTTTTTCTATAAAACTTCAATATTTTTTGGTCTAAAAATCTTATCGTTGATTAGCAAAAAGTCATTGAAACAATCTTTTTATTCTGCAAATACAGATTTTCAGCTTAGACGAAAATCAAAGCAAAAATTTATAACAACCGAGCCTTAACTTCTTTGATCAGATTTTTTTTTTAGTTTACATATATCAAGTGTGCAGCGAAAAAAGTTATAAATAATTAATGTGCCGTAAACCAAAAAATTTGAGAGCAGCTGGCTTACAGCAACAAAAAATAAATAAATTTGAAACTATGGTCACCTAATATCCACATATCAAGTGATCGATTATAATATAATCATATACAGTGACGTGTCGTGAAGCTCGTGGTTGGTGAGGCACTGATATTTTAAAGTAATGTTAGTACTATTTTATTTAATAATAAAACAAAAGAGTGCTTTAGTCAAATAAAAAAAGCAATTGCAAGCAATTTATTACAGTTCATTCTTTTCAAGTTAAAAAATAGTTTTTTTATTGTATCTCAGTATTTATACCGCTGACTAGCAGGAAGTGTGGGAGGCGCTAATACATATGACAAGCGATTACTCCAACCTGCTTCCGAAGATGCCAAGATATTGTTGTGCAGTTGAATTTGTTATTTTGGTTTTTTTAGACTTATAGAAATATTATTAAAATTTTAAATTGCTTGCCTAGACCGCCAAGAAGGGGAATTGCCGTAAAGTCTCTTTCCTAAGGACATAGCAAAATGGCACGAGAAGTTTTGAACCGAGGCCATGTTGATTACAATTCAAACACTTTAACCACTCGACCACGCTGCGAACAAAAAATGCTTTGTTTATAAAAAACTTGCAATATTTTGGTTTTTTTTAACATTAGAATTGCGAAACCTGTTTATTTTTACAAAATTAGTTCTTTAGGTTTTAAAATTCTTAAGGAATTTTATTGAGCGAGGCACACTTATTACTATAGTAGGCACCATATCAGCAAGTAGAAATTCTATTTCTTCTTACTTTGTTTTTCCCCGAGTAAAATTTCAAAGGCATTTTATTAATGGAGCGTCACCTAAAAGCAAAGGAGGTGCGAATCCATCTAGATAAATGACAGAAGAACAATATTTGGACTTTTTGAAGCACTTTTTTGAACATGTTCGCTGTATTTACAAAAAACCTTGCCTATCACGAATTGAATTTATGCATTAATGCATTGGTTCTCAAAGTGCTCCGTACGGAGCCCCAGGGCTCCGCGAGCTATTCGTTTACTTATTAAAATACTGATTTGGCTAATTTTGCAGCTGTCCAAAGAAGCAATAACAACCTACAAGTAACTTCAATTAATCCGCAATTTGAATATTGACGATTCGGAGTGAAGACCTTTTTTTTTTTTTTTTTTAGAGAACACCTTGATTTTGGGAGAAAAAGAGGGAAATCAGAGATGAAATCGAAGTGAAGACTTTTTTTTTTTTTTTTAGAGAATACTTTGATTTTGGGAGAAAAATATGCAAGCCAAGATCAGACTTCTTTTTTGCTCAGACAACATCAATTTTTAAAAATTCTTGCCTCGGGCCCCTAAATTGGAATATCCACCACTGGTGAAGACCTTTTTTTTTTTTAGAGATCACCATGATTTTAGGACAAAATTGACTTTTCGTTTGAGAATCTCAGACAATTTTTGTCATATCCGAAATGTACTATAAATTCATGATTTGGGAAAACGTCACAAAATTTGGGCAAAACTTCATTGCCCCCAAATTTTTTTGGGCTGGTACGGCTATGGTAAGTAATAATGTGTTTTTTTTGTTTTTATTTTGATAAATTTATTGTGGGGCTCCGTAAATAATGGTCAACCTCTTCATGAGCTCCATAACAATAAAAGTTTGAGAACCCCTGAGGTAGGGGACCACTGTATTTGGCAAAGCCGTTTTCGCGTGGCGTTTTGGTGCGGCCGTTTTGGCGCCAGTCTATTTGAAACTAACAGGAAGATTTAAATTAACAGTATAATCAATCACCCTAACCCTAACCAAATCCCTAAACTCTAAACCCTAAAATTTTCAAGATTTTTCAAATAAGAAAACGACACATTGCCACAATGACTGGCGCCAAAACGGCCGCGCCAAAACGGCTTCGCCAAATTGTCCCATCTCGTTGTTTATTAGAGCCATGTCAATGACATCATAAAAGATATGTACTGCCCATCTTCTGCTAGCAGCTTTTACTGAATACAGTCTGGATATTTGATCCAAAACATCCACACCGACCTTCTTCTGGTTATAAAAAAGCACAGTTTTAGGCTTACGCTTCGGACTATTGTGCTCTGAAATGACAATGTCTTTATGTAGGGTGCTCAGAATGTTTACAGAGCTTGACTGTTAGCACGAGAAAAAGTTAGAGTCGCTGTAGTGTTCCCTGTGGAATGTGCAACCATGGTGTCATACAACATACACTCCTTTTTCAACAAGTCTGGAATTTCACTTCGGTTTGCTCAAATTGTCCCCACCAAATTGCACTGCCGTTTTACGAATCTCAATCAAAGGTCTAAGGAAGTGAAGTAATTGTCATACGTGACATTGAAACCTTGCCTGAATAAAAGACTCATTAGCTTCATCACTACATCCGTTGGCAAGCTGGCATCTCCACTTCTCGTTAAGTTCTTCCCACAATAAGGAAATTTGTTGTGTAGATACTTGCTCACTACATCGACGGCCATCCAAAACTTTATGCCAAACTTATCGGACTTTTTTGACATATACTGAAAAACTGTCACCTGGCCCTGGAAGGAAGCAGTTGCTTGTCGTCGTCGTCGTTTGAAGGGTATTCATTCCAGGTCAGACACAAACAGGACTGGGGCCGAGGGTTTATCCTTTTACTACCTTAGCCTGCTGTACTATCATACCGGATCAAATGCTGGCAGTAATGATGTTGAGCCAGCATCGAGTTTCGTCATCCAAAACTGTCAGACTTCGTGTTCCATGTGGTGTCCGATGTATAGGGCACGCTATTAGAACGTGGTCTGCGGTTCGTTCAGCGGCACCACACTTGTAATTGGATGAAAGAGCGAGACACCATTTGTGCATGGACGAATGGAATCGCCCAACACCAGTTTTCAAGCGGTTAAGCTTAACCAAAGCTGCTCGGGACAAACCCATCCCAACAGGCCTAGCACCAGTCCTGGGAACAAAAACACGGAACCTGGAAGCACCTTCACAGTACTCCGCTTTCCATTTATGATTTTTCGACTCGGAAGCGCGGATACCAATTCAGGCAAAGTTATCCAAAAGATTCAGCGCGGTTGGCACAAATGGGCGTCTAAATGTTAGTCTCACTTTGCGAGCATCTGAGGACCCACTTTAAGACCATACAGGATATGATCGGGGTACAGAGATCCACGATGGGTCAAGGAGAGCCTCGCTCCCAGTTGGCGAACTTCAGCTGGCTGGATGCCTGAAAGCATGGTAAGTTGGTCCAGTGGAGTGGGACGCAGGCAACCAGTGAATGTGCGCAAGGCGTCGTTCAAGACATTGATAATACGAGTATGAGCGCTGCAACACCAGACTGGTGCGCAGTACTCAGCTGTTGAATATACCAAAGATAAGGTGGCTATGTGTAGTGTTTTGGCACCAGCAACCCATCTTGAGCCTACAAATTGCCTCAGCAGTGTGACGCGCGAGAATAGTTTTTTCGCAATGCCATTAGTTGATGACAAAACGTGAGTGATGACAAAACCTGGTAAGCCGCATCCACATCAAGTGAATCAGGCGGCAACAAAGTCTTTGCAAATTTATTGATTAAAGCACTGTAGTAACTCCGTTTGGCTTGCGAAAGTTTCATCGCTTAAAAGGTATGCTTGGCACTGCCATAGCAAACCTTGGTGGTGTAATAAACGAAAGTTGATGTTGTGACATGGGAAACTTTTTAAGGACACATCTATCCGGTAAGCAACTTTTTGGAAGTATGCTAGCGAAAAACTGGCGGCGTCCTTGGTGTTGTATAAGAGGGCAAGGTAATTAATACTTGCCCAGCCAGCCAAGCACTCACCGTCCGGACTGTTATCATCGTAACCCCAATTATCATGACGACAATTAAAATCATAAAGACATGGCTGAGAAAACCCTGGGAGATCCAGAAATTGCAATCTTGTTGGTAGTGGTTTGTTGACGTTAACTATTTTATAACCATCAAAGTCCACACACAACCACTCGATCTCCGATGTTGGTGGAGATTGGTCCAAAAGCGTGTACCTTAGTTGCTCGTGGATAAACGTGGCAATGTCACGCTTCCTGCTTAAAGAAGACCCAGATAGTCGGTAGCTTGGAAGTACCAACTTCTCTGCATCAGTGCAGTGGGTCTCCTGTAGAAGGATGACGAGTGCCTCAAACTGCATGGTGAGGTAATGAAGAACGTTAATCTTGCTTGCAGTGAGGCCTTCGATGTTCAGCTGAAGAATAGTGGGTCTTCAGAACTTGTTGGCAATATGCCCTAAAAAAAGCAGTTTTATCCAGGCGTTGCCCCGTCCTGAAAAAGCCGTTTTCCGATCAGCAGACCCTCGCTGAACATCGCTATGGGTGAATACTCTTCCGTTTTGGCAGGTTTGGTTTCGGCTTGTCATGTTTGAGAGCAATAACAAATAACAGGCCTGGTACTCACATCCCAGGCTAAAAGAAAGCACCTGCCATCTGGGTCAGTTGCTCATCAATGGTTATATTCACGTTGGGATAGTAGGCCTTTTGGCAATTCTTTATAAACGTATTCCATAGCAAAGATGCCAAGCAAAATTTGTTCTTTTCCAAATTCCTTCTTTTTTCAGTTTTCAAATCAAACCTGAAGTATTTCATGATTTCCAAGAATCTTTAATGTGGCATAGTAATGTTGAATAAAGGGCATCCCCGAGATTTATCCCACATACTTCTTACAGACAAAGTTCTTTTACCAACTAGACCACTTGCCACAATGAGTCCTAAAAATTTTTCCTGTTCATCTAAGGTAACTGCATAGCTGTTGGACGATGTGTTCAGTAGGACGATGTGTCTCTGCTTTAAAGCACTTCTGAATATTCCTCCGCATGGAATCATTAAAAAGTATGCGAAACAAAGAAAGAGGGCTTCCGCGTATGATGTGGGATGTAAAATATGATGTAAGTCCTGCATGGCTTCTGACAATATTGTGCTGCTTTAGTCGTCCGGCAGTGACTTGGGAGCGAACTGAGAGCCGAAAGTGAAATCCGTCTTTGCGCAAAAGGATTTGTTCATTACTATCACTGCTGCTTTGAGCACGCGCCCCATCATCTGTGTTGGTTGCTGCTTCTTGGTCTGCATATTTGTTTTCCAAATCAGAAGAATCCTCCTTATTTTAAATATTCTACATTACATTGCAGACTTCATCAGATACGGAATCTAAGTACTCACCATCAGAAGATTCTAAAGCAATACTTTGCAACAATTGCAACGCTTGATCAGCAGCAAACCTTTGAGACATTTTACACGCAAATAAAATACTATATCAGTAATTTACTTGGCTTTTGACCTGTGAAAAACAGCCCACCGTTAGATACTACGCCAGTGCTCTTCAACCTTTTTGTTATCTTGGAACCCCTGAGCACTTTCACGTTTGTCATGGAACCCCCATTAACAAAAAGTTTAAAAAATACGAGTTACAAATAAAAAAAACAAATGTTTTATTATTAGACACTTCAACAAACAAACAGTTATTACAGAAGTTAAAAAGCAAGAAATTTAATGACTAGATTGTTCTTGAATTGTTTTTACAATCTTTGTAAATCGTGGCTGCTCGTTGCTCAGTGCATTCCTCATACACAAATCTACACTCTTCAAACAACTTCTGTTTTTGTTCTTGATAGCGGTCAAAACAGAAAATGCTGTTTCACACAAATAAGTATTGGGAAATTGACACAGAAGTTTCAGTGCTTCCTTTGCAATTGTTGTTCCTCTTGGCACAGAAAAATCCAAAAATATTTCTTTACATTTTTTTAAAAGATTTTCTACAAATTGATATCATTACAGATGTCCAGAAGTTCTTCTTGTTCTGACAAAGTCAAAATAAAAGGATTAACTACCTACTTCAGCAAACGGAAAGCCTCAGATTCTTCTTCAGGAAAATACCTACTATAATTTTTCTTCAATAGTTTCAAATGTTCCAACAACAATTCTTTTATTTCAGCTGTATCCTCAACTTTGGAGTCCTCGCTCAGAAATTTATTCAAAAAAACTGAAAAGGATAAAAATCATTTTTTGATACTTTATTGGCCCAGCAGTCAATCTTTTTTTTTTAAAGGCATCAATTTTTCCAACTTGGGAAAATGTATCTGAACTTTTTCCTCGAAGACTGGTGTTGAGTATGGACAACACATTGAAATACTGAAACCAGATATGCCAATTTGGAAACCCATTCATGGTCACGAAAATTCGTTGCATATTCATGATTTTTCTCTGCAAGAAAAACTGATATTTCCCGTCTTAATTTGAACACACGAGTCAAAATTTTGCCACGAGAAAGCCAGCGCACCTTTGTATGTAGCAGAACAGTGGCATTCTCAGAATCCATTTCTTCACACAGTTTTTGAAAAACCCTATCAGATTTGCCTTTACCACCACATTTTATGTAATTCACAGTTTTCACAACAAAATTCAAAACACTTTCTAGTTTTGTTTTTCTCTGCTTATCAGAACTAAGCGGTTTTACAGCTAGAGCTTCATGATGATTGATGAATAATGCAATATACAGTTTATAGTCACTGCCTTGACACAAACACCAACTCCCGAAAAGCGTCCAGTCATCACAGCTGCTCCATCGGAAGTTAGAGAACAACATTTTTCCAATGGAATTTGCTTTTCAATCATAAATTTGTTGAGTTTACTGAACACTTGTTCAGCACTTGTGTTCACTTCCAAGTCTAGGCAGCACAAATATTCATCAACAATATTATATGAATCAGTATCAGGAATTCTTATAAACACAAGCAGTTGTGCACTTCTCCCAATATCAGTTGATTCATCCAGTTGCAGTCCATAACTAGGAACTTTTCCGATTTTGCACAAACGTTGTTCCAACAAATCTTCGACCATATGAAATCCTCTTCTACTTACAGTGGTATCGGAAAGAGGTATGTTTTGAAACGTGCGTTCAGTTTCTTTGTCTAGTCTTTTCTTCGTTCAGTATCTTGTTTTTGCTCTGCCGCAATTTGCAACGCTGGTTTAATAACTTCCTCAGCCAAAGTAAAAGGTTTCTTTGTTTTAAGAATATGATGCAACAGTTGATATGAAGTCAACAACAAATCTCGATCAGTTTTAGCTGCTCCTAAGAACAAATCTTTCTGCTTGCATACGCTGCTTTTTATATGTTTAAAGAATGAAATTGTCTTTGTCTCGTACGCAGCATGATTGGCTTCCAAGTGCCTTTACAACTTAGCTGGAACCAGGGCAGAATTAGAAAGTCTCTTACAGCAAATCAGACATTTGGGCTGAGGAACTACATTAGGAATTTGGTCATCCGGCAAAGAAAACCCGTATTTTAAATATGTTTCATCCCATTTTCTAACTTTGGCGGTTTCATTACAATTGGCCCGCTTGGAAGGAGGTGCCTCTTGCTCAATACTTTCCACACTTTCGCTGCTATTACTATTTCGCTTCACATAAGAAAATATACTACTTTGTTTCATCTGACCTGGCTAATAGTAAAAAGTTGGTTTTTTGCACTACTTTTACTTTATTCCCATAAAGGCTGAACAGCAGCTCTGCTGTAGTCTGTTATTCTATTCTCTATTCATTGTCTACTTAACTACTGTAAACGGCAGCATCATGCATAGCTGTGATGCAACAATAACATTTATGTTTTTTGAATAACGTTCTTGTTAACCTCATAACAATGAACATTAAATTGCGCCGTTACGCAACAACTATCAATATTTTCGGGTATAAACTGCACTCAACCTCTTATTTAACTAACTCGCCTACTTGGAGTTTGAATGCGGCATGGTGATGGTGATCTAAAAAAACAATTTAATAATGACGCATCAACGTACTGAAGTAAGAAATCATTTTCCTTACAAAACAAGGAGCCCTGGCGGAACCTTTAAAACTTACGGAACCCCATTCAATGTTTTGCGGAACCCCTGTTGAAGAGCACTGTACTACGCAGAATGCTCGTTGCACAAATTATTTCAAACTTGCTACTCCTGTGGTGCTAAGAATTAACATATCAATTTCAAGAATAATCTATCTAGATCTCCCTGACTGAGATGTAGCCTAGTCAAGGTAATACAGTCATGAACAAAAGTTTAAGACCACTTGAAATTATTACGACTTTCTAAGCACAAGGTAGTATAACACTTTATTTAAATTTGGCAAATTGTTTTATTTTGCACCTAATCAATTATAAACACATGGAAGAGGGTACGATACAGTCTAAACAATCGTATACAAAAAAATGTTCCGATTCTCAATATTTTGTGTGGACTCCTCTGTTTTTGATCACAGCTTTGATTCTTCTTGGCATACTTTCGATCAAACTTTGGCAGTACTCCTTGAATATTTCTTTTACACAGACTTCCTTTATTGCTTTTACCAACTCTGCGCCACTTAATGGTTGCTTTTCCGACACTTTATTTTTTATGTTGGTCCACAAATTCTCAATGGGATTTAAATCCGGACTCTTTCCTAGCCACTCGAGAAGGTCGATGTTGTTGCTATCCAGAAAATTTTTGCAGCTTTGAAACGGTGGCAAGGGGCGCCATCCTGCATAAATATTTGACAAGTGTGAACTTGCAGGTGAAGTTTTAGCTTCTTTGAGAGCATTTGCACGTATTTTGGCCCATTTATAGTGGTTCCTAGAGGCAGGAAACTGAGAGCAGCGACGCCATTTCTGGACATAGCCCCCAAACCATCTGACTAGGAGGGTGTTTCACTGTTTTTATGGTGTATATCTCATCAAAATGTTTTCCAGTTGGTCTACGGACGTGTCTCTTTCGAACCACAAACTGTTGGAAGGTTGATTCGTTGGAAAAAGCACTTTTTCCCATTGCTTGGCGGTCCAATGTTGATGATTATTAGCAAACTGTGGACGCTTGGCTTTCATAGCCGCAGTCAGCCTTGGTTTTTTGGCCGGTTTACATGACTTCAGATTAAATTCTTTGGATAAACACCTGGAAACGGTTATATGACTAATTCGACGACCTCTGCGCAACATTTCGGCCCTAATTTTCTTCATTGAACTCGTAGGTGACCTCACAACTATCCTCCTCATCACGTTGTCTTCTCGTGCAGTGGTGACAAGCGGTCTTCCAGTCTTTTTCTTATCGGTATAGGAGCCATCCTGTTGATACTTCGCAATCGCTTGATGCACTGCTGTCTTTCTGCACACCTTTGAGCAGATATTTTCCTTTCAGATAGATTTTGGCCGTGTAAGGCAACTATCTGAGCCCTCTAAACCTCGCTTAAAAACTTTTTCTTGCCCATTTTAGGCAACAAAAAAATCAGCAAATAGCAAACAAATCAACCAAGAAATGTGGACAGAAGTAAGAATTGGCGCGAAATGAAACACAACGAAGAAAACTAACTTATGATGTAACAATAAAATATGGCTGATGCAATCACATGCTAAATGTTGAAAATCGTCACTTTTGCATAGTGGTCTTAAGCTTTTTTTCATGACTGAAATGATGGCACTCAAACAGGGCTGGGGAGCCGGAGCCGGAGCCAGAGCCAGAGCCCGGAGCCACGGAGTCATCCTATTTTAAAGGACCCGGAGCTGGAGCCGGAGCCACAAAATTTTTGCTGGATCCAGCTCCTAACAATATTTTTTTACATTTAAAACCCAGTTAATTAATTTGTGGATCTAAATATGTATTAAGGTTATGTAAAGTGTGTGTTTGTGTTTGAGTCATTTGTTTAGAATGAGTAGCATGGAGTATGAGATAGGTGCCCCATTGGTAGGACAATGGTTTTGTCATGCAGGCTATGAATGTTGGTTTTTCGTGTGCAGCCAGTAGCCATGCACAAAGCTGTGTTCTGAATGGTTTGCAGTTTTTTAATGTTGGTGTTTAATATGATAGAGCTTCATATGGCGTTTGCATATTACAATATGGGCGAATGATAGCTTTAAATGTGGAAATGATTAGTTCGCTTTGTTTAACCCATTTGTTTGAAGTAAATGCTTTGAGAAAGTTAAGCGTTTGTTGTGCTTTAATGACGGTCAGATTTATGTATTGTGAAAATGTTAGTTTTGGGTGAAAAGTAATTTTAAAAGTTTTTGGGTGTTTTGCTGTTGATAGTGTTTGATTGTTTAAATTAAGTGATAAAGTTGTGCCATATTCAGCACAGTCAAGTAAAAAAAAATGTAATACTTTGTAAAAATATGATTAAATGAGTTGTTGGTCCTTAAATGGTGATTGGTGTGAGATGCTGTGATTGTTATGTCATCGGCTTATGTTGAGATTTGTACGTCTTTTGGGAGGAGAGTAATCTCAGAGATGTAAATTTTAAGTAATGTTGGAGACTGAATTCCAACTTGTGGTACTCCAGATGTTGATTTATTTAAATTTTGAGAGTGTGTCATTGTGTTGAGTACATGTTTGTTGTTTTTTAAATGTAGTTGGCTATGAACTTAATGATGGTTTTTGGAATGTTTGCTAGTATAAGTTTGTTTTTCTTTACTGTATTAAACGCCTTGCTAATGTCCAAAGCTACTGCTACAATGTGATGTTGCCTTGGATTGTTAAAGCCTTTTGTGATTTGGTGGAAAATGTTATGCAAAAAAGTGTATATTGAGTGTTTATATCTGAATTCATATCAATAAGAAATAATTGGAATGTTTTCTGTTATTTATGGTAATAGCGCTTTCTCTAGTGCTTTGGCAATGGTTGATAAAAGTGATATGGATTTTGGTCAATGTTTTGCCAATGTTGTGGTCCGTTTAGTTTTAAAGTGGAAATGGTTAGGGCACCTTTTCCAAAATGTAATATTGTGTTAGTTTTGGGGGCAACGTTGAATATATTTGTGAGGTATTTGATGAAGGTGACCCGCAGTGTTTCAGGGGTGACCGGTAAATTTTACCACCGTAAATTCCACCATAGGTAAATTTTACCACGACTATTTTTGGGTGTTTGTTTTTTGGTCATGTATCTGTTTGTTAATGTGATTTTTGAAGTAATGATTTGTGGTGATCTGTTTTCTTTCGCAAGTGTGATTGCGTTGTTGAATGAACTTGTGAATATGCCTTGAAAAATGAGTACAATTTGTGCTGTTTTGATTTTCTTTAAGAATGAAGAGTTCAACGGCATCCAGTATCGCCTGGACAAGATGTTTATTTATCCCATGGAAGCCCGATGGACATTTGTGAAATGTGGTCTGTAGAAGATGAGATCTTCAATATGACGTTTAAATGATGTCCAATTTTGTTTTTTATTGTTTTAATGAAGTGATATGGAATTTCTTTGGTTTTGTGATATATACTTGGGGCGGTGAGTAACAATTAATAAATGATCTAATGTAAAGGAGGGGATGGTCTTCCAGTTAGTGCAATCACGCAAGTCTGCTGAAGCACTGATGTCTGGTTAAGTAGGCTATGGTGTTTGATTTGGTGGTGGACGTGTTGAGTGTTTGTGTTTAATGTGACGTGATTTCAATTATTTAATCAGTTCTCCTAGTCGGTAGGTACCATAATTGCATTGACATCTGCGGTAATGATTGTGCTTAGATGATTTTTTTTGTATGTATATGTGCTGGATATATCGAGTCTTTTTTTGTTTGAGATATATAATTGATAGGACCCTTGGATAATATATAAGTGTAACTCTAACAATTGGACCCTTGGGTAATATTAAGCCCTTGGATAATATATAATTGATCTTTGAGTTGCAGCAAAGTGTTAGTTAGTGAATTTTTAATGATTGATATATCATCTAGTAATCCCTTATTGGCCAACATTTATAAGTGTATTATTAAGTTGGAGCTAGAGTCGGAGCCGGAGCCTTCCCAAATTAAGCTAGCTTCCCAGCCCTGCCCTCAAATACAGCTTATCCTCTTCTGTATTTTATGGCTCACAATACTAACTTTTATGGCAGTAATATTCACTACACAAGGCTCGGCTATTCCTGATCTTTTTGTACTTAAGGCGAAACCAAAAACTACTGCGTATTGTTTGTCAAATTCCCCCTCCCTTCTCCCGCCATGTGCCGTAAATTTCCCATAACATTTATTACCTAAGCCGGTGAGGACAAGAATTACCAGAAAAGAGTGACAACGAATTGAAATTACATCATAGATCTGGACGTAGCAGCACAACGAGCGATTGATAAGATTAATTTGATAGGGAATAAGTAAATTTAAAACACAATTATCAAGTCATAAGCAATGTACCCTGCCTACGCTCTTTGATGTCATAAAAAACTGCTTTAGAAAAAAAGAATACGACGGTATCTACCAAGAAACTGTTGATGACAGGTCGGTATGGGTATTTCGACGTGTTAACGCGTCTTGCGTCAATTGACACGCTTGGTTCTTCTAGTTAGTATGGTAGTTTTTTTGTTAGTTTTTGCCCCCCAAGTCACGAAATTGGGTCTGAGAGTGTGTACCAATAAAAGAATAAAAGTCAAAAAGTACAAAGCGATAATACTTCACAAAGCGCGATTTATTGGCATGCAAAAATTTAAACGCGTCAATTGACGCGCTTGGTCCTTCCAGTGTTAAAAGGAAAAATTTTTAACCTTCTGTAATTTGTGAGAGTCAATACTCAATATGTTTGTGTTTCTTTTCAAAAAATTATACTTTGTTGGATTACACTTAGTCTATATTTTTGTTGTTTAGAAAGTACTAATCGAACTATACGCAAAAAAACTAAAAGCTGCAACGCAAACGATTGCAAAACAACTTCATTAACTAGTCAATCAACAATAGGTTTTAAGCTTTTAAACTTGTTATATCATTTTTAATTAACCCTTTAAAGGACATAAAATTTTTAGCAAAAATATGAAAAATTTTTTTAAATATATTTGACGTTTAGATGATAGACAACACATTTATGCATTTTTTTTTAAATATTTATTTTTATTTTTGTTTATTTTATTATGGTACATATGTGTACCATTGTCCCTCAAAGGTAATTTTAATAAAAATTTTTTTTGAAACTTTTTATGGGATTTAGCGATAGTTGCGACTAATACTAATCTACTGCAGATAAAATAACGTGCTGTAAGATAGTTGAGCTTTATTCTGCGTGATAAGCAGAAAAACAATTGCGATTATTTACGTAACAGAGATAAATTTTACATTGTAAGCACATATTATTTGTTCTATTTTGAAGTTTTTTGCTGGTACAAAGCTTGCATCTTTGCCTTTTTTCGACTTTAATCATCGTGTGTGGCCCAGCACTTTTGCAAGCTTTAAGATATTTTGGGGGCTTTGGTCCGTGCTTGATGGTACTTTGTGGTGCTTGCCGCTTGCGGTTAGTATAGTTCCCGATGAGTGACCTTGCAATGATGCGGCGATAGGTCTTTGAGTCAAGTTGTTCTTCTTTATTGCTTATCTTATTGTAAACAATTTCAGCATTGTTTATGGAAATATCCAGCAGATCATTGACAATTCGAAGATAGTATTTATATTTTGATCGATGATCAAACTGGTAGGTAACTTTTTTTTGATCCATAAGATCAACACCACCCATAAATTTATTGTATTGCTTTACTACAGCAGGGCAATCAATTTCAGCTTTTTTATCTGTTCCCTTTGATTTTCGTTGAATAGAAGTCACAGGATAAGTTGCCACATAATTTGATAACATGTTGACAGCCTTGTTATCTATCCATTTAGTGAAGAATACTCTTTCACTTTCAAAACAAAGCATTTCTCCTCTTTTCATGTTTTTTTCTTCAGGAAGCTGATTACTCTTGGGTAGTTTTTTTCTGTTGGAGCGTACCGTACCAGCACACAATATACCTTTTTCAAGAAGGTTGTATTGTAACTGTGGAGAATTAAAAAAATTGTCTATAAAAATATGACAGTTTTTGTGTGCAAGTTGCTCAGTGAGCAGCAAAACAACTCCTTCTCCTAGACCATGTTCAGTATAGCCAACTTTTTTTCCAGTGTATAGATCAAACTGAAACAGATATCCAGTGACAGCATCACAACGACACCACAATTTAAACCCCCATTGCACTGGTTTTCCTTTTACATATTGTCTAAGTATATTATGTCCTTTGAATTTAATCATATGTTCATCAATTGATTGGTACATTGTTGGTGACATGGCCTTCAAAAAACATTCATTGAAATGATGAAGTACAGGTCTCACTTTATAAGCTCTGTCATACTCTGGGTCACTTTTGGGCTTTACTGTAGAATTATCATTAAAATGAACATAAGCATGAAGCTCCTCAAATCTTTTCAACGGCATTATGTTGGCAATATACGAGACATTTAGATCTGGATCTGAAGACCAATAATCTCGAATGCATGGCAATTTGTGGTAACCCATCACAATCTGCATTCCAAAAAATGCTTTCATTTCATTCACAGTTGTGTTAAACACATGACCTTTTTGTTGACTATATAACATAGTTTGAGGTATTACAATTTTTGTTAAAAAGTCCTCAAACTTGGTTAGCACCTCAAAAACTAAATATGGAGTTATTTCTTTGCCATCAAAATTTAATAAAATATTACCAAACTGAGCAGAGTTATATTCTTTTAATTTATATTTTGCAGCAATAGATTTTTGTTTTGAAACTGAAATTTTCTTCCAATGGAAAACTGTTTCATTGTGTGTAGAATTACAACTTTCTTCAACAGAACATTCTTTTGTGTCAGCTGCAAAGTTTTCTGGAGGCTCAATTGTCACTTCAATTTGTTCAAGAGGGCTTTCTTCCAACACTTCTATATCATTTTTCAAGAATGATAAATCTTCTTGATCAAGAATAAGGGCATCCTCAGTATCACTCTCATCACAAAATAAGATTTGACTGACTTTTTCATCTGACAGTTGGAAAAAACGTTTCTGTTTATTAGACATTTAGAATGTACGTATATCTAGTTCTATAGAGCTAAAATAAATTTAATAAATTTGAAATGCAAAACTATAACATAAAATTCAATGTACAACTTAAATAAAATTACTCCAACTTAAAAAAAACAAAACTAAATAGCAAAATAAACAAAATTTGTTTGAAAAAAGTTATCCACAGAATAAGCTTGTGTGTACTAATTCTGCTACTGTATTTTTTTATAAATAGGTCTCAACTAAAAGCTTTAATAAATAAGATACTAAGAAAATAACACCTGCATTTAAAATAAACGCCTTAAAAAATATTAAATTATACTATAAAAAAACTTGAGACGACAAAATGCTAAATGCTTTTGTTTCAATATTTTACCTTTGAGGGACAATGGTACATATATGTACCATAGCAAAAATTTTATTATTTTCCTACAAATTCAAGAGTAAATTTTGTAAAAAGTTGTAAAATATCTAAAATATGAAAAACCTATCTAAACATAACAAAAAAACAGTGAAAAACAATCTGCCAAAAAAATTTCAGGGACGTTTAGTGACATCCAAATTTTCAGTTAATACTACAAACTTTTACCAACTATTTTTTTTGAAAAACGAGTTCAGAGTTTCCATTTTTTTATTTAAAATGAAAAAATAATTCTTTAAAAGGTACCAAACTAAATCTCAGCCAAAAAGTTGACTTACAAAAGTAGCTATGCCAAAATAACTTTATGGTACACATATGTACCAATGTCCCTCAAAGGGTTAAAATAAGTGAAAAAATGTTCGTTACTGTAATAAAATTTTTAAAAAAATCATAGGAAAACGGTGAAAACTCTAATACGTAGTAATGAAGGTCTTGAAATTTGTCTCGCAAAGATGTTACCAGGTGGTACAGCACCAAACAATGGTCCCGAGACAGACATTTTTTGGTATTGGTCTCGTCTCGGTCTTGTCTCGGTCTCCTCTTGGTCTCGATCTTATGCTGGCGGTGTTAGCTTTGATCTCAAAATGGTGTCGCCTCGATCTCGTGTTTTTTAAATTGGTATCGAAACCGTATATTTTTCAATATTTTAGCTACTTCACATTGTTGTGATGAATTTTGTAGTTGTTCAAGAACGGCACTCTATTGAACAATACTCATTGGCTATAAAACAGTGTTTCAGTTTAAAGTGATAAAAAACTTAAAATTAAACTTTATAATCTTTAGTTTTACAACTTTCTGACTTTTATTTTAATAAAGATTTTTTTGAGAGATCTGGGCCATTTGTTACGAGGGCCATCTGTTAAATACATGTAATCCGATTAAAAAAAATTTACTGTAATTTTATCTTTTGAAAATAAACAAGTCTGGAATGCTTTAAAAGCTTATACTCACACCCTCACTCATAAAAACATTCATATCAAATTAATCCGATTTTAGAAAAATGATGTAATTTGATTACGTAAATAACTAATAAAAGTAAGAAAATAATACAAAAATACTCAATCAATAGCAAAAAAATAGGTAGGATTATGTAGTTTTAGCTTAGCCTAAATGCAACTGTTGCTCGAGAAAGCGTAGGTGGATTTTTAACTTGCTTGTTACAGTTAATCTACAGCTACCTTAAAATTCAGTACGCGTGCCAGCAGTTGTATGCATATATGTATACATATATAATAAAATTTCAGACAACAAAATTTTTTAATTTAACATTAGCAATTAACTCTTTTATTAGTTTTTAATATAAATAAACATTAACATTTAACAATATTTCTGACGAGTAAACCAGCAATTTTTTCAGCTTATCTTATTTTTTCAAAGATGTGACTTAGGTACTTTTAGAAATAAAGCCTTCAATTAAGATTATTTTTAGTTTAATAAGGATGTAGTGTAGAGGTGTTCATTTTTTTTTGATCAAGAAAGTGGGTAAAGGTGAGATGTAAAATAAGGTAAACCGATTGTGTAAATTAGTAAATATATTTATTAACAGTCAGCGTGATTAAAACTTCGTAAATTAAATTTATTTCCATATCGACATTTTGAGACCAACTCAGAGCGTTTATACAAATATTTTTTGAGGTCAGCCTGAAATATTTGTAATTTTTCTGATAAGCATAAGTTGTATGTTTTTGAACCACATTAATAAGGATTTGCATGGTGTACCATTTTTCATCTTATTTGTGGCGATTGCCCTAATTGTTTTAATTTCCAAACGGCTTTTGATAGTTCAGTGGAATTAACTTTTCAGTTATCTTTAAAGTATTAGTAATGGTTATTATATCGGAGTTTAAATGTTGTTTCACAGCTACCATAATAAAATTTGTCCGTTTCATCAGTTTTTAAGAAACTTTGTATACTATGTAGTTTCTGCGCCATTTTCCCTTAAGTAGGCAATTTTTGGTTTATTTACTCGTACAATTGCATTGTTTGGCGTGTACTTTGTGATCTGAATTGCACAGAAGTGAAGTGTTTTGCTTATTTATTATAGAATCTAAGTTTGGCATGCAACTATAGCTTAATTTTATGTTATTTTTGTTAAAAATTTTCTGGTATTTGTTGCTGGGTGGAAAGTGCTTGTTGAAGATGGTGAAGAACTCTTTTCCAATGTTAGTGTTGATATCTTCATTAAAAGGGAGGTTGAACCAAATAATCTTTATTGATTTGTTTTTTGATCCGTTTTTTGAGATTGAGTTGAATTGATCTGTTTTTTTTTTAGTTTTTATTTTTCGTAGGTTTGTTTTTCCCTGTATCCACTATTTCCAAGGGCTGATTGGTGTTTCCGAATTATTTTATTAAACTCTTGTAAGTTGTATGAATTTTTTGATAAGCGTGATCAAATCATTTTGATTAGTTATATTTTATATATTGGGAGAGCGATTCGAGTTTGGATTGATATAAAGAAATTTTAATAAAGGAATCACACAGTGAATTTTTCTAAAGTTAATAAAATAATAAATTTAATAAACATGTTTATTAATTTACACAATCGGTTTACCTTATTTTACATCTCACCTTTACCCACTTTCTTGATCAAAAAATAGAATGAGCCACCTCTACACTACATACTTATTCAATTAAGAATAATCTTAAATTATACCCTGTAAAGAAAATGTATTTGTTTTAATTTTAACACGTACCCTGACAATTGTAATTTTTGAACGCATATCTTAAGCATCTTTCTATCGTATTTTCCAGTGCAGTCTATTTAATAAAATTTTAACGCAGTTTTTAATGCAAACTTTTTTAATTTATCCATTACTTTCAGACAAAAGAGCAAGCTACATAAAAAACTTCTTGTTTGGCAATAAAATTTATTCTTTGATCAATATTACAACCGTAGTTTCTCTTGTTGTTTTACGTCTTTTCGCTGGCATTCAAGCGCTTTGTATAAACTGCAATTTTACTTATTTGTTTTGTCTTTTTCAGGTTTTTAACCGCCTCCTGACGAGCCCAGGCAAGTGAAACAGTCTGTTGGCTCAAATAAAATTAACGTTAAATGAAAAAATTTTGTTGTCTCAAATTTGATCATTTAATCGCTTTGACTCGACATCATTGAGCATTTTCTTAATGAACACCGACCAACAAAATGTGAAAAACTTTCAAGGCTATTTTTATAATTTTATAATAGGGTACTTTGACTGTAATGAAAAGCTACGTGTAAAGACTGTCCGGCAGAGCAAAGTAACGTAATGTATTATTTCTTAGAGTTCAACAACACAAAAAAATAAATTTGCCGAGAGATTGATTTTATTAATATTATTCTCTTTTAAATATTTCCAGAATAAAGCGAAATGTGTTTAATTAAAGGTTTTGTTTTTTAGACTTTATAGACGTAATATATATAAGCAGCTTAAGTTAGCTTAATAAATTTAAATTATGAATTTTTTTCAATTTAAAAATAATATTTTGACAGATAGCAGTGATTTCACAACAAAAATAAAAACTCAGTTTTGCAACAATTTAAATCAATTTGAAATTAACTATAATGACTGGTTGCAGTGGTCATTGTGTGATCCATGTACAAAACTCAAAAGCAGAAACATGTGAGTTTGGTTTAGATTTGTAACTTGTTTTTGTACTTTTGTATAATGTAAGATTTACAGGACTTTAACATGTGGAGAAAGCATATATACTCAAATAATTTCAGAGCCTTGTTCTACAAATATTATTTGTGCAACAAAAAACAAGTAAGAGCAAGTGGTCAATAAATTATTAAAAACAAGTGGTTAATTTTTTTCAAAAATATTTTTTGTCTTCTAATCATCAACATTTTTTCCCGCATCAATCTGATTTGTCAACTTTCCGCCTTCTAACTTTTTACTCTTTATTAATCTTGATCGAAATTTTTGTGTTCAGTTAAAATTTTCTGAATTCCAGCCAAAAACTTAAAAATTCAATGAATAACAATTGTCAGTTTTGAAGATGAAATCGCAAAGGCTGTTTTAATTAGTTTTTTATTTATTAATTTTATTTTAACAAAAACCTTTTATATTTATGCATGATTAATCAAACCAAATGTTAATTTAAATTTACTGTACCTTAAGTTTATATGAAAACGTGAGGCTACGAGTTTAACATGCCTTTCTTAAAGCTATTTTATATTATAGATCATTTATACAAACTTTAAAAATAGTTAAAAAACGGCTTTTCATCAATTAATTTCTGACTTCTTTTATTATTACTTTTAACAAAATTTAAAATAAATTTTAAAATATCTAAACCGCGGTTAACAATGTTAAATACTACTTAAAGTTTCTTGCTTCAACCTGCGTTTAAATCTGCGTTGGAAACTTTCCTGAATAGCGTTTATTGTAGTCAGCATTAATCATTAGTTATAATATTTGTTTGAGTATGATCTTCTTGTCGTTTCAAAAATTATTTCGTGTTTCGTACAAGTTGGCTCAATTTTAATGTAAAGAAAGATAAGCTTTTGAACTTTTGTCGGAAAATAACCAGGTTAAGGTCACATAGAATTTTTTTGTTTTAATTATGTTAAAGATGTCTTTTGTTTGTAGTAACCGTTCAGTTACTGCGCCCGTGACTGCCGTGATTCTGTGCTTTGCTTTCCATTGATTTCTTTAAAAACATCTAATAAACTTCACTGTTTTCGAGTTTCGGTGTGAGAACTGTTATGAACTCAAAAAATTTGCTAGGTTTCGAGAAATGCATTTCGGAATTTTACCTAAAGAATTATTCACGGATTTAAAATGTTTGCCCACCAACGGATATCTTATGAATAATAAATAGTATATGTTCTCTTTTGCTCAATTGCAATTTTTTCTCTATGTAGGCTATTTCTGAATATTTGGCAGTGTAGATTTTCTTGCAAAGCAAAAAAAGCTTGATTACTCAAAGACAACTGACAAATACGGTTTTAGTGAACAAATTTTGGGTTTGTGATTTCTACAAAACTTTGTCAGCGTAAAAACATGAATCATAGCCAAAATAAAATTGAATTTTATGTTTAAATTATTATTGTTTTGCAGATCTTTAAACATCACAATTTGGGCATTGATTTCAACCAACATTTTCTTTTTTGTAATTGTTATTTATTTTATTTGGCGGATTTGTGGACAGAACATGATAACAACTACTACTTTTAGTAACCAAAAAAATTTTGCTATTGATGAAGAAGTTAACAGGTAAATTTACCAAATTTTTATGCAATTGTAAGTTGAAACTTGGTGCTGTAGCTTAAAAATAACATACAATGGGATACAAGTAGTAAGCATTTATTCAAATTACCGATCAACTAAAAACTTAAAATTTGTGACAACTTTACTTCTTTAAAAACTAATTATACCGTTTTAGACACTGAGTAAGTTTCTTTTTTCATTCCAAGTTTGCAGATGTAAGTATAATTAAAAACATTTTGGATTGAAAACATATACTTACAAAAATCTACTTAAAATTTACAAAAGTATCACGTTAATTTGCGCCATTGATTAAACTAAATGTTTTCATCACAAGCCCGTCTCCCTAAACAGTTTTAAACATTCTGTTTTTGCTTCATTATTAAATTTGAAACAAAATCATCCTGCTTATTGAGTGATTTTACTAAATATTACAATTCATTAATATTATGCACAGACAACTTTAATCTTGACCACCGAAACGATACTTGCTCTTGCGTGTTACTTCATTAAAAGATTTAGATGCAGCAATCTAAAAAAATAATTTTAAATCAGCACATACTGGCAAATAACAAATGGAGCATGTATTACTACCAAATGTTGGCTAAAAAGGTAGTTTTAAATAATTTTTTTATGATTTTAAAAAACCGTACTACGAATTTTCAGCCTGGCTGTTGTTCTATCTGTTTTTTTTTTTATAAATTTTAAGTTTTTTGTTTGATTGCAGAACTTCAGAGACAATATTGTATAAGCTTTTTTGTTCATTATACAAAACCAAAATAGAAAATATTCGTTTTATCTCAAAAAAATTCATTAATCACTTAACATTTAATTTTATATATTTCTTAGTGATCAAGACGTAACAGAAAACTTTTGGTTTGAAAAATTCTTGTTTTAGGGAACAATTTTGTGTTGAAAATTATTTTATGCTAGGAATTTTTTTAATAAATAATTATTTGCGTTTAGAATATGCTATCCAAGTTAGCTTAGTTTGCAAAAAAGTTAAGTTTTTATAAAAAACAATATATTACGTTTTGCTTAATTAACGTTGTTTGTTCCATAATTTACAAAACAGAAACTAACCAAAAAACATTTCATTTAATTTTTTCAGAGTTCATATTGAAGAAAATTCAAAAAATGACATAGGCTTAAGTAAGATCGAATAACTTTTTTAATGAATTTAATTTAAATATTGAATTTTTGTTCAGTCTATTAAATTAGCAAAAAAAAACAATTTTGTAACAGGATTTTGGCCAAACTTTATGTTCAAAGTGTAGACACAAATGTTTTTTACAAATTACAAACATTGTTGTTTATTTTTAAGATTGATTAATTGATTGTGCTTTTTATTTCGAAAAACGTTACCTTATGATATTCTTTTGCAAAAGAATACTTTGTTTATTTAAAAACAGTAACTTATTGCTAATACATTATCTGGTGTAATTTACGCCAATTTGGGTAAAATTTTAAATGCTTTTATTAAACACTTAATGACGGCAGCAACTCTTTTTCAGAAAAATATTTTTTCAGGCTCAAAAATTGGGCTAAAAGCGGTTTACACAACTTTGTTTTGATATAATTATTTTTCGACAAAGGAAGATAAGAGTATTAACTGATAAAATTGAATGTTAGTGATTTTGTTGGGAATATATCAGAACTGTTGCTGAGCATTAGAAAACTGATCCATCAGTCTACATTGTGGAACTATAGCCAAAGATATTTTTTATGTTTATAAAGTAAAAGCAAAGAATTTTCTTGTATTGAAAATACAATGTGGAGGCTTACTAGATGTCTTAAGATAAAAAAGGGTTATTTTTCACAAACAATATGAGCGATCAAAAGAAGTTCAACATAACTAGTTGGATGTGATTTGAAATTTAAAAAACTCTTACATGAAATATATTTAAGTTTAAAATAAAGGTGAAGGTGAAAATTAAAAGTTTATTGTAAGAATTTAGGATAGTAAATTTTGGGGTTTTTTACCAGACACTTTTGATAGATTATAAATTAAAAATAATTATTTACAGTAGCATTTGAAGGCAAAAGTTTAAAATTTGATTTCTACTTTATTTTTTTTATTTAGAGTACTCTGAAAATTCCTCACATTATGAAAATGTTTGCCCGAATTTCGAAGATCACAAAAACGATTACCTTAACTTTCCAATCTATGTGAAACAGAAACAATAATCATTCTGCAATTACAAACTTGTAAAACAGCTTATGGTTGATATACATTTATATTGCATAGAAAAAAGTCTAAAAAAATGCTTTTTACATGAAGGTAGTGAAAACAAAATAGCTTAGCCATTTAATTTTTTAACGATTATTATTGTTTGTGTTATCGGTATAATTCAAGTTTGGCATTAAAACATAATTTTTTAATTTTTACAAAGATTTATACGGTAAAACCAAGTTTATAAATAAAACAAATTTGACGGAAGTGAAATTAACTGCGTACATTTATACAGAATAATTAATAATTTTTGAAATACGCGGATTTTAATTTGACATTTGTTTTTATGTGTTATACATATCAATAGCTTGTAGTATAGAAAGAAATATTGAATTTTTATTATAACATTGCATCTCCTTTTTGGAACAATAGTTGACATAGCAACTGAATATATTGGAATTTTCAAACATTTTTAAACACTTATACTCTTATGTCTTTTATATTATGACTAAAATTGCCTCTATTGATTTCGGTAATAGAATGTCTTTAAAAGACTGTTTGATCTCGAAAACAATTCTTGTTGTTGATACAAAAGGATCTAAAGTGCTTTTTATTTGCAATTATTAGTTTGAACAAGAAGATTTAAAAGATTTATTTGTAATTTGTAATTGATACAAAAAAAGTTTTTATTTGTTTTTTTTTAGATATATTTAGACGTCGTAATTTAATTTAATTTTTAATTTTTATTTAAAGCGCTGCTGTGAGAGAAGGGAGTTTGAGAAGTCCCACTTTTCAGACTTGTAGAAAGTAATGTTTGCATTGTAAGAAAGAAATTTGTTTTCACCTGAAAATATAGAGTTCTGCTCCGAGTGTTTGTGATTAGTTTTCAAAAAAACTTATTCCTTAATTTCTGCTGCGATCATCAGATTCGAATAAGATACTGGTAAGAATATTAAGTTTAGTTGTGCGCCTTAGCCCTATAGCTTACTATTAAATCTCAAGTAAATATAAACGTTCACGTTTACCACGAATATTTTCATGTTGGTAAATGGAACGGTTAATCAAAAACCTTAATAATGTGAATATACAATTATTGTATAAAACCTTCATAGTCTATGCCTTTAAATATTTTAGTTTATTGACAGATCAAAAGGGTGCACTGTGTGTTAATACCTTATTTAGAAAACAGTTAAAACAAATGTAAGTGGTAGTGATTTGTAAATAGAAGCGGTTGAGGAGCGATGGTAGTTGTAATGAAATAATAGCGATTTGAGTATAGGTTTTTTATGAAACGAGGTAAAAATGTACACCATAACGTCAGTTATAATTGACTCAAACAGCAGGAGAGCATGTTAAGGAAAGCTTTTTTGACTCAAAAAATACCACGAATCAGTGAAACTCTGTAGTGGGAAAAATAGACTACTTTAACTAATATTTATGCAAACTTCACGATTCAAAATAATGAGTTCTAAATATTTTATTTTTACCAATATCTTTACCAAGTATTTTTACCATCATCATACAATTTACTTAAAATTGTGCTAGTTCTATTTAAAGCTTTTACAAATTGTTTAGCGTAAAAACCAATTAAATCACTTAAATAGTTTTGGAAAGTTTTGTCTATTTAGTATTCAATAATCTGATTTGTCAAGAAATGTTACGTCCAAAAAACGTTTTCAACTTAGTAAATTTTGACAAAAAAAAAACGGGCTTTAATTTTTATGTGTTTAAGTTAATATTGTTTCATTGTACTTGAACTCAAGCGACTTGTTTTTTTGCCAAACTCAATAAATAAGATTTCCCGAACTCACGGCCTCATGACGTTAGTAATAAAAAAGAGCGTGTGAAATGTTCAATGTTGGGAGATTGTAATAGGTGCAATCGGTTTGTCTTCGGAATATTCAAATCGTAAAATATTTATTCAATTCATTTTATTTTCAATCACTATTAAACAGTTTAACACAAAAATTCATAAATTTTAAGAAGATCATCAAAAGGAAGAACCAACACAACGTCAGACGTTAAAACATGCATAAAATAACTAGAAAGTGGAAGTATAAAACAATAGAAAGCATGACCGAAACACCTTAATCAGATAAAATATAAGAAATTTTTTTTGGTCGGCAGCGTGGTCGAGTGGTTAAAGCACCGGACTGATGATCAACATGGTCTCGATTCAAAACCCACTTGCGCCATTCTGTTGTGTCCTTGGAAAGACACTTTATGGCACTTTTCCCTGCTTGGTAGTTTTGGTAAGCAGTTCTAAATTACAGTAATATCTCTATTAAATTACTAGCGGACAGCAATATCTTGACATCTCCGGAAGCAGGTCGGGATAATTGCTTACCCTATGTATAGCGCCTCCGTCGCTTTCCTGCGAGTCAGAAGGATAAATATAGAGATAAAAAAAATGAAGAAAAAAAAAGAATATATTTAATATTACTAAAACAATAATCAAATAAATTAAAAGATTGTATAACCAGTATGTCACAGATTTTGTTCGGGAATCCCAAAGGACCAGTTGAGCTAGGTAACCCGAATACCTGCGCTGAAACAAAGCTGTGTCTAAATTTTATTTTATTCCGACTCAAGAAGTAGTCTTGCTACAAGCCTGAAGCTTTTATACAGTTGGTTTAACGAAAGCTCGGATTGGTTTTGTTGAAGACTCTTCTTTACAACAAACAGAGGCCACTGTCTCTAATAAGAACAAATGTATTACAAAAATCACGACCGAAGAAACTTCTATTTTACGCTTTGCCAAACTGCAAAGCGAAATTAACACTTTAGTTTGATTCAATCAACACAAATAATTCTGCCTCTGTAGAACACAACTCCCAACCTCTGGCGCAAAATAAATTTAACAATCATCAACCGATACAAAATCTAACGGTCTACCTCCTGTGGCCAAACAAATCGCTTTTGCTCGAGCCGTCCCTCGATTCGCTTCAAATTATCTCACAATAATAATAATAATAATTCGCTACGCATCGACTTTATATAGAAAAATATCACGTGACTCAAATTCGCTTGTAAACGCTAGACATTCTATAACTCTCTAGAAAATACGCTAAGCTAGAACCACGTAGTATATACGCGAATTTTCTACAAGTAGCGAGCTATAGTAAAGCTTGAAAAACATATTACGTCAATTTGTCGACAAAAGAGAAAAAGGATACATGCAACGCAATAGACAACAAATTGGGCGTTATATCGTATAACAAGAGAGCAGCGCTCAAAGAGACGCGATTATTCTCTTGTAATAAAATCACGAATTACTTTTAACGGGAATAAACTACATCGTTATGATTAAAATTATTATAAAGTGTGACACAGTGCATGACTATTCTGCGCAATGATGATAGGTGGCACAGCTAGTCGAGATAGGAATGTAGCTCAACTGAGCAAGGTGAGTAAAGAAAACCACTTATAAAAGGAAACCTTACCAGGTCCGGAAATCTTTTCTAAATACATCTGGTAACTATACAAATATTAATTAAAGGGATTGTAAATAAAGCAAAGAGTACAGTATATATAAAAAATTTAAGGAATTATAAATCAAACAATAAGTAAATATTTATCATATAAAAAATAAGATAAATTAACATAAAAAAACTATTATAGTAGTCGAAATTGATGAAGTTGAAAAAAAATATATGAATAACATAACATTATAAATAATCCGTTTCAGAAAATTATTAATATTAATAATCAATTTTAACTGAAAAAAGATATACTCATATCATAAAGAATGATATATTAAAAGAAGAACAGAGAGGTTAATCAAGAATTTATATGGATGCAAAGATCAGCTATTAATTAATAAATTGAATCGATCAAACGTTTATCACAAGGTTTTCAATGCTTTGGCTGATGTTTCTACAAAAAGTTAGTTTCTCTTCTCTATTTGTTGCTGTCTGAGTTTGTAAAATCTGAATTCTGTAGTAAAAGAAACGAAGATCTTTGTTCAGTATGCATCTAACAGTGGCCTTTGAGAGACCAGTCTCCTGTGATAAACGTCTGGTTGATCTTCTTGATGATTCCTCCAGACGTTGTCTCATGGTTTCTTTGTTAATGGCTCTTCTCCCATACCTTGGCCTACCACTATATCTTTTATTTGCATTGATCACACTTCCTGTTTCTCTGAATGTACGCAGAAGACGTCTGATTGTCGGTTTACTTGAAAGATTTTTTCCTGGAAGTCAATCATGAATCGTTGCTGAGTCTGGGTTACGAATTTTAATTTAAATTATGCTTCCACGATCTTCGCTTTCTCATTCATAGTATTTATTTTTTCATCCATTGGAATGAGAATTCAGTGTTTTGTTGTTGATATTTAACAAAATAAATAAATAAATCTTGTTATTTTGGAAATAGCAAGGATTCAAAAAGTGGTAATATTTTATTGGCTCATTTTCTAGAACAAAAAATTTGTTTTATTGTAATTTTTAGCATTTATAATGCAAATTCAAACTATTTGGGAAATGTAGGCATAACGGACCCCTTAACTTAAAAAGCTTCTACCTCCTACGATAAAATTTGAAGAGAAACTATACCCCCAGTTTAGATCAAGGCCGTAAACATAAATCAAATAAGCAAAAATTGAAATACAGTAAATGAAATTGGAGATTTTGTGAAAAATAACTGTTTATTTTTTTCTCTTAAAAAACCGCTTTTCGCTGTATATATGAAAATATGAATATTTCATAGGGGCAAAATTTACCATCGGGATCGGATAGTCTATTTTTCCCCAACGTATTTTTTAGAGAAATATCGTGAGGTAGATACATATTTAAGCAAGATAAAAGACACGGAATATGTTTTGAATATTTAACGTACAATCTCAACAAATCAGTAAAAAAAGCACAATTTCCAGTAACTTTCAAGCCCACTTTAAAAACAGCAGTAGCGTACAAGACAATAGTGAAAATTTAATTCACAAGTAGGCGTATAAAATATTTATTGATCATTTAACAAAGATCACAAACAAATTCAAGGTCATCTTCTTCTATGCCAGCGCACTTGAAGTGAGCCCAGTTCAAAAAAGTTTATCAATTTTAATTTGACGTTTTCTAGCTTACTTGATATTTTTTTCTGAATATTTTTGGTTTGCTAAATCCAATTAGCAAAAAGATTAAACCCTCAAATGCATACAATATTTTGCAAACGTTTTTGAATGAAATGGGTCCTCGGAAAGCCAATCGTTTTTACATAAAAACACAACACTTTAACAAAAAAAATTATAGGGAAACAACAGATTTTACGTAACTGATATGAAAGTCAACATGAAATTGTTCATTTTTGTTCAAACAGCGCACAAACAGTTTTTTGCATTTCTTGCAAATGGAGCAGGTTCCCTGAAAAAACACAAAATTCCTGTAGCTAACATGAAGGTCGACATTTGATTTTTTCAGTCTTGGTAGAATGGTGGGCACAAACAGTTTTTTTGCACTTTGTGCAGATCCGAGCAGACTTTCGATCCATGGTGCATCTGTAGCATCTCTTTCTCGTAGATTTTGTTGGACCTTGCTCATCTTGGCTGTAATCAACAGAAGCTGCTGGTGTGATGCCACAAGCAGACATGGCTTGTTGTATTGGCTTAGTAAGGCCAACAAAAGACATTGCTCTTCTTTGCATCATTGACTTCACCAAGTCTAAGCCCAGATCTTCTAAAAACTGCCTTCGTTTGTGAGATAATTTTTGGCACCATTGCGGATTCCGAGTAATGTAGTTTATGTAGGAGTTCAGTCCACCAAGATTTAACAGATTTATGAAATATGTCAAAAGCCATCATTTAGTCTTCCTCTGCACGCTGTAGTTGTGACACATCTAATCCACTGTATCGACTGCTCGCTTAGTTTGATTATAATTTAAAAATGATGTCACGCTTGCCAGTTTGATCATCCATCTTGTCATCGTGGTGCATTGTGGAAACAAGTAAAACACTTTTCAACTTCTTGGGAAAAAATGACGCCATTGTTGTATCTTTATCAAAACCAAAAAAAGTTAATCCAATTGGTCGTGTTTTGTTAGCTTGGAACTCTGCAGGAATGTCAGACTTGTTTTTTTGCAAAGTTCCAACACAAGTAGTTTTTTTGAGAAGTAGCTCAATGAGTTGTTTGTCGATGCAAACTTCTGCTGATGGTTGGTAGTTTTTTTTGCATTTACTCTCGAAAAATTTCCAAACTTCTCTGAAAGGTGCAAACTTGTCTAGAGCTCTTCTCTTTTCTCGTCTATACATTGAATCAAAAATCAGATAGCAGCAAATACAGTACTTTCAAACCTATTGACAGACATGGTTGCTTTGAAAAAAGATTTTGCCATTGGGGCATTACTCCACAAGTTTCTGATGCTTTCGTAATAGCCTTTACTCACGCCAAGCAAGTATAAAATATCAAAGAAAGTCTTTAGCTCTACCATATCTGTGGGGTCCCATTGCACTTTCTTTCTTGCATAATGAGCAGCAGCATGCTGATTTGTATACTTCAAAATGTGGTCTAACATAGCTGGTCAAAAGAATGAATCGAATCATTCTACTTTGTTTTGTGGACTTATCTGAACTCCCCAGTTACTTACAGTAAATATGTTGCTGCCTCTTGTACGAAATGTGGATGGTGGGGTATTTGACCAAAGACGCCCTGATTTGCCTAAGTATTCAGCTGATGCGGTAGAAACCACAGAGCTTATAAAAACATCATTTTCTTCGGCACTACTTGAGCTGCTATCGTCAGTTTCTGCTGCATCTTCAATCAAAATGTCATCTACTTCGTCATCACTTGATTCTGCGAAGCTACAGTTACTATCGTCGTCTTCAGTTTCCTCCCCTAACCAGTTCCTGATTATGTTTGCAGACTGAGAAGCAGAATATCTTTTCCTTTCCATGCTAAATAATAGTAATGTTTTATCTGTAAGAACAAAATGTAAAAGACTGAAATAAGCTACGGTGTTTGGTTGTTCCTGTCATTTACACGTCATAAATGAATTTTGTTCCAAGCTTGAAATTGACTTTTACGTTATAAAAGTATAATGCAAAGTCAACGATAATACCGTCAGAAATAAGCTGCACCTCAGAACGTAGTTTGTAAGAAAAACAATTTTTTGTGACATTTTTGCATGAAATGGTTCCTGTAGGACCCAAGACATTTTTGTTAATTTTAAGCTTATAATTTTTTTCTATAAAGGTTACACAATTGTGACTTTGGGAAAAGCACAAACACATGTTACTAGAAGAGTACAGGAAATAACAATTAAATTGCAGTTCCACAGCGGACACACACTAAAAAACAAAATGTCTTGGGTCCCACCGGAACAATTTCATGCATTTGAGCGTTAAGTATGTCTATTGCTTTTTGTTGGCAAAAAAAGTTGAAATAAACTGTCTAACCTAAAAAGAAAACAAATCCATCAACTAGAATTTAAACTTTATTCACTTTTTCTTTGTCACAATTAATTAAACGATCTATAATTGTCACAGACTTTAGTTGGGAATTCAAAAGGACCAGTTGAACTAGGAATCCGAATACCAGCGCTGTAGTAAAACTGTGTCTACTTTTTTATTTAATCTGGCTCAAGAAATAGTCCACCGTGCGACTGAAATTCTTAATACAGTTAGTTCCAGCTAAGTTTGATTTGATTCTTTAGAAAATTTTCTCTGCATACAGACAGAAACCACTATCTCTAAGTATAAAGAATATATTTACAAAGTTTAAAAACTTGATTGATTCACACAAACTTGGCTTCCAAGAGTCATCAAAACTTCAAAACAATTACAGCGCCACAACTGCAAATAATCACTTTAACAATTTTGTGCTAATGAGTGATAAAAATGAATTAGTGCCCCATGGCTAATATTAATCTTAATAGTTTGTCCGCCACAAAAGTTTAACAATTCTATCTTTTTATAGAACACTGCGGTTACACAGCCACAAAAAACAAACGACTTAACTGCAATGCAACACCTCAAATCCGGAATGACTGGAATCAAATTTTCTGAATTAACGTAGACTTTTCCAAATAGCAATTAAATAAGGACATATTTTACAACAGCCAATCACAGACACGCCAGAGAACGATTATGTAACGTCGAATTAACTAGAATATTCTAAAATCATAGAATGAACCTTTGAGGTAAAAGAGACAAAAGAAAAACAGAGAAAAAAAGGGGCAAATGTGCTTTATGACAAACGAATAATTACATTTCTCAAACAATTTGCAAATAAATTAATTTATCTACTATGCAATTACTACTTGATATTAAAAACATTACGTTATACTAATACTTAAAACTACTGAAAAAGACAAAAAATTAACTATGAATTTGTGAAGTTAAAATAAAGTTGCAAATGAAGTGTGATAATAATCATTTTTTATAATGAAGGCTTTTGTAGTTTACTATCGAAAAATAAATTAATTTTGTTGATTATTTCAAGTAAAAAAGTGGTAAAAGTCAATTTTAAATTTTTATTTATCATTGCATTAACAATAATACACTAATTTATTTGATTGACTACTTTTCTAACGTTTTCTGGGAAAAAATTATTTCAAATTTTTAATAAAGTTTGTGTCTATTTTTAATATGTCTTTTTTTTATTGTGATTAATACTGTATTAAAAAAAATCATCACATTTACTATGACAACCACCAGTAAAAATATTTTTATTAAAGTTCCCTTTTTTCTTTTGTATTTTTTAACTAATGCAGTGTTTCTCAAAAGTGAGCCACTTGGCTCCCCAAGGAGGAATTTGTAGGCTAAAGGGAGGAAAAATTGTTAAGGGAGGAATTGGGGAGGAATGTGAATGAAATATTAAATTTATTCAAATTCATCTATGACATTATACTCCACATGCATAATTGCATATTAGAGTAAGACTAAGAGTGTTGAGAACCACTGAACTAATGCATGAAATTGCATATTACAAAAACAAAAAATTACCGAAAGATGGCTCAAAAGTAAAAAGTTTTTTAGAGTTTGACCTTAAACAATATAAGTCTTAACAAAAACCAAAACAAAAAATTTTCATCCAACAAAAAAACTCTAAATTAAAGTTATTTTGAAACCGAACTTTTGTGAAAAAATATTTTGAAATATTTAAAATGTAGGCCTATTCAAAGAATAAACAAACTAAACAATTCATTATTTGTTCAGCACAGGTTCAATGTAAAACCCACAGATGCATTACTTTAAAAAAATGTGCAGTTTTTCTACTAATGTAGGAATAGTTTGTTGAGGAATAAATTATACTACAACTAATTTTCAGCATTCTTTGTTTTGGCATTCAGTTTAGATTTAAGCTATATGTAACAATGAAAATTATAATGCAAATATTAGCTGGTAAAGGAAATTAGCCATAAAAGTAGAAAAAGAAAACTTTTAATTTGATACGTAAACATAATTTGCTCAACTGTAAAATAAATGTGACGCTTGATTTTTTTAATAATAGAAAAAGTATTTGGACTTTCAATAAATTAAAATCTTTATTTTTTTATAGCTACATCAATTACTTAGTGTAATAAATCATCTTGTCGAATTGATAAATGCAAGCTATTTCTCTGTTCACCGCAAGTTTTCATTTTTTACCAAAAAAAAATGTGAAAAAATCCATTAAAGAAAAATTTGTTTGATTTTTTACAAAAAAATTAAATAAAATTTCTAAAATATATCTATTCAAAAAATGGTTGATTACTTTTTTGGATTTTTCTATATTAAAGCCCACAAGAACGTTTTTCTTGATTTCTTACAGACATCGCCATTTATTGAATAAGAACAAAGAAAAAGATATTAAATCATGTTTAAAAACACTTACATAATGTTTTAAGTAAAATATACTTTTTTTTTATTTCTTCCCCATAAACTTATCTTATAAGTTTTCATGATATTTGAAAGTATAAATAACTGTTTAAAATTTTGACATAAAATGAAGATCATTTTAAAATGTCACAGTCGAGAGCTAACGCTAAAATTGCCTGGTGAACATTAAAATTGTTACTGCAATATTGTCACCAAGGTAAAAAAGATTTTTTTCTTACAGTACTGGATTTAATTATTAACGATGATGGTAGTATTTAAATATAAATAAACTATTTATGCACAAAAATTTATACGATTGCCTTGCAAAAGCTTTATAATATTTTGTGTAGCTGTATTTTGAATCTCAGCAAGTATTTATCTTTTTTTTCAGACTTAATAATGGTGACGAATATTTGAAATAGCTTTCACTGCATGATTTGTGAAAATCTCTGATAAAAGTAGCAACAAAGTGTTTAACATAAATTGCCAGCGTTATATACAGAAAATAAATCAAAACTTTTAATTTTTAATATTAAAATTACTAATTTTTTTTCTACGTTATTACTTTTTAATATTCGGTGTTTACTAGTTTTGGTCTTTAATGTTTAGCTTTTTTGTGCCGTAATAGAAAATTTTTCTGGTCTAGATGACTTATTCGGTATCGTACGTTGTTGGTGTTTTTTATAAGTTATTTTTTTTATTTATTTTTTTTTTATTCGGTTGAAACAATTATATAAAGAATAATTTTTTTTTCAACAAAATATCTTGCTAATCGGAAATTATATTTTTTTAATAAAAGGTTAAATAATTTTGCTTCAATCTTTTGGTAATATTTATTTAAATCTTAGCTATCTAAATAACTTCACACAAAATTGTCAACATGAAAACGACTGTTTGCTAGCTTGCACTTTTATTACTGAAGACGCTAACAACGAACAATTAATCGAGTAGCGAATAATTCAGTGCGTTTGTGACGCAAGTAATCAGTGCGATGAAAAAGGCAACGTTATACAAGATTATTTTTTATTCACACTGCAGAAATTAAAAACTTAAAATACAACAAGATAGTGCATTGCAAATGAAAACTGATTGAATATTGTGTTAGCTGTAATCAAGTTTAGTTTAAAAATTTTTTGCATAACCTTGTTTAAGATGATCCGAAAACAAGGTCTGCAGCAGCATTATCTGTCACCCGCGGAAGAATTTTAATTATTTTACATCAAAGATGGCTAATTACTGACTCGCACGGAAATTTTAAAAAAGGCTATATTTTACTATCTTCGTAAACTTTTTTTACTATAATTAATAAGCGAAGATCTTTTTATTTTTGGTTTTCACCGATCTGTGCTCTTGGTTTTGGGCATTGTAAGCGACGAAATCTTTAGAGATCAAAAAAAATCTTTATTGTTTTATAAAAAATATAAAAACAAAAACGTTTAGACTTTTTAAAATTATTTTATCCGATAATTAAACTGTCATATTTTGACACTTTCTTTAAAAAAAGGTTCGCCGTCTCGGTTATACATCGTCTTGGTCAGAAGCAGTATCACCGTTCCAAACAGTTAGGATGATGAAAAACATTGTTACCGTTTTTTATTGCCGAAACGGACTCAAAAACCACTTCACTTATCATTCTTTAATTTATTTGTGACCGAGTAATTTTCGGCGTCGTTTAAGACATATTTGTAGCTCCTAAACAAACAACATTAATTTAGATTTGAAAATTACAATAAATAAGATCATGTTATAAAATTATTTAAAGTGTGTACAATTGAAGACCCTATTTCTAAAAGGTACCTAAGTCACATTTTTGAAAAAATGAGATAAGCTGAAAAAATTGTTTGTTTATTTGCCAGAAATATTCTGACAAAAAAACTTTTTAGGAAATCACTTTTTGAATAGCACAGAGGTTTGAAATTTTAGCGTATTTCTATTGTAGAAGTAGGGTTTTTGAAAACTTTAAACCTCATTTTCTCAAAATGACATTATGTGACTTAGGTACATTTAGAACTAAGCTCTTTAATTTTGCCCAATAAAACTTAAGTTCTCTGTTAGCCTTCCAAAATAAAATATGATACTGTGTCATGACACCGAATGCTATTGAACTGTAGGAAAAAAACCACGTGCGTTTGGTGCAAAATAAAGCAAGTAATTGTGATTATACGCGAAACATAAAGCGCTCTAGTAAATTACATTGAGAAGGCAATCGGCAAAAATTTTCTATAATAAAAATCAAGAACCACAACTAACGAATACAAACGGCAGTTACAGAAAAATAAAGTTAAAACTAAAAAAGATCCTTCTCTCTTTGTCCAAACAACTACTGTATTATCTTTAAAATTAAGTAAAAACAAAACAGAAAAAATTTTAAAAACATTTTTTTTACGTATATTGTGAGATAGTCTCCAACCAACTGCGGCCCACAGGTTCTAGAAAATTTTGAATGGTGCCCACAGGAGCAACAAGTTGTTTTTTTGCCCATCAAAAAATTCGCATTGAAATACAATAACCATTACTAATTCTTTTGTGTTGAAGAAATGCAGCAGACCTGAGGTAATTGTGAAGTTGTTTAGGGAAGAAATAGCGCTTAACCTTTAGTCAGCAATGATTTGATTAGTCATCGATCTTCTCAGATGGAATGTCAAAAAAAGCTTACATAACATTAACCACCGCAATATGTTTCCTTGTTTGATGTAATGTATAAAGAATTGTTGTCTGCAATTATTGAAAAGCTCAAATATCGAAATCAGCTTTACGAACATATATACAAGTAAAAATTTGATAGACTTGACAGATAAAAAATAAGAAATTAACAGTCTTTAATTTTGATTTTATACTTAAAATTTTAAATTTTTTTACAATTATTGTAATGCTACAGAGCTAAATATATACTGACGATAAACAAATATTTCAAAAAATATCCAGATATACATTTAAGAATATTGCTTTGCTCTGCATACCAACTAATTATAAAATTTGGATGCAAACTAATCATTTAATTTTTGCCATCACTCTGATTTTAAATTGAAGTAATTAGTAATAAGCCGTTATTAGGAAAAGATCATGCACACAAAGCCTTACTCATTTATTTTCAACTAATAAATGCTGGTAATTTAAAAAAATATTTTATAAAACGCAATATGACTGTTTATAACTTTTTCACAAGTATATTACGAGCAGAAATCTAAATTTAAAAAATATTATTGGAACCATTAAAGTGAAGGAAAACGTTCTCAAAAGAAAAGCCAAGAAACGGCATGCTATGTTGTTTTGTAAAATGGATTATTTAAATTAATGCTGTGTTCTTCAATCTTTTTAAACTTACGGCACAATTTAACCTTTTAACATAACTCAAAAAACAATGGCAACTTAATTTCTTTTTAATCAATTGGGTAATTACATCTGTTTTTATGTCTGTTTATGACATTGCGTGTTTTTAACTTTAATAAACACCACAAACACAAAGTTGATACTTTTTGCAGACTAATAATTTGAGGGCTTTTTAAAAACAATCCAACAAGTTTTTTTATTATCTTTGATTGCAATGTAAATCAATTGTAAAGACACAAAATTTCATAAAAACGCTGCTGGAAAGTTAAATCCAAGTTAAAGTTATCGCAATGTTTTTTATAACCAAAAATATCTTTAAAAAAGTATCTTTACTGTCCTTTTATCAGTGTTACACTGTCTTCCACAACTGTGTTTCACAAAAGTAGTACCCTTAAGTCATTATAACAGTTAAAACAAATAAAAGCGAGGTTTTTGAAAGCATAATTAGCCGTTGGTGAAGTTACAATTCAATTAATCCTTTCAGCTCCAGAGCTATTGCTCCCAACCGGGTTTTACATTAGATTTTGTTTTTCATTTTATGTCATGTCATTATCTCAATAAGTCATGTTTTATGATGTTAAAATCTAATGCAACACATTATGAGTACAAAAAAGTTTCATTATACTTAAACAATAAGTGAGATATATGATCAAATTTTTATGCAATAGCATAATAAATTGTCTCACAGGTTGGCAACCAAAATATCCCAAACTGCACTCTTTGATATAATTTAACTGCTTCATAAACGTTTTTGTGCTGTAGTCAATTAACAATTTAAATTTTCGTACAAAGAAAAGCTCTGGAATTTGCCGGTTAATTTGGATGCAACCAACTTATGTCTTTATATAAGCGCATGCGCAAGTTGCGCTTTCATTTTTTTGACAGCATTGCGACGTTTGCCATGGGTTGCCAGAAACATAAAGATTGATTGCATGTTACTGTGCTGTCGCAACTTTCGGAATTGCAAAATAGCGCAAATGCCCACCTCTTTATAAAGGTTTTTATTTCTGACTGGTGAAACATGCTAGTTATGCTGCAAACGATAGCTGCAAAAACCAAATGACAGAATTCAGACTGCGTTGCTTAATAAGTTAGTAGCTTCTTATCTGTATCGCTCGTCATCAACAATCTCGCGCTATGTTTGGCTATAAAACAGTTGTCAAACTGTTGTTGGGTCAACATTTCGAATTTTGTTCAAACGTGTTGCATTTACTTCATTTAAGTAGAAAGATTAAGTATAGCAATAGAAAGGAAGGTTTAGGTTTTTTCCATATAGACAGGAAAATTTGGTTTTATATTTAAAATCCAACTATCATATTTTGTTATTCAAACCAAATATTTTGATATACAGTAGCAGGGTTTTTTACAAATTAAGATTTAAAGCAACTAATTAGGTTTAAAAAAATTTTTTTAATGTTTTTGCAGGTGATTTAACAATTTTAAAGTTTTAAATTGTTAGACTACTTGGTATTCAAGTTTTTCAAAGCAATGACATTAATTTAAAAAAATTGTTCCCAATTAAGAGATCATTTAGCTCTTTAAAACATATTCAATAGTATTAGCAGCAATAGTTTATCAATTACTTAATTTCATTTTAAAAAAATATTAAACTCAAATCTAAACTAATATTTTATATATTTTAATTAATACAATGCAAGTAAAATGAGAAAACCAAAAGATTTTCCATAAACTTGTTGATAGTACAATTAGCTTCACAGTTACTTCAATAAGTTAAATAAGTTAAATTAATTTAATTTATTAAATTAAGTCCTAATAAATTCTTTGCCGTGTATCGAATGCTCTTCAAAGTTTGCAATAGCAGTTGGCTTTAATACAATTCTGGCAACAACAGATGGCAAGAACTTTGGCCAAGAGGACCTATTAATCTTCTATCAAATTTGAAAATAGTTCGAGTAATCTAAACAGGTCCTCAAATCAAACCCAAACAGAATCCAAAAAACCCCTACGAACCATTATTATTCTTTGAACTCAAGCAATAACTAAATCCATAAGATTTAAATTTACTGAGATGAGCCGGAACTAAAACAATAAAAATAAAATGTGCCGAGCCTGAACCGGAACATTATTTTAACAGTTCCAAAACGCAGTGATTATAATTTTTGATTTATTTACAAATCTAAATAAATCACAATTTTGTGTTTAAAGTTGTAAAAATTTGTTTGATTACTTTCTTTTTCTACCAAAACTGAGACTTCATAAGCGACATCTTTGGGCAAAAATTTTAAAAAAATGCCTGCTTTGCCCTAAGTATTGCTTAAGCCATTTAAATACAAGGGCGTCAAGTGAAAGGCTAAAGATACTGTAGTTTGTCCTGTTCAATTTTTAAATCTTAACAATAAAATTACTATTTGATTTTATTCCAAAACTTTATCAGTTTATTTTTTATCATAAATTTGAATAATTAAACATTTGTTATGAATAATACGTATAAATATAATGTACAAAAGTTACATCTCATACTAATAAACCTAATATGTGGAACAGCGACAAAACGCTTTTGGAGCTTTCTTGGGTGTGGTTCTGTAAGTGTTCGGTCCAAATAAAAATCTAATAAATGCGTACATATGTTAGTAGAAAACTTTTAAAGACCTGATCTTTGCTGCAAAATAGTTCCAAACACTTTATATGATAATTAAATAACAAAAATTTTTTCTTGCACTTTTGGGGCTCGCAAAATACTACTAAGCATTCTTTTTAATTTGTCGCAATACTGTATATAGAAATGGTTTAACAAAAAACACCTTATTAGCCTGCAAGTGTATAGCTTTAGTGTTTAACGTTCAAACCCTGCACGAGAAGTGGACTCGCTTTAAAATTTTTGGGTGTGCAACTGTTTACCGTCCCTTCTCCCAAAATACATCGATTGAACAATAATTATTTTAAACAGTTTGACGCCCTTATTATAAAAAGCATGCACCTATAACGCTTCTGTATTTAAAAGATTCACATCGACATAACTTTTAAAGCAAGATTTTTTTAATCTTTTGGTAATTTTTTCTATTCTTGAATATTTGTCATTTGCAAAACTTAAAGTTTAAAAATTACGTTTAACTTTGTTAAAGTTCTATTAATACGTTGCTTGTACAATAGTTTTTGATAAAACAACTTGACGTAACTTGATTTTTTTGGTATACATCAGGGGTGGCCAAACCTATATTAGGTTTGAGCCGCATATCATAAAATCAAACTTTAAAAGAGCCGCAACACAAAAATCTAAAAACATGAGCTTATTTACTCATATAAAAGAGCAAAATAATAATATTTGTCGATGCGTGGTTATACTATGAGTCTGGATTTGCTCAGCAAGTTGTTTAAAATTTGATTGGTATGATGTTGTGGTCGTTCCGAGTAGTTCTTTCAAGTCTTGATTTGTTAGAGTGACTCGATGCTTTGACTTTACAAACTTTATCACAGAATAAAATGATTCAAAGCAAAATGTCGGGCTGAGGATAGAAATCACCAGAATGCTTGTTTTCTTCAGGTGCGGATGTTTAGCTTCTGATATTTGTTTCCAGAACTCAATTGTAGTCAGGCATGTATGGGCCATTTTTAAAGCGAGCGTTTCCACTGCAGGTGCTGCAGACACCAATGGTTTGGAAATGGGACACCCACTGGTGACCACATCCGTCTCAAACGGGTTTTAAAGACAAGAAAAGTAAGGCTTTAGCTTCTGCAAATCAATAAACCTAGTCTGGAAATTATAAAGCAGTTCTTGCAGTTTGCCTTTGTATTCTTCCAATTTTTTGTTATTTATTTTGACATAAGAAAATGCATTTATTCTCTTCGGTTAAGATGAAATATTCTGAACAATAAATCCTTTTTAAAAATTTTAAGTTTATTTGGGAAATTAAAAATGTTTTGGGAAAGTTTTGAAACAAAATGACTTTTTCCTTAAAATGCCGAGTTTAAAATTTGTAAATTGTTCATTATATCAGTAAGAAACATGAGATCTTGCAACCACTCCCTAAGCTTGTTCCTCCGTAAGTCCAAATTGCGTGGGTAATTAATGGCAAAGTTTTTGTGCTTTGCTTCATAATGACGTTTCAAGTTGCTGATTTTTAATGATTGAATGAAGCATGAAAGCTAAGACACACAGTTTTACCTCCAATATCAGTAAAATCAAACTCTTTCTTCTATTCTGATTTAAAAGTTCTATTTTTTTTAGTACTTTCTCTTTTTGCTATTTTCTGATGATACTTTCGCTACAAAACTCTCAGTTAACAAAACACTTAACTCACTGCAATAAAAAAAATTATGCTTTAGAATGAGAGGTAATTTCTAAATTCAACTTCTAATAACAGCAATCAAAAGCAAAAATTTTATCTTTCATACTAGAAAATTTTATTTAGAAAAAAGCTGAACGTTCTTGACTTTTGAAAGTCCTCATCAAAGAAAAAAAAAATTAATACAATTTAACAATAAATCATAAAAACAATAATTAGATACAATAAAACTAAAATATATACAACAGTTTTCTCAAGTTTATGCTCACACTGGTATAATTAATTTAATTTAAAAGCAATGACAAATCAGTAACTGTTATATCACAACGCCATATTTCAAAGAAAACTTTTCTAGTATATACGATAAAATGTTGGCCTTTGACTGCTATTAATTACAAAAGAAAAATTGATATAATTTTTTAATTAGTATAATTTTTTAAAAAGTTCAAAAAGCCGCAAGCAAGGGTTCGAAGAGCCGCAGTTTAGCCATCCTTGGTATATATAAATCATTATTATTTATTTTTGATTCTTTGCATTTTGTGCAAGTTTTAGTTTATGCGGCGATAATCCAAAACAATACTTGAAATTTTAAAATACCGTTAACAAATTGATAAGGGGATTGAAATGAACTGGATAAAAATTATCAAATTTAATCAAAGTAATTAATAATTCGACGTAAACTGGAAAATAAATTAGAAAATTCAGAGTTTACAGAGAGTTCAAATAATAAAATAGAATTCAGTGCATCTAATTAGTTTCAATCATAACAAAGGTTTGGAAAAAAAGATCAATTAAAACATTTATCTAGAAAAACTGTCATAAAAAATAATAATTAAAATATTTGCACAAAATTCTTTAAATTTTTTCTCCGCAATAGAAGTATTTATTAACTTATCTAAAAATGCATACAATTGGTTATGACTAGGGCAATCAATTTTTGACCAAAAAATCTTGAAATTTTGACTTAAAATTTTATAAATTTTAACCTTATTTTGACCCATAAGTTCATGCGCTTGCGACTGTGCAAAATGCAAAAATTTTATTAGAAATCAAACTGTTAGTAAGAAAGTCTTTTTGTTTCCAATGAAATAACATAGAAACAAAAAAACATAAAAGATTCAAGCAAACTATAGGTAAGAAACAGGTAACGAAAGTTCCTCGAAAAAGAACAAGAGATGAGTACGCAGTATATTTCACTATCCTGAAGTCACTGACAGGATTACGCGGTGTTGTACTTCAGCATCAAGTAGTGCCTCACGTTATCGCCAGAAGTTTTCGTAGAGAGTAGAGAAGCTTCTCTCTACTGACGCAGAGATTGCTTGGAAGTTGCTTAGCAGGCTGTACAAATGAGGGGAAGTATCACCTCGTCCCATTTTCACAATGCAGTTGATGTCATTCCTTGACATTCTTTGTTGAATATATCTTCCAATTTGGCAGCCATCAATACCGAAGTCAAGGGACGTCATTTTTTGGTAAGCTTCTCGAATGGTGCAACGGCTGTCTTCCATCTTCTGAATTGTGTCAATTTGTGCACTGTACTGCTCCTCTATTTCTACAAGTTGAGTAGCTAAGTTGGGAGCTTTTACAGCCTCTTGAGCACGCCGCACGAGGACACCACCATCATGGAAGCCTTCCAGAATTTTTCTTACTTCTGAAGATTTATTGAGTAATAGAAAGCAGCTGTCAACCAACTGCCCTATCTAGTTACAACTGGCTGTGCAGGTTGGCCAATGGAATTTAAAAAAACTCTTCTTGACCTGTTGTGAATGGTCACTGCTTTTACCCTGGCAACCAACTCATCAATAGCAGGGTAGTTAGCTCTCATTTTCATAGCACAATTATGCAGAAAATGAGCCATGCATGTTACCTGGAAGAGCCAGGGATATAGTTTTTTCAACAGGACTCCAGCAGCAGTCATGTATCTCGCTCCGTCAGTTAACAACAAGCAAAAGTTTTCTCGAGCAACACCAAGAGAGTGAACTGCATCGTCAATTTCTCGAGTTACGATGTCTGTTCACAAACTGCGAAAGAGTCTTATAGTTGAATAGTAACGTTTTTTCAGGAGCTGCCAATTTACCAACTAAGATATTCAAAAACTCTTTGCTATTTATTTCACTCTCATCCACAACCATAAACATTTCTTGGTTTTTCAAATAATCTTTTAATCGTAATGCTTCTTCTTTAGCTAACTTCTCAACTTTCGAACGACATTTTTCCTTGGAAGGTAACGGATTACCAAGCTCTTTAAACAAAGATGACAGGTGGCTATTTCTCAACTTGTGCAATGGTATGTTAGCACAAAGAAACGCCTTAGTAACTTTTCCTGCAAAATCCGGTATAGGAGTTTTAAGAAATGTTTGCGTATGGTATAAATTATGGTATAAATGTATGGTATAAATGTTTGCGTATGGTAAAAATGGTATAGGAGTTTTAAGAAAAGAAGCCTTTTTGGTGTTTTGCATTGCCGCGGTGTGAATCCACCATAAACTTTTTGTCGCATTTCACTATGCAGTCACAGACTTTGCAAAAGAGTTCACCTTTAGGTGTTGAGATAAAATCAGAAGCGTATTCATGCAGTATACTACGAACTTTGAAAGAATATCATTACTTAACATTAGGTATGATAGCTAAAAGCAAACGAAAACATCAGTAAACTAAAACTCAACACTATATGCAAAATGACTTGAGCATTAAATAACCTAGAAAAAAGACCAGATTACCAGCCTTCCACGCCTAGTCTACTTAATATTCAATCGCCCATTAGTTGGCAATACAAAACTATTACGTCACAATTTGCACAATAGACCAACTGAAGGCTAAGACATGTGAAAACAATGGTGGTAAATCAACCAATCCAAACGGCAAAATCTAGCCTAGCACAACCTACTTAATTTATTTGTGAGTTGTGACACTCAAATAATTAATGTCGAGAAGAAAATGTGCTAAAATTTTTTTTTGACCTAACCCTGAATTTTGACTTTTTCTTGACTTAATAACTTTGAAACCTCTCATCGCATCAACTTGAAATTTAGTTTGTGGACGTTTCATCACTTCTAAACAAGGTAGAAAAATTTTGAATTTATTTACTTTTGGTTGCTCTAGTTATGACATTGACAAGTCGCAACTAATAATTTCACAAAACAGTTTGAAAATCATAAATATTTTTTGCTAATTTCATGCACAAAAAGTAGCAAATATTTTAGGGAGTCAAATTTTAAAATGACTTAATAAGTTAATGATTGTTGCAGATTTTTCGCATAACACATTTGTTTAGCATATAAGGGTACTTTACATTTAATATTGACCTCTAGTGAATATAAGAAGCAAAAAAGCGATATTTTATTTAGACCAGTGGTGGGAAAACTACGGCCCTCCACGACTTATGTGTGACCCGCAAAAGCCTCAAGCAAATGGCTTTACTCTCTTTTCGCTTTCTATTGTGGTGATCTCTAAAAAAAGATCATCACTTTAATCAAATTCATGTTTATTCACGTTAGGCTTACGATGTGTCCAGATTTTATCGGGAAAGCTCCGATTTTTAGGGATCTGTTCATCCCATTTTGACAGAAATCTCCCCAGAAGTCAAAGACAGGCTCCATGGCAGACCCCTTTTTATTTTGTTTTCTTCTGCGATCACTAGTTTTTAGAGACGAAAATCATGAAATTTGAGACAAATCCAAAGTTTAAATTTTTTTAAAGAACACTTTTTCGGAGGACAAAAATCATGAGATTCGATCTTGATTCAAAGTAAAGACTTTTATTTTTAGGGAACACTACTTTATGGGTACAAATTTTTTTCTGTTAAAGAGCGTCCAGGGTTTCCCCTTAAAAATATGGTAACCCTAATTCACATTGTAAATACTAGTGCGGGTTCGATCAAAATTATCTTCTGAATGCGGGCCACGAGCTAAAAAGTTTGCCCACTCCTAATTTAGACTATTTAAATTGTTTTGAAAAAGAATGACCAGCACATTATTAACCAGGCGTTAAACGCCGAAGCATCCACACAGTTTATAATTTCTTTTGTTTTGATAAATTAATTTAGAAGTATTTTTTAATTTATGTAGGCAAACAGTTATTTGTTCATAATTTTCAAAATTGATGGAAACTCAGTTAAAAAAAAAGATCACTTTATTGTTTGAGTAGAAAATAAAATAATGAATAAGTTGTCTTTAAAAATATTTAAATGCTTACAAAAATTTTTGGTTACACTGTATCAACAATATGAATCCATAAAATGTTTTCTTGTTAATTGTAATTCCATGAACGTAAACTAATAATCTTGAAGCACTTTTTTACAGTCGTTTGGAATCAACAAAAAGAATGTCTGACAAGTGATAGTGTAATTGAGCAGTGAAGAAGCTGATGCAATAATTTAACACTATAAGGACGGGACGCGTCAATTGACGCATTTTTCACCTTTGCGCGTTTATAATTTTTAAACCGTACGGATTACAACACTCAAATCCCCTGACTTTTTCTAATATGGCGAAGCTCACATGCCTTAAAATTTTCATATTTCTATTTTGTCAGTGAAGCAAAATGGAGTGGCAACTACCTACGTAGAAGGACGGCGTGCGTCAATTGATGCAGTACTGTTTCATTATTGAAAACGTACCATAAAACGCATAGCCGCTTTTTACAGATTATATTCAACGAAAGATTGGAAAACAAAAGATAAACAGCTGCTGTCTGCATTTAGAAGCGTGAGAAAATTCACAACTTTTGGTGTGAAAAAAGAGTGTGAGATACTTACTGTAACTTCAATGCAACTTACCGTTACTGCAGTAAAGAGCAAAAAGTTTTGTAACAAGCATATTATCAGATACGCTTAGTAGTTTATCTAAAATTTTTACTGCACTTTTTATAACGTATTTATTTTTAGGAATTACAGTACTTTCTAAAAGCCTAAACTGCTAAAAATGTCCAAAAAGAGAATTGCAGCAAGTCGTACTTTAGAAATTTTGCAAAATCTTTCCTCAGACTGCTCTGATAACGATCGCTCTGACAAAGAAATCGACCCAGTTGTAAATGCAGCATTGGCTAGTGTACCAGCGGTAGAATCTGACGAGTCAGATAGCGATGATGAAGCTGATGACCAAGTTACACATTCTGTCGTGCAAGGTAAACCAGGTCTGATTCAAGGTAGGGTTGGGTCAAAGCGGCGAAAGATTGCTGTGTCATCCGCTGCTCAGGGCCGCTTGCAATCTCACAATATCCTGCGATTTCAGCCTGGACCTACATCATATTCCACAAAACGTGTTGATACTGACAGCCCGGTTTCATTGTTCCGGATACTATTTGATAAACCAATGTTGAGAAACATAAAAAATTCACATGGCCAATAAGCCTGTCAAATTTGGCCTAAAGTTTTGGTTTGCAGTTGATGTACTGCAGAAAACAAATACTTATTCAATGGCTTTCCTCACGTAGGAAACGACAATACAAGAAGCAGTGACATGCCTGTGCCCACAGATGTTATGCTGAAACTCATGGCTCCACTTTTCTAACGGGGTTACAATGTCTCGTGTGACAATTATTTTACCTCACTTGGTATTGCTTTGAAACTAGTAGAGGAAAAGTGCAGTCTTGTTGGGATATTGCGCCAGAATAGAAGAGAAGTCCCGGAGGAATGCAAGAAGAAAAAGGAACTGCATAAAACCGAAGTGTTTAGGTATGATGGCCAAACGGCAACCACACTCACATCCTACTAGTGTAAAGCAGCAAAAAACGTGGCAGTTTTGAGCAGCCTGCACCCGGATATCCTTGTTTCAAGCTACAAAAACCCAAAAAATAAACCTGATTGAGTATTGTACTACAATAAAACAAAAGTGGGAGTGGACCTTTACGACCAAATGACAAGGCTTTACTCGGTAAAAGCACCGAGAAGGCGTTGGCCTGTGCATGTATTCTACAATGTAGTTGACATGGCTCTTATCAACAATTGGATTCTTTACAAGCTGGTCTGCCGAAGTAGTATCAGCCGTAGAGAATTTATACAAAGGGTAGCAGAAGAACTGACTGGAAGTGCTCCAACCGTGTCTCGTAAACGGCATGCAGAAGAAGTTTTTAGTCTCAATGACACAAACGCTAGTTCTATTGTGAAACGCCGCCTTATCTGCTCAACTTGAAAGTGCAGAAATTGGGCCACTGATATGTTCCAAGAATGTAACAAACCAGTGTGTGGGAGATGTGCCACCAGAAAGTGCAAATTGTGTGCATGAATACTGTCATGTGTTTGAGCAACTTAGCCTTCACTGGTTATCAAAAACGAACCCTTATTTTTTTAGAGTGATTGCGTTAATTCCATAAAACATCAAAGCTATCTTCTGATTGAAAAGAGTTTTTGGAGTTAGGGTGCCTTTTACGTGCGAAATACGTTATTTTTGCGGCTTTCTAAAATTTTGCGTCAATTGACGTACTCTGTCCTTCTAGGTAGGTGAAAATTGCCGTTCTTCTAGTGTTAAAAGCAACTTTAATCAAGAGAGTTTGGATTTAAATTTAACTTTGGCCATTTTGTTAGTCGTTAGCAAGCACCCTTTATAATAATTCTCCAATCGGTGATATGGATAAGCAGCTTTAAATAACAAAAATTGTATTATTATTTTAACAAAATCACTAGAATACATATTTTTTAAAATAATTGAAAGCTAACTAATAAATTTTTTTTAAAAGTGAGATCGTGAGAAAAGTATAAATTTAATGCAAGAAATTTCGATCGAACTCTTAAACATCGTGACTCATAAATTCGTTACACTTTAATTAACTTCAAATTTTTAATCTTAGTAAAATTGCATTAAACCAAATAAATATTTTATTTCGTTGTTAATTTAACATTGTTTTTATTTTATTCAAGACGATAAAATAAAAACTTTTGTCTACAAATTGTAGTTTAATAAAAATAACCAAAAATGTTTGTATTCAAAATATCAATATTTTTTGCAAGCATTGTGTTTTATTCTAATGGCATATCATGGTCAAACTGGACTTCTTGTTCTGAATCAGAAAATTGCCATCTAAAAAGTGAGTTAGAATGTGATAAAGGGCAAGGAATTAAATGTGCACCAGCGCAAAGAAATTATTATTTATATCAAACAACAGTTTCAAGCGATTGTAATAAAACTTGCGATGGACACAAAACTGCCCCATGGAATGCACAAAATACACAAGTAAAAAGTTTGAAATTTTGAATAATTTTTGGCTACCTATTTTTCTTGCTGTTAAAAAAAATATTAAGTCAAGATGTTCAACAATTTTTCCGTGCAAAATTAACATTTGTTTTTGATTGAATAGATTATAGTAGGCAAGCAAGAAATTTACTATAGAAAGATGAGTAGGGAATCATTTCTTACTCTGTCACTGCTTTAATAAATATGACCAAAATCACTTTTGGTCTGTAATATATTTAACTGATTGAGAAAATGCACACACAGGGGTAATTTGACCTTTTATTATTGTGGAAAATGACAAATTACTGTGCAAACGTACAAAAACTTATTCGACTTTGACCAATATCACATACTTGGCTGTTTACAACCGCATTACGCTATTTTTTAATAGCCAGGACAATTACTGGTAAAAATTGACTTGGTTAAGTTCAAACAATAATCAATCTTGCTAATTCGGAAAACAATTTTTTTAGTTTGTTAATCTTTTCTTTTCGATTTCTTTGGTATTCTATAATTTGGACTTTTATTATTGGGATTGTTTATTTTATTTTAGCTCTTGACCTTGACAGTTAAGATTCCAGTTTGCAAAAGAATTTTTTCAGTGCTTCAATCTTCTCTTCAATTTTAACATTCTGTAAAATCAAACCGTCATTTTAGTATTTTGGTCCTTTATTTTTTTTGATACTTTGCGAAACCAAACCGTCATTAACAAAACTTTAATAGTCAAAACAGCTGTCTGGCGGAGGATTTTGCTCCCCAATAGTATTTTTGTTTTCTTCATTTAGGTTAATGCGTCAAGCTAAGTTATACCTTACAAGATTACTTTCTTTACAACTTGAAACTTTCAAACTATGTCTTCAATTTTTTAATGTGTTATGCCTAGATAAACTAGATAAATTTTTTTTCCAAATTTGTAGCTTGATTATTGTTTGCTGTTTATCAAGTGAAGTTTCACCAAAAATTGTCCTGGTGTTGAAAATTAGCGCAATGCGGTTGTAAACAGCCAAGTACCAATGTGATATTGGTCGAAATCAAATCAGTCTTTGTACTTTTGCACAGTAATTTGTCATTTGCTTTAATGGTAAAACATAAAATTAACCCTGTGGTTGCATTTTTTTGACAAGTTGAATATATCACAGACCTTTTGGTCATATTTATTAAAGCAGCAGTTTCATAAGCAGCTGTCAGAATCAAAAAAATCTGGCACCGGCCTTCTTTTTAGCCTCAAAAGAGTCGTCGATGTTCTTGGTCAACAAAACAACTTGATCCACGGTTGATTTCCCGTGTTGAAACCCAGCCTACTCTGTAGGGAGAAGTCGATCAATTATTGGCTCGATGCGGGCGTCGATAAGCCTCTCCAGGATCTTGTAGGGGACACAGAGAAGAGATATCGGTCGATACCTTTTTGAGTTCCCCATTTCATTGGCTTTGGAATCGATAGTACAAGCGCTCTACTCCAAAGCTTGGGAATTTTGAGTCGACGCAAGCACGAAAAAAGAAAGTTACGTAACCAGGACTTCAAAGCAGCTCCAGCATGGATTATAAGCTCTGGGCAGATGAAATCAGGGCCCGAAACTTTACCTGGTTTTAAGTGTTGAAGGGCAGCAGTAAATTCTTTCTGTGAAAAATTGTCAAAGATATTTACAGGATCTGGTGTTGTGGCCTTCCAAATATCACACACTTCTTTGAAGACAAGTCGAAACGACTTGCGGTCAACAGCCTCATTTTTGACTAGCTGAAATGCAATAGCATTAGCTGAGATGGGACAGTGACGAGGAGAGTGTCGTGACCTACCAGTAAGATTGTTCCAAATATTTCATGCTTTTCGACTGGAGTGTGAAAAATCGATGCTTCAAACTGCTTCCGACCATCGATCTTGCTTCCGACCATATTTGAAAAATCAAATTTAAACGTTTAACACTTTGAAAATATCCATGAGGTTTACCAAGATTACATGAAATCTTATTTGCTTTGGTATAAAAAAAAATCTTGTTTCCTATGAGCTTCAAAAAACAGCATAAGTTCATCTTTTATTTCATACATGCGGTTAACATATTAATTTTTAATAACTACAGAACGGATACATGAAAAAGCAGAGATTTATGATTGGAACCATGTCCTTGCAAAGCTTGGTAAACAGTTTTGTACTGACAGCACTTGTTTTAATGTAGTTGACGGCTCGTATGATTTTATATGTTTGACAACCACGGTTTAATCAATGCTTTACCAATGTTGTGAGGCTTTTTTTCTTTAGCAATCATGTCAGCGATTTCAAATAATGCTACCACTATTTCTGGACCAACAATTAGTCACTTCAACGTGGTGGAGCCATCCCCTTCCTTGCACTGGGAGAGGGGCAAAACGGCCCTCTTCTGCACTGATCTCTCTCGTCTTCCTGCCCCCATAGCCTCTAAATGTACATGGCAGAGTTTTTCAGACCTTGACTTCGATCATCTTTCTATCTTTAATACTATTCCGACCTCACCTTTAATTACTTCAACCTCTCGCTCTCCCATATTTAACAATGATAAACATGGAACACAAAGTCTGAGGATTTTATATGACAAAACTCGATGCCGGCTTAACAACATCACTCCCAGCATCTGATCCGGGCAGTGCAGCATCCTGGGTTCGTAAAAGAATAAACTCTCGGCCGCAGTCCTGTTTGTGTCTGACCTGAAGTGGATGCCCTTCCAAACGACGACAACGACGATTAACTTATGAAATGTAATTTAAAACATTATTTAAAAACGTTTATTATTTAACGGGTATATAGTGTATATACTGTATATATATATGTGAGTGTGTGTTATTTATATGTCTAATAAGTTTTTTTTTAATTTTTACAACTAATTCAAAAAATACTTATTGATACTATTAAAAAATAAAGGAGGAGATCTGGGTTAGTTTACTCAAATTTTTGTTTTTTTTTAAATAATTCTAATAAGTTCATTTTGTGAAATTTCAAAATTGGCCACAAAAAAAATTTTTTTTTTTCTTAATAGTGGGAAAATTTTTTATTAAAACTAAATTGCAAGTTTAAGAAATTTTTTTTAATTCTCGGCCTAATCAAATAACCCATAAATGCGGCTAAGTTGATTTACCTTGCGTAATAGTTGACTCATACATATCATAAACACTTGTCAGACTAAGTACAAATAAAATATTACTGTAAAATCCTGTATAAAAACAAAGGAAATATAATGGACCTAATAGGAGCTAATCGTATCCGTAAAGGAGCAAGTTAAGGAATCGCCCTCACTGTTTAAAATTATTTTTTCTAATTTTTAAATTCTCCCGCTTTCAACTCGCTTCTTTCTCTCTTGTACACACTCGCTTTCGTTTTTTCTCACTCTTTCTCCCTCTGTTTCTCTGTTGCTCTTAAGAAGACGTGAAATTGTAGAGCTGGACGAATACTTTACAAAATGAAAATAGCCACAGTTGGGCGAACAATTTACAAGAAATATATTTCTTGTTTTTCAAGACGACATAAACTTATCCATTACCGAATACTTTGCAAGAAACAATAAATAAATTAATATGATGCTAAAAATACTGTTATGTTTTGTTTTTAAAAGAAACAAAGTATATTTACGTTACAAGAAATAATTCAAAACTATAAGTTGGGCTAAATAAAATAATACTATTTTTTTTAATTAAAAATTTATCATTAACAAAGTTATAAACTCGCTTTTAAGCCTTGATTCTCGATGGCATTAGAAATTGACGAATTCTTTACAAGAAATAAGAGTTGGGCTAGGGATGGTAACTACGGGATTGATAACTTGTTTTTGAGGCTTTCAATAGTAGGGCAAAATTTCAGATAACAGTTTTACCACCTATTAGTCGCGAAAACTTTTGTTGCATCAAGAAAAGTACTATATGTTTCAAGAGACCAATCTTGAACATCTGGGTTCCATTCCCTTCCCAATCATCTTTTCATAATTTATTTATTTCAGGCAGTGCAGCCTATATCATAATAAAAAGCGAAAACAAATAAAAAACAAATTACACCCAAAAAAAAGTAATACAGTAGGCAAAAAAAGGCAATACAGTAAGGTATCATAATATACACACGCCAAAATGCACAATCACTTGAAGACAAAAACAGCTTGCTATAAAAAAGGGACCTATTTCTTCAGTAAACTAATTCTGTGAAATACTTAAAATACGAAGATTTTTGAAAAAAAATCAGAGTCATTAGGGATACGATAGGAATATTACACGAGTCAAAACATCGAGATATGAATGAAAAACACATTTTTCTTAGTAGAGGGTCAAAAGTAGTAACGTTACACAGTACCTGTGGTTCACGAGCACTTATACGTTTTGGTAAACCATGTAAAAGGCAGAATGAATTACAAGCAATACCGACTCGTTTTAGGTTAGACGTCAAAAAGTTTTCCCATAGACGACATACATAGCCTACATGGACAACAATACGCGTGAAACAAGAGATTTTTAATATTAGAAAAGCATAGGTAAAAGCATCCTCTTAGTCTATTAGCAGTGCCATATAAATAACAGTATGTCTATAGATATCACTGTTATCTCGTAAGTGAGAGTGAAGAAACAAACAAAGATATTTAATTTTATCAACAAAACGTATTTTGGCCGTACCCAGTTTTACAAGAGCTTGAGTTTTAAGTTTTAAATTTTTTGCCATATCAAAACAAGTAATCAACAGTTTTTTGAAAAGTAAATATTGCCTTTTGAAGTTGATTTTCGACAAACACGAGTGGCTTTGGGCACTGGCTCATTTGCAATAGACTGAGCATTCATTCTTTTTAATTCGTTTTTTGCAAAACAGTTAAATATTATGTTTAAACTAAGCTTGAAGTTGCAATGTAACTGGTTGCATCTCGTCGAGAGCAAGCACTATAGGATGTCATTTGAGCAAACCGTTTCATGTACCGAATCAACAAAAACTTGCTGATGATTTTTTTCTTTTATGAAATTCTTTCATTACAGTTGGTGGACCATTCATCATTGCACGGTAAAACTTGGCCCCAAGTGTGGCAACTGCAAATTCGGATGGCGAAGAAAGTCTACTACGATTCGCCATCTCGAATAATTCTCGGTGTTCACTTGGAATAGCCGATTGAATATCAGGTGCGTCAGAGGAATACATAAGCAAATTTTTACATGACGAACATTTTCTTCGTCGTGCAATGGTGCGAGCAATATAGCCGCTAACAAAATAAATCACTACAGATTCAGAAAGAGGCACATCATCATCAATTAAAATTGAACAAAAAATTCGACCAGCCAAAAAATGTATCAGCGATAGAGATGCTTGATGACAGAAAACTGAAAATAGGCAATTTATCCGCATCCATGGTGGCTGCTGACAACTGCGTTTGCTGCTCCAGTAAGCTCAAACAATGAACCTTTTTTTCCGCCAGAAGTATCTGCTTCAATGAAACATAAAAATTGCCCCCATGTACCTGTCTGTACCAACCAAAGCGGCCTTCGATTAGATCGGACAGTAACTTTCCCGGCAATACGTATTCGATTTGGTGTTGTGCATTTAAATATTTCACAAGCTCTGGAATGGCACCGATGGTTTGAGTGCAAGCTAGAAATGTCTCTGAAGTGAGGCCGCTTAATAGCAGTTGCTAGCCACTGCTAGCAGGTGGTAAGGTTCTCCTCTACTGATGCTGGCATGATGAGTGACAGCTAGCACAGTAGTATACCATTGCTGGTTCCACTTTTCCCTTCTTTGTTGCAATCATTTACACTTTGCAAAGTAGTTTATTTTATTTCGATACAGATTATGGAATACAAAAATGTTGGTTTGGCAGTGTAACACTTGCAAACATTTATATATTGCATAACTTTAATTTCGTACCTTTAAAAGCCGTCTTTGCACAAAGAATTTTCCAAAGATTTTCCATAAAGGCTACATATCGAGCAGTAGAAGAAAATTCAGGATACTCTAATGCATAAAAAGCTAAAGCAAGAGCAGTCGATTCACTAAAAACACCTGTAAAAAATTCATAAATTTATTTATGTAATAGGCCTACTAAATGCATAATAAATAATTTTTACAAAAAATAAAATAAAACAAACTTGATTGTACATAAAATTAAAATGGCATTTTACAATGCTCTAAGTACTTACTGAATGCAGCAAAGGAGATGTCTTTGCAATGCTGCTAGGATTTAAAGAATTTTTCTTTAATTTGTTTGCTATTTTCAAAGTTTTGTGTTCTTCCAACGCGTATAACCGATTGATATGAAAAAATTCAGCCACACAATGATCTGCCAAAACAGATTCATGACCAGAAGGAATATGCATACAAATTTTGTTCAAAAATTTGTTGAATATATATGTTTTAAACAATGCGTAAAATTGAACAATAAATAAAACTTTTTATTTTTTCGATTTGGATGAAGAATGCTGTGACATAGATTTCCTTGACAAAGGTCCATATACTGTACAATTTTCTGCAAAATTTACAAAAGTAGGTTTATACGAAAACCGGAATGCTTTAGCGCCAGCAGGCTACTAGTATTACAAATGCTAACAAAAAAAACTATTAACTACAGCAAACAAAAAATGAAATGTTTTGAAGTAGAGAATGCTTCAATTTTTATTTTAACTTAAACAAGTATAAAAATTATCTACAAAAATATGATAGGATATGCATAAAAATTCACCTGTTGCAAACGTGATTATCCACAGAAATTGCCACAACAGAACATAATGTATTCAAAGCATTTGGTACAACATTAAACCAGTGGTGCAATAAAGCTGTGTCTAATTTGTTTATCGGTATCAAGCAAACAATACCTTTATAATTTCCAACTTCTGATTGCACCACAAACGCAAGTACAGTTTTTGCTGGCTTACCTTTAGTTGTTTAACCAATAAAACTGCCATCACTATACTCTATGCGCTGAGCTGTGTACACATCATCTATCAGCAAAACAAAAACAACTTCTTTTGGTGTCAACTCTGCAATTCTAGCTTTTATATAATTAAGGTCAATCGTATGACTATCAACATTCATTGGAGAAGATGGTTGTCGCAGGCGACTACGTGATGGCAAAAGGAGAAAGTTACGAAGTTTTTCATAGAGACATGTGCTCGTTAACTGCCATAGAAAACATGTTTTTAAAATTGAAACTGAATAACGACTGCCAGTTTTTAAAATAGAAATCAATTGCAGTTGCTCCAAAATGAACTGCAACAAAAATTTTTCATTTTGATCAAAATTATTTTCATCTAAACGGGTGCTCAAAAATATTTCCAAACAGTTAATTGTAGTACTGATGAAAACTTTAGAATTAATTGAAGAATCCATTTGTGAAAGTGATTTGCATAAAGCTAAAATCTTAAGAAGTTCTGAAGTATTAGATAGCTTGGTACCTGCTATTATATGGCAAAAAGATGACGATGGCAATGGTGTGGACAAAACAAAATGTTTAACAATAAGGTCTTCTGTCAAAACTACAGAAGGCAACAACTTTGGTGTATCATGAAAATTTTCTTGGCAAGCAATGTAATGAAATTGCATGTTGTTGGAGGTAGATATTGCTGTATACCCACTTGGCAAGGTTTCATCAGCAATTTTGATTTTAAAAGAAGCAAACGAATCAAACTGCTCACAATCAAATAAATTACTATTGCTAGCCTCTATTCTTGCGTTTTCTAGTTCTTGCCGAGCTGAAGAAGTAGAAGCAGTCGTAGAACGAGAGAAAGTTTTTTTTTAAAGATACTGAGGCAAATTCGGGAAAATATGGGGAATAGCCGTAGATTTTAATCAAGTTCACATTAAAGCAAGAGAGTCTTGGCACCTGTTTCTTTTATCAGTTGATATTGTAATAAAATCATTAGTATTAAAATAAAGAGCACAAACTTTTGAATTGCAGGTAATTTTGGAATTTTTTCGTAATACTGCTCTAATCTATTTTTCTCTCAAAACTTTATCAGCAGGAAATTTAAAAAGAGAAATTTTTTTCTTGATTGTTTTTTTCATCTTTTTTAAGTTTATAACCTGTTTGGCATCCAGTGGCATAACAAGTGTATACCATATTTAAAGAAATAATCTAAATAATTTTATACATTACATGATCACAAAAATAAAGAAAAAAAAAGATTATTATTTCTTTAAATTTTTCAATGTTTCAAACAGATTTTAAGTAAGGTATTAATAATCATAAAATGAAGCTTGTTGAAAACTTATATTTAACAACATAAAATTATAGAAATTACTTTTCTGTATTGTAAGACTAATTTTGGGCAAACTCAAATGCTGTTTCAATTTTTAACTGTCTAGCATCAATAAGATGACACTGGAGTAATTTTTTCTAATCAAAATTTTATCAATAATAAAGTTATAAACTCACTTTTAAGCTTTCATTCTCGATGGTGTTAAAAATTGAAGAATTTTTTACAAGACGAAAATAGCCACGATTGGGGAATAATTTACAAGGAATACATTTCGTTTTTTCAAACTATATTTCAAAAAATAGAAATAAAGCATTCAATGACATAGCACGTGGTTGTGGCGATTAACAATGAAGGAAAGTGGAATGAAAAAGTGACGTCATTGCATTTCGCAGTGTTGCAAGCAATGCTTACCAATTAGTTTGCAAAGCGCTACGAAAACTGTAAAGCTAACACAACTGAACTTCAACAAAAAATAGCACGATTACAATAAGAATGTAAGCACTTTAAATGTGATTTTATTTCTGCCGTAACTTAAAATTTTCTTCGAGCTGACGCTTAAGTAAGAAATTGTCTTGAAGACTTATGCAACTTAAATTTGGTGAACTTAGGGCAAAGCTGATAAATTAGACAAAATCTCAAAAACTTTATGTCTGCTTTCCTTTTTTCTATTTTGCAAACTAGCCTCTCTGACTTTTTTAAAGCTACTTTAGCCTCAGTTTCATAATGGCTGTGTGAGAATCTCAGAGCATAAAATTTGAAACGTTTAACTAATTTCAGAATAAAAAGTATAGCTAATATACTTTGAAACTTAGTTTTATTTTGGACGTTTTGGAATTATAACTCATTCCATTATGAACTGCGTAAAACTAAATAATTGATTGTAAATTTGAAAATTTAAATTTAGATAATTTATGACGTAACAGAATAAAATATTGCCAATGTATACATTATAAAATATTGCTAATACATATATTTTATTCATCTACATAAACCTAGCCATCGGAGGGGCATTCCTGTGTGTCTTGATGCCGGTCCCAAGCCCGAATAAATGGGGAGGATTGCGGCAGGAAGGGCATCCGGCGTAAAACTTTTTTTCCAGATTATGCAAATGCGTATTGTTGATAAATCCATACCGGATCGGTCGCGGCCGGGGTTACCAACAACTGCCTCAAGTGTCGCACAGCAGGGCACCTGTGAAAATTATGCTACTGCTAAACATAGTGAAAGCAAGAGCAGAAAGAGAGAAGAAAGGCGAGTGAAGAGGCAACAGGAAGTGTGGAAAGGAAGATGCTCAATCATAAGGGTGGGTACCTTAAATATTGAAACAATGACTGGAACGGAAAGAGAGCTGGAAGATATGATGGAGCGAAGGAATGTAGACAAATTGTGCAAATTGTAATTGTGCAATTTGCAAATTGTGTGACAAATTGTACAGGAAACAAAGTGGAAAGAGAGTAAAGCAAAGAACATTGGAGGTGGATGCAAACTATTTTACAACGGAGCTGATGGAAGAAAAAATGGGATAGGGATAGTGGTGAAGGAGGAGCTAGATGAAAGTGTCCTGGAGGTGAAAAGGGTGTCAGACAGACTAATGGCCATGAAGCTGGAAGTAAAAGGGTCCATCCTAAATATAATAAGTGCGTACGCTCCACAGGTTAACAACAGCATGGGAGAGAAAAATGATTTTTGGGAAGACCTGGATGGGTTAATAGAAAGTGTATCAAAAGAGGAAAGAAAGTGTATCAACAGGGATATTGTGCATGAAGTTTGGCAATTTTACTGTTTGTGGATAAATAGCAGTGATAGCCAATCTTCTAAAATATTCTTGATAAATTTGCAAATTCTATCAGTTATTTAGAACAAACAGCGAAGTTTTAATTTGTATTGTTTTAAGTTTGCAAAACGAAAAAACTGCTACTGAATGAAAAATTTTTTAGTCTTTGCTGCAATCAAAAAATACATCATCATTTCTTACTAAGGTTTTTGTGGCAAAATGAGATGTTTAACGAGTCCAACACTTGAAGGATTTGACTCATTTTAAGTCCAACATCTTTCAATTCCAAATTCTATACAGCCGTAATTTAAGTTTAGTCCGATAACTTTGTTTAGATGATCGAGTCCGAGTCAATCAAAGTTTGAATCCTTTTGAGTCCAAGTCAATAAAATTTTGAGTCCTTTCGGGTTTAAGTCCATTATAACCAATGTTACATCCAAAATTTTGTTTCGGAAACCTTTTGTAGAAAAATTGAAAGCCATTCGAAACGTGTTTGGCCATAGCTTTTAGAAGTTCTTCATTAATTTTAGATTGATATGCAACGGTGACATTAAGACTTTATCAGAATTTACTAAAAGAAAGTGTTGATTGTTTTTTTTTCCAGGTATATATAAATTTCTTGTCGGCCATTCTTTTGTTTTATAGTACTGTGCAATAGCACAACTGTTCCACAAACATAAAAAATAACAGTGTTTAGTAAACCCCCTTGAAATCCCATTAACACTCCAATGATCTTAACCCTTATTTACCTAGAATTTTTTTTCTGTTGACTACCTAAGGGGGTCCTCGGAGGACCCTAAGTTTTCATGTCCAATACTTTTAACAGACAGTAGCTGCGCTGTTGATTTTTTGATATGTTGGAAAAAATTTCTTCTAGTTTAGTCAAATATCTTTACTTTTAATGTATTTGCTATTAGTCTCTTCTTATTTTGCATAAAGTTGAAGGTCCCCAAATTTTTGTTGATTTCTTTGTTTTGCGACATAATTGGATTAGTCACAGTCTGCTGCAAAAACGAATAACTACTACATGACGCAGTAATCTTAACAAACACAGCAAGACGTTCCAAATGTTTTTTGACTTACCTCATGATTTTGTTCTCAAAAAGTGTACGAAAATCATGAGGTAAGACAAAAACATAGCCTGTTACTCTGACAGTACCCATCGGATTCGCTGAAGTAAAATAAAAAAATATTCAGAAATAAATTTTAGGAAAATTCATAAAATTTTAGGTTTTTATCATCCGAACTATACGAGTTAGAATGTTTTTATATAAGGGGGTCCTTTGAGCTTAGATAAATTAGGGTTACGGTCCCCACATAATCTCCAATGATAGTCAGAATAGTAGATTGTATTTAACAAGATTTTAATACAGCCGCAAGATTCTTTTAACTAGACAGAGTGTGCAATAGAGACGGAGGGTTTTTTATTTTCAACATGCAAAAGAACCGCTTTCAAGCGTCTCTTTGATTAAATCAATAAAAAGCCAAAATGTAAACTATACACAGAGTTTGAAATAGTTTTTTAATATCAAGGCAACGTTGGCCTCGGTGCCCACGTAAATTAACTTATTCAACTTTGTCAAAAATTATGGTGCTGACGCAGTCTAGAAACCACGCCAAAAATTACCTTCTTGTTACAGGACTCGTCAAACTGATGTTGCTGACGGCACTTTGATACTGTCAGGAAATATCTGATGTTAAGTTTGCTGCCAATACCGGAACTAAATTTTTATCTCAATCAGAAAAGCTATCTTATATGCTAAAGAGTGGTTGTTAGATGATTTTCTGCTATCCTAGCTCCTAACTATAATTTACCAAATTAGAATTTAAAAAAATACAACTTTTACTCAAATGATATAAGTTAAATTACAGGTCCACAGATCCTAGGGTTTTACATGGAAATTTTCTCCAGTTTAATAAAAACTCAAATCTATAATATCGACTGTACTTGATTAACGAATAACGACTTTACCGGGCGATTCAAACAACTTAGAGTGCCTTCTACAAAATAACTGCGCAGAACAAGCCTCCGAACGATTTTCTCTGACTGAGTTTCCCTTCTGTTTAAAGTTGTAGAAGCACGTAGCAATTAACAAGGACGATTTGATTATTAGTGACGTTGATGCATTTTGCGATTGCATTTTGCGATGCTATTTTACACCTATAGAAATAAAAAAATACAACATGTTGCCATGCATTGTTAATATTTTTATTTTTTTTTATTTTTATCTCTATATTTATCCTCCTGACTCGCAGTAAAGCGACGGAGGCGCTATACATAGGGTAAGAAATTACCCCGACCTGCTTCCGGAGATGCCAAGATATTGGTGTCCGCAAGTAATTTAGTAGAGGTATTACTGTAATTTAGCACTGCTTGTCAAGACGACCAAGCAGGGGAAAGTGCCATAAAGTGTCTTTCCCAAGGACACAACAGAATGGCGCAAGTGAGTTTTGAACCGAGACCATATTATTCCCTGCTTCGCGCCGGCCCATGCTTAAATATTTTTTATATTCTTTATTCGAATAAAAACTTGCAAAATTATCTTCTTCCGTCCTTTCAATGCCACTCAGCGCTTTCATTTATGTTGTTTTACCACTTAAGAATGTTATTTTATGACGTCATAACGTTCTATTGTATTTGGAGTGTGCAATGGTTAGTAACAAAAAAATTTAAAATTATAAAAACAAAAGTATCTCAAAAACGTCATGTGCTAGAAAAAAGTAAAAATATTTTTATAATTAGCGTCAAAAATACTTTTGCAGAAGTTCACCAAAATTTTTGTTTAAAATTCGCTCTTTTCCAGTGTTATAGAAAAAAATTTTTTTATCTTCTTTTGTTTGAGATGTTGTTTCTTGACCTTTGGGGTCAGATGTCTGGACAATCTTCAAGCAGCTATTTAATCTTGTTGTTATCAGGATCAGGGATGATGGTAAAACTACTCCAGGAAGTGAATAGATAGGATAATGATATAGGGTATGGTCCGCGATTTGTAGTGCTGAACCACATTTGCAAGTTGCTGGTGTTATCATTCACCATTTAAACCTCAAGCTACCAAATAGTCCAACCCCAGTGCAGGCACAATTCAGCCGTACCCAGACTAAGTGACTGAGCTCGTGTCCTGTTGGGATTGAGTCTACTTCAGGAATACAAAAGTGGAGTCGTGAGATGGTTTGAACCAGTTCTCTTTCCATGTGTCATGAATCCATGTTGAAGTAAGCCGGTAGGGTACAGTGGTGAGCAAAAAAGTAAGACTTTTTTATTTCATTAGATTTTTTCAAAATAACTTAGTTCAAATTGAATTACATTTTTCAAAAAAAAATCAATTAATTTTGGATTTAATATAATTTTTTGTGGTCTTTTTAATGATTTATTACATAATAAATATAATTCAATTTTAACGAAGTTATTTTAAAAAAATGAAAAAATATAAAAGTCTTAATTTTTTTCTCGCCACTGTATTTGCTTCATCAACAAATGGTTTTCTTGGCCATTGGTCTTGTAATGTAATTATGCAATGCGTGACTTTGCTCCAAGGAATGGCAAGCCAATTTGAGTGTAGCAGTTTTGCGGCGGAGCTCAACAGGGGGATGCCGGACAATGTTGGTAGGGACTCAGCGGGTGTTGGTTTTAGGGTGCATCGGGTGCATCTTGTCACAATACGCAGCCCTTTATTAATAAGCCTGTCGAACGGGTGAGTATGAGCGCTGGGGCACAATACTGGCGCCCAGTACTCAGCAGTAGAGTCTATAAGGGCTAGGGTTGAGGTGCCTAAAGTTGTTGCACGGTTTCTCCAGCTTGTACCTGCCAGTCGACGGATCAAGGCAACGCGTTATATCAGCTTCTCGCCCAACGTTTTCAAATGGTATCGATACTTGAGGGTCCTGCCTTGAGTAACGCCAAGATAAGTGAGATTAGGTCTGAAGGGTAAGTCCTTTTCTTCAACCATGATCTTTAGCTCATATTTAGCTTCCGTGTAGTTGAGATAAAACGCTGTTGACATGGTTTCTGATTTGCTAAGATTTAGACTTTGTTAGGATTAGGAGTTTGGTTTTGAACTAACCCTAACACAATATCACATGCAAAACTTATTTTAACAGAGTTTATTAATTAATTACACATCTCCGTCCCAAAACTGCAGCGTAACGTTCCTTATAGTTTATTGTCTGTCTCCCAAATATACAGTATACAGCCACGTCCGTATATATATATATAGCAAGCATCACCGAAATCCTAATCATTTACCGTGGGACACAGGAACACTGTTACAAAATTTCACACGATAATCATTATGGGAAGCGGACACGATTGATAAAATAAAAGCATAGACTCGAACATAAGGCAAGCACGCTGCAACCACGCATTTGGCATACACAAATCACGACAACTTCATCTCTGAGATATTGACAAAGTTACCACGTCTTGGTTATGAATCCTTTGCAATGAGGACCATTCTGCAGTGGAATGTACTATAGCCAAATTATCGGCATAGGCATACATCTTTGATGTTGTTAAAGGAAGGTAAAGAATGTAAACGTTTTTCATGAATTTACACTACTAACAAGGATCACCAGGAAAACATGATTCGAGATGCACTTAGTAAAGGGTTACAATCTCGTAATTCCCGGGTGTCCTAAAGTTTCGTGAATATAATAAAGATTTTTATTAGTTGAAGCCGACGTAAGTGAGCTACAAATTTGAAAAAAAAGATCAGCAGCATAATTATTCAATCTTGGTCTGTAGTGGATAATATATTCAAAGGTTCTAAGTTCAAAACGCCCCTGTTGGATCTTGGCATTTTTGATTTTGCTTCTTTTTCGCTGATCGAGCACAAATGTTATAGATTGCTGATTTGTAATTAACGTAAAAACTGCCCATTTTCGTACGCTTCGATTATTGCAGTAGCCTCCTTTTCGATAGCTGAATACGGTTGTACGCTTTTAGTAAGTGTACGTGACATAAACGCAACCGGCCGGCCGTTTTGGTTAAGTGTTGCCTCAATAGCTAAATCAGAGCCGTCGCACTCGACTGTGAAGTGTTCTTCGTCGTTGATGCAATGCAAACAAGCGGAAGTTAAGTTACTACGTAACGTTTCGAAAGCTGATACCGCTTTATTGGTTAGTAAAATTGTTTCAATTCCAGTGAGCGGTGCAATTTTCGTAGAGAAATTTTCGATCCAACGAGCGTAATAAGCGACATTCCCAAGCAACGCTTAAATTCCTTTTTTGTTGAAGAGACTGGAAGATTTATTAGAGGTTGAAGTAGCGCAGGATCTGGCTTTATGGTGTTGTGAGAAACTCTGTAACCTAGCAAGTCAATTCGGTAGCAGAATAAACAGAATTTTTTTCGTTTAACGTAACCCTTTGCAACTTGCAGCATTTAAGAGCGCTTTTAAATTTTGGTTATTTTCATCTTGTCACGCCCTGTAACTGTAACATTATCTAGATAAGTATAGGTTTTCATCAATTTGTATTTTTCGATTAGATAGTCAATAATTCGTTGGATGGTTGTTACCTCGTTGGTCACCCCAAAAGGCATGCGACAGTACTGGTATAGTTTTCCATTAGCTTCAAAAGCAGTAAATTTTCGGTCTTCCGTTAGTAATAGGACTTGATAATACGCGGATTTTAAATCGACAGTATTGTAATACTTTGATTTCGCGATTTTATTTATTAGTTCATCTATGCGTGGAAGTGGATATGCGTCCAAATGCGTAAAGTAGTAAATTGTTTGGGAATAACCAATGACCATACACTTTTTACGTTTTCATCTTTAGTAATAAGTACCTGTGAGCGCTATGAAGAATGAGATGGTTCTATGATGCCTTCGCTAAGAAGTCTTGAAATTTCTTCTTTAATGAATTTCTTGTCAGATTCACTATACTGTCTACATTTAGTCGCGACAGAAACACAATCAGGGGAAATAGATCGAAATATTCTTGGTGGTTTGATTTTAGCAGCCATCACGTTACAAGGATTACTTAACCTGTTAAACATCAGCGACGGCATATCTCGTTTCTAAGAAAAGCGAGGAAGCAAGGTAATTTGGGTATTATTTAGTAATTGCCATTTTTAGTTAATTCTTTTTTAAATTTAGGGAAATCCCCAAGGCTTGTTAGGTTAATAACGGTTAACAATATATGATACCGTATTTTCAATGCCAAGGTTAATTAATTTGGCTTTAATCTATTATTTGCCACCTTTAGTTAATTGTTTTTTAATTTTAGGGAAATCCCCAAAGCTTTTTGGGTCTGCAACGGTTAACGATATACTAAACCCTGTTCTTGGACGTGAATCTACGTCTTTAAAAAACCTGACGCTTAACAGGTTAAGCGACTATTAACAGAAACAGCTTCTTAAGGGCCACGCATTTTAAATTCTATTTTGCTGTGCAGTTTCATAAAACCTATTTTTAAGTTTACGTCTGCGCATAGTTCTTCCATAACTCAAGTTTAAATTTGGGTAGTTATTGTTGAATACTTTAATGTTTACAAGAACTGCTTCTTTGACTTGCGAAGAATGTGAAGTAAACGCCATAGTAATAGCAGAAAGCTCCCCTTGTAGAGAAAGTTAAGTCCTTTTAACAGCCGGTGATCGATATAACTTTCAGAGGAACCAGTATCCATAAGTACTTGGACGCCAACTCCATTAAGAGTTCCTTCAACAACAGAGGCTTTTAGGCATTTGGGAAATCCCACAAAGATGCTTGAAACGAAAGGGTCATACGTTGAGGCGCTAGTTTTGATCTTTTTCTTGGAGCGGCATACTCGTGAAAAGTGTCCAATATTACAGCACGAAAATCACTGTGTATCTTTTGCAGGACATCTATCTTGATTGTAAAAAAGACCTCTACAAAAGAAACTTGTTTTCATGCGAAATTTTTTTTTCATTGCAGCCGACGTAGAAGTAGGAGGAATTTGGTATTCTTGTTGAGTAGTGTCGTGCCTGATATCTTGCGTAGTCGCAAAGTGTTCGGCACGATTAAGTCGTGTGGCATGTTCCTGACCTTGATTGAGGGACAAAGCTAGATCCAAAGATCGCTGAAAAGTGATGTCGTCTTGTTCAAGCAATCGTTGATAAATACTTGCAGATTCTAACCCTTTAATAAATGCATCTAGACTCATGTTTTGCTTGTGCGTCTGAGCATTTACAGCTTCGAAGTCGCTGTCGTCGAGAAATTCGTTGATACTTTCCCCAGGCAGTTGAGTTCGCGTTGACAGTAAATAATATCACAATTTTATTTCGAGGTTTTATGTAAGCTCTTTCAAGCAAGATTACTGCTTGTCCGTAATTATTAGTTTCTTCATTATAATTATATACGGAAGAGCTAACGTGATTAATTAATAGTCCGTATTTATCTATCTCAAGATCATTTACATCGCGACCATTCTCAACGGCTGCGACGAACCTCTCGAAGGTTTTCCGCCAATGCTTAAAGACTTGTTTAGAGTCAGGAGCATTCGGATCAGCTTCTAACTTGGCTAGCCTGAGTAGACAATCCATTTTTAGTTAATTAAATTGTCATGAATTTATACTACTAACAAGGTTAGTTTTAATTAACTTAAAACCGCAGTACTCTAAATAACAAAATAAATTAACATACCAAGCAAACACAACATATACAGTAACTGGCAGTTGAACTAAGATATTAAACAGAAACAGAGACTAAGTGAACACACTGCGGATTTTAAATGAGAGCGGTGAATGACGTACAAGATTACTATAATCTTAAAGTAATTTGTCATTGGTTCGAAACTTATGACAACGTTGAAAAAGAGAGGAGCCAAAACAGATCTGCGTGGGATACTTTTTTTAGACGTGGCCGTGTAGTTTTTCGTCCACGACAAGTAGTGAGGTAAATCTTTGGTTATAAAATATGTTCCATTGTTATTTTGATCATATGTCTGTCAGGCAGAAGGTGGAGGAGTTTGCAAACTAGGCCACAATGCCATACGGTATCGTAGGCGTCTGAGATGTTGACAAACACAGCACCAATATTCTTTTTATCCTCAAACCAATTTTTGATATCTTGGCTCATACGAGTGACCTGTTCTAGAGTGGACAGGTCATGTCGAAAGCTTGCATGCTTGCTTAGGTGGAAGGAAGAGATCATTTGGCTCAACGTGAGTATGGATGAGTTGTTCACAGATTTTATACGGCACGCATAGCAGTGAGATAGAACGATAGCTTTTTGCGTCATCCAGAGATTTTTAGGTTTTGGTATGTGTTGTATCTTTGCACGAATACACAGGTTTATTAAAAAAACAATAGTAAATATTCACAAAAGTACTTAGCCAAAAAACAACCGTATTGAAATATAATGCTATTAGTTAGTTTGCTGTAGTAGCTTGATAGCTTTGAACTGACTGCTAAACCAAAATAAAGGCGCATATTTAACTGTTAACAACTATGCCTGGAGACGCGCGCGTCCAATAATTGTTTGAGCAGAAGGCGCTGATTAGGATTAGAGCGTTTAAGAAAACACTACGTCATCGATTGCACAATATCACAACACCTCCCCAAATAAACTACGACAAAAAAATATATATACATATTAGCAACAATATTTTTTTGGAGGTCTCTTTGCTCTCGCTGATCGTCGTAGATTGTGTCGCCCGTACTCGTCTCCGGTTGGTAGTCTCGGATTGTTGCGTTGGTTCATCGAAGAAGAACTAGATGCGTGGTCAGTCCCGGCTGGAAGTGTTTCTGTAGACAAAACGCTCGTTGGGATTTCACAGGGATCATCATCTTGATCCGAACCGTATCGAGGTCGAAGTTGATCAAGATGTCTTCTCCAAGTTGGTCCTCGAGGAATGACTCGTACATTGACGCTTCGTGTACCATGGACTTTCGTAACTATCGCAGGCACCCATCGTGGGTCACGATCTCTTCTAGGGCCGAAGTACAGTGCGTAACAAGGTTCCCCTAGTGTATAGTGATGTTCGACTTTCGAAACCACTTCCGAGTCTTCAGTATTTGAATGCTTGCTCGCTTGTCTTGACTGTCTTCCCTGCAGGAGATGCGGAATGGATGGAACCAAAGTGTCAATTTTGGTGCGAATTCTTCTTCCATTCAACAATTCGCTTGGTGACAGTCCCGATGCAAAAGGAATTCTTCTATATTGCATTAGAAATTCTTGCAAAGCTTCCTTTGGAGGTAACGAGGATTTTCTCAATGCCTGTTTGAACGATTGTATCAAACGCTCGGCAGCACCGTTTGTTGCTGGATGATAAGGTGCTCCGGTGAGATGTACAATGCCTCGTTGTTTGCACCAAGCTTGGAACTCTTGAGACATGAATGTTGTGGCATTATCGGTCACCAACGTGTGGGGATATCCGAAATGAGCAAATTCTTGTTCAAGTATAGCAGTAGTACTTTTCGAAGACGTTGAGGTTGTTGGATGAATGCAAGGATATTTTGAATAAGCGTCTACAAGGACTAACCAGTTTCTTCCCAGAAAGTTGATCGCATGGTCCAAGTGGAGTCTTGACCATGGTTTTTCTGGCATCATCCACGGATGGATTGAAGGTTTATCCGGCTTATTTTGAAATTGGCCACAGGAAGTGCATTTGCGACATAAGTTCTCGATGTCAAAGTCAATTCTTGGCCAATAGACAGTTGACCTGGCAAGTTGTTTCATCCGTTGCATGCCAAAATGTCCAAGGTGTAATAATTTAAGAATATGATTACGTAGGGTTGAAGGAATTATTACCCGTAAGCCGTAAAAAACGCAACCATTCTCTGTTGACAACGAATTTTCCAACTTTTTGAAGTCTTTAAGCTCTTCCGAAAATGCATGCGGCCATCCTTCCTTCACAAATCGCATTAGTTGGGAAAGAATTGGATCCTTGGCAGTCTGTCTGACCACAAGCAATGGATTGTCAGGATTGATTTGACGACTGATTGTTCGAATTAAACAAACGCTATCGACATCATCTTCCATCTCCTCCCCATCAAAACTTGTGTCATTTGAAAATGGCAAGCGACTAAGAGCATCAGCATTGCCATGGTCCTTGCTTCTACGGTATTCCACCGTGTAGTCATATTGATGGACTAGTAATGCCCATCGTGCAAGTCGATTCGCAGCCATTGCAGGAGTACCTTTATCAGGGGCAAACAAGGTCACTAAAGGTTTGTGATCGGTAACCACAATGAACTTACGACCGTACAGAAACTGATGAAATTTCTTCAAAGCGTACACTAAGGATAGTGCTTCTTTCTGTATTTGGCTGTAGCGTCTTTGTGTTGCCGATAGAATTTTAGAAATATTGAGAATCGGACGCTCGCTTCCGTCTGCAAAGCGATGAAATAATACCGCTCCAATTCCGCATTCTGAGGCGTCACAAGATAAACCCAACGGAAGAGATGGGTCATAGTGCGCAAGTACAGTCTCTGTGCATAGTAACCGTTTGATCTTTTTGAAAGATGTCGATTCTTCTTCACCCCACTTCCAATGTTGTCCTTTGCGTGTAAGCTTGTACAACGGCTCGGTGATTTCCGAAAAATATGGAGGTAAGAATTTGGAATAAAACTGCACAGATGCTAAAAAAGATTTTAACGTAGAAATGTTCTTGGGTGTAGGCATTTCTAGTATGGCATCAACTTTGGACCCTTTTGCAATTCCTCGACTTGATAAAGTGTGACCCAGGTAATCAATTGATACTTGGGCGAAAACGCATTTCTCACGGTTGCAGCGAAGACCTTTTTCTTCTAGTCTTTTGAACAAAGCTCGCAGGTTCATCAAATGATCTTTTGCGTTGTCACCACTTACCAAAATATCATCGAAATACACGGCAACTCCTCGCAAATTTTGCGTTAACTGTTCCATGATTTCTTGGAAATACCCTGGTGCGGATTTAATTCCGAAAGGAAGTCTTTTCTGCAGTAAAACTCCTTTGTGAGTGCTGAGAGCCAGCTTCTTCTGGCTGTCAGGAGAAAGACAGATTTGATTATATGCATTAGCTAGATCAATCTTACTAAAGCAGTAACCACGTCCTAGCTTGCGCATTAGATCTTCTGGGAGAGGGATTGGTTGACGATGGTCTTCCAGTTGCGAGTTTACAGTCACCGAATAATCTCCACAAACTCGGATGCTTGTTTTTGCTTGACCTGGCAAAGGAGACTTTCGAATAGGAACCACGGGGGTGCCGTACGAGTTAAAATCTGTAAGCTCCCATACACCTCTCTTAATTCCTGCTTCGTATGCTTCGTTTAAATCTTGTAGGATTGAGAACGGAACAGGTCTTGGCTTCTTGAAAATAGGTTTAGCTTCAGGTTTAAACCGTATGTCCAGTGAAAAATCTTTTAGACAACCCAATGTAGATTCAAATAAAGTAGGAAACTCTCCACATAATTGAATACATGCCGCATCTAAGGAGTTTTCTGGACCAGTTGTAGTGACGTGCTCTATCGTTGCAGTAGATTCAGCACAACTTAGGTTTTCTCTGAAGTGATCAGTTAAGTTGGTGAGTTTCAACTTCATCATCGCCAGACGACCTAGTAAATTTAGATTGGGCACCTTAGTGACAATTACAGGAAAGGTCACGTCAGGTGATTTTCCATCAATACTTGCAGTTGATTGGAATTGTCCCACGACGGGTAGCGGGCTACCTTCAGCAACTTGATATTGAACTGATACAGGTTGTAGAGTGGGTTTACCCAGCGTTTGCCACGTCGCTTCACAGCAAAATGTGTCACTGGCTCCGCTATCAATTTCAAACTTAATTCTGCGGTCATTAAGTCTAATAGTTTGATAGATGGGTGAAACAGAACATTGGATTTTGTGCACCAATTTCATCTGTTGTTTCACAAGCTTATTATCTCTTAGTCGAGACATGCATACAGATTGCAGATGACCTGTTTTCTTGCAGAAGCTGCAAATAGCTTTAATGTGGGGACAAGCTTTGCTAAAATGTCCAGAATTTCCACACCTGAAGCAGGCGGTTTTCTTTTCTTGCGTTTTGGAAGTTTTGGACTTTGCGTGATAAACTTTCTGCACCGACGTAGAAGGTTGACCGTGTACGGTTTCCTTTGCTACTTTGGCTGCTTCTTCCACTTCTTGAGCCACTCTGATGGCGTTGCTAAACTTCAGTTCATCGTCCTTGAGCTTGAAGAGTGTCTTCAAAACTGCTTCGTTGTCGACCGAACAGATAAATTTAGTTCGTAAGGCTTCATCTAATGGATCTTTAATGGATTGAAAATCACATGTAGCTGCATCTTGTCGTATTCTGCTTGCCAGTTCAGGAATAGTTTCGCCAGGTTTGCGTTTCATGTCAGACCAGAACTTGAAACGTTCTCTGACAACAAATCGTTTTGGGTCGAACTGCTCTGCCATAAACGTCTGAATATCATTCATCGTTAGCTCATGTATGCTTTTGACAGGTTGTTGCTGAGCCGCTAAGTTGCTAAGCATTTTGTAAACCGAGTTAGATTGGTTGGTAAGAAAAATTTGTGCTTGCTTGTTGTCGGGAATGGAGTTAGCAGTGACGAATGTTCGGAACCTTGCCAAATAATCAGTCCATAACTCAGATGTGGAATCGAATGGTTGAAAACTTGCCATCGGTGTTGGAACATTTTCTCGCGGTTTGTTCAAGCTGCTTTGTAAAATTTTTATCTGCTCTTGAAGCATTGTCATTTGCTCTTGGTGTTGCTTGTTCTGCTCGTCGCGTAAAACTGTCATTTGCTCTTGGTGTTGCTTATTTAACAACAAAATCAGTTCAGAAATTTCACTCATTGTCGACAATTCAAGCTGTAATGCAAATTCAACAAATTTTCTTTTTTCTTTCTTGACGCAGTTGAGTTCCTTGAATCCTCGTCGCCACTTTTGCCTGTTGTATCTTTGCACGAATACACAGGTTTATTAAAAAAACAATAGTAAATATTCACAAAAGTACTTAGCCAAAAAACAACCGTATTGAAATATAATGCTATTAGTTAGTTTGCTGTAGTAGCTTGATAGCTTTGAACTGACTGCTAAACCAAAATAAAGGCGCATATTTAACTGTTAACAACTATGCCTGGAGACGCGCGCGTCCAATAATTGTTTGAGCAGAAGGCGCTGATTAGGATTAGAGCGTTTAAGAAAACACTACGTCATCGATTGCACAATATCACAACAGTATGGCAACCACGTCGGCTTGTTTCCAGATTTTAGGCATCTCATGGCGGTGCAAGCAGGAGCGTAGAAACGTCCGCAGTCAGAACTTCATAGTTTTGCCACTATGCAGGATAAACTCCAAGCATTTATAATCTGCACTCGGTGTGTTTCCTTGTTTTAGGTAACTTAGAGCAGATGTGAACTCTTCAATGGAGAATATATTAAAAATGTTGTTCTCTGACATAATTTGTACACCTCTTTAGCCACTTGACCAGCGACATTTTTATCCCTAGCAAAATAAGATTCATTATTCATAAATTGTGACGCTGTGGCATTGAAAGTAAATGAGCGCTCTCCAAGAGGTTGCCTAACCCTGCCAGTTAACCTATTAAGTGTTCCCCTTGCCTTTTGACTTAAGTGCGTAAAATTGATGTTTTGAACCGTCTGTTCTCGTGGTGTACGTCTGCTATTACCAAGCCTTTTAATAATGGAATTGACAGCAAGGTCTGTTGCACTGCCACTAGAAGCTTAAAAGGTTGGAAAAGGGCTTCACAATTTTTGTACCCGCATGGTATAAAGAGTTTTCTTTTCCCACTAGAGACGCACTATTTTGCGGCTTTAATGATCAGACTGCAGAAGGCAAGATAGGCGGTGGATATTTGAAGTATCTGGTGCGGTGCTTATCAGCAAGCTTGTTAGTAATTTCTTCATGGCGTTTCCAGTCAATCCTTACGAAGTTTCAAGGTTTCACCGGTTTGCTAGATGTTGTTATGCGTCGTGTGGTAACAATTAAGCAGGGTCAATGTTATGACTGTGGGAACTTTCTAGTATTTATCTCTCAGGGAGTTGGCAAGATGTTTTTATTCTCGCAAATGTCAGGTCTGAGTTATTCTCAGACTTTCAGCGTCCCAATTTGTTCTGACATATAATAATAAATAATGAAAAACTATATAGATATAAACAAATATTTTTTGAAATTGTAACAAAACGTGCGACACCCACGTCACACAGGATCGGGAAAGAACTGAAGTAAGTAAAAATTTGTAAGTAAGCAAGAACTGTTAATATGCAAATAACACACAAATAATAATTCTCTGTTTCTGTTTTTTTCTTGCAATTAAAAGAAATTTTAATTTAACATGTTAGACCAGGGGTTCCCAAACTTTTCTCAGGACAACCCCAAAGACAACTTTTAAGTGTCCAGTGCGACCCCAGGTCAATATATATTTTTTCTTTTTTTTTTCACTGAATTTTAGAGTTTGGTCATGTGGTGGTATTTAGTAAAATAAGCGAAAACGTTTAAACTTTTTATTTTAATTCAAAATTAAAAATAACGAAATCACAAAAAAATTTTCAGTTTAGAAAATTTAAAAAAATTGTCTTATTGGAAATGGTCACTGTTAATCAATTTGCTGTATCTGGGGATGTATGATGTCAGGCAACATACCAAAAAATTTTCCAAATTAATGTTTATTATACGGCTGCGATAATTATTTTTAATGAACATTATTAATGAGAATCCTGCCTCACATGCGTAAGTGGTTCCGAATCGCACAAGAACTTGCAAGGCTCGATTTCTAACTGTTGAATGCTTGTTTGGTAACTGCATCCAAAACTTTGCTATATCCTGAAACACATCAAAATTAATTCAGCCATCTCAAGTGCAATAGCACCACAATGCTTGGTATCAGCTTTAAATGGGAATTGTGCAAATTCAAAGATTCTGCTATCAAATCTTTGAATCTTGCATTCATATTTCCTGTCAGATTCTCCAAGTACTCCAGCAAATATTTTTTCGCTTCTTCGAGGTCTAGTTCCTCATGAAAATCAACATCTATCGTAGCATTAAATTCTTGGAAATGACAAAAATGAGAATAATTATTGATTGTAGCATCTCGCAGTATCTGCATCTTGCTGACAAAAGCTTTTATTGAGCTTTAAAAATCAAACACCCATTTCGCTTTCTCCTGAAATTCAGTGTTAAGCTTATTAACGTGTTTAAAAACATCAGTAAGAAGTGCAAGGCCAGCAAGAAAGTGTGATCATGAAAATAACAAGCATTTTTGTGCCACTTATCTTGCAAAAATGTGGCTAGTTCACGACAGAGAAGGAAAACTTTTCCAAAGTTTTTCCCCGTGACAGCCACCTGACAGCAGTGTGCATTAATAATATGTGATGATTAGAATTTTCAGTGATGCACAATTGTTTGAACATGAGAGAATTTATATCCCTAGCTTTCACATAATTGACAGTGGATATGACTACCTGCATCACATCAGAAAAGTTCGGAGACAAGTCCTTTGAGGTCAAACACTGGCGATGAATTATACAGTGATTTATTTTAATGTGAGTATATTTCCTCGAAAAAATTCCCAGCAATCCAATATTCTTTCCCATCACTGATGGGGCACCATACATACTACGTTCAATCACTTTATTCCAATCTAGATTATTTTCAGTGAAAAACTTATCAATACCATTAAAAATATCTTCGTCTCTTGTTGTGGTTTCAAGTGAAAGGCAAGCAAGCAGTTTCTCAGTCATCGAGCTCTCTTTCAGAAATCTTACGAAGATTAGGAGCTGCGTTTGTGCTGTTATATCAGTTGACTTATCCACTGCCAGAGCTGTCCATGAAGAATTTCTAAAATCCTCTAAATCTGTTCTTTTAGATCAGCTGCAATAGTTTAAATGCGTCTTGTTATGGTATTATTACTAAGAGCAAAATCATTAACAGCTTCATGTACCCTTCTAGCAAATGATTCACCCTCAAATATTTCACAAAAGTTTTTTAAAGCAGGCCTTATGATAGTCTCACCCTCAGTGAAAGGTCATTTATGCTGAGCAATAAGAAAAGCTGTCTTGTAAGAAAATATTTCAATCTTTTCTTTTTATGATAGAGCTATGCGTAAAACTGCCTGCGACTTGGTTAAATTTTCATAACGATAATGAAAAACTCTCTTGCTGGTCTCTTCTGACATGACAGCAATATTTGCATGAGTCTCCATGTGTCTCTGAAGTTTATTAGGTTTCAGTGATTCCTCGGAAAGTTCTTTGGAACACACAACACATATTCTTTTACCATTTACGTCAGCAATCCCGTACTTATCGAGGAATAATGGATTGATAGAACGTTTTCGTTTTTTGGTGGAAGTATTATTATGTGTTTTAAAAAACTTTTCCATTATGGCTGAAAAACAGTTTTTAATTTACAAACACATTTCAATAAGTTTTATTCCACGCGCACATGCACGCACATTATGCATGCTCTTATGTATACTCCTATCCTTATTTCCGCGTACGAGTGTTGGCCAATAAAAAGTAAAAATTGAACTTACTTTACTTATTTCTTGAAAAAAATTGAGGTCAGTTTTACTTTATAGCACACACAGGTAAAGCAAGTGATTACTTGCCTCTGCTAGCCTATCATTTATAAAATGCCTGGATTAGAAAAAATTCAACTGCTTAATAGCCATTATACGCTATTTTGATTGAAGACTCGGAAAAGCCTAATCTACTCTTTCACTGCTATTCCAAGTTTAAATTAATATGGGTTTACTTAAATATTAGTTCCAATACTTGTCAGCCTATTGATAACAAACTATCTTTACTGCAGAGTGCATACAAATAATTCAAATCTGCAAATCAACAACAAGCGATTTTATTGTGAACAATCAAACAGTGGTGCCACAATAAGCACCTATATTTTCAATAGCATAAACATAGAGCGATGCCCGTAGGCCTGTTTTATGTAAGCAATGGTACAAACATATAAATTTAACATGGTTTGTCAAATTTTAGATGTTTTGTACATCCATCCTTTACGATACCTCAGCAACCCCACCGACCCGATAAGCTTTTTCCGACCCTACCCAATTATCACTCCGACCCCATTTGGGGTCGCGACTTCTGGTTTGGGAACCCATGTGTTAGACAATTTGTCAATATGTTTGTACTGATTGAAAAATTTATAATAGTTCATCAAGTTCAATTGAAAGTTTCTTGAAAATTTATTATAAAATTCACAAAAGTAAAAGCAAGAAAGTTCTTGCGAGTAAAGCAATAACATTATCATTACGATAGTTTTGATAATGTTATTGCTTTATACAAGCTGTAAAAATTTTTTTTTTAATTAAGAAAAAAAATTTTGTTTAAGTTATATTTATTATTACCCTGCAAGTTTTTGTGCAAATTTAAGTTTTTGTGATGGGTCTTGGACAAACTCTTGCTAGAAAATCCAACTAGAAATTTTTCCAACATTTGCTTGTTGTTACACTTAGCAACGTTTTTATTTGACTACGAGAAGTGTGTCAGCCTATACTCGTATCAGTTAAAACAGTGTTTTCAAAGGGCGTGTCGCGAGACTTTACTGTGTCGTAAAATGGGCTCCGGTGTGTCTCAAAAGTATAGTATTTAGTTTTTTATAGTTTATATAAATTAAAAATGAAATACCGAGTAAATTTGTAGAGTTTAAGTTTAGAACAAAAGACTTTTTTCTGTAGAGGAGGATTTGGGAGTGGTTTTGTCCAAGTAAAGACTTTTTTTTAGAGAAATGAATTTTTAGGGACGAAAATCTAGAGAAACCCGACACAGATTCAAATTAGAGACTTGTTTTTTTAGAAAACACTGCTTTTTAGAAACGAAATTTTTTTCTTTTGACGAAAGTCTCGGTTTGCCACTTTGGAAATATGGTGTGCCTAAATATAACTAATTGTTATTTTTTTTTTTTTGGAATTAAGAAATTAAAAACTAATATTTGTTTTTGTTTTATTGAAATATGATGCTTATTAATTTATGAAAAGATTTCATTTATTAAAATGTGTTGCACGATTTCAAAAATTTTGTAACGGTGTCGCATTGATAAAAAATTCGAAAAACACTGAGTTAAAATGTTGAGTGAATATCTAAAATACTGTATTTTTCATTTTGTCAGGTTCTTCAAATATGTCAAGGAAACTGTTATGATTCTACACAAACTTTGAGTTTCTTTTGCAAAAATAACACAGCATGTAAACGAACTCAATATTCTCGTTGTTACAATAAACAAACATGTACAGGAGTGTGGAATATAACAGGATTACCAAGTCGATGTTCAGTTACATGTGGAAGTGGAATAAAAACATCAACATTTACTTGTGTAGATCCAAGTACAGGTAAAAAAGTTACCGGGAATATTAGCAAATATGAAGCTTTTATTTATAAAAATTTACATTGAAGTAAGTTAATGTTTGAATAAAGCTGCTTTACAAATTTTTTTTTCTTGTTATTTCATGAAATGTCTACAAGTTACGGCAGACAGCACATTGGGCACCACACATTTATCCAATTTAACCTCATTGCTTGACTATGGTTTTGGTTTTAAACTCTTATCAGAGAAAGTCTACTGTACTGGGTATCCTTTCAAGCATCTATTCATTGTCGTGCGTGATGCGCAATGCTGCATTTTAGGCAAAGTTATGAGTTAATAAGGGCTAAAAGCCTTAAAAATGTGTTAATAAACCGATGAAAATTAAATTTTTGTAAAATTTAATTTCTTTTTGCGTTCATTTAATTACTTTTTTTGAATTGATTTCTGCGCAACACATCTTTTCAAAAAACGAAAAAGTTTATGAGTAAAATTATTTTCTTTTTTTTACGAATTTTAAGTATTTACTATGCAAATAAAGAAAAAATATTTTTTAAAGTAAAATCATAAGATTTATTGTAATATTATGCATAGGAAAATGTCAATGTTATATCAGAAAACATATAATCAACTAGACATTTTTGCTTAAGAAAAGTTATTTGCTATATGTAACAATAAAAAGCATATTTTTTTTAATACTTTAAATATCTATTTACATAATAGTGTGAAAGAAAATTACTATAAACTTTAAAATTGAGAGGAACTTTGAAAAAAATTTATCTAAACTTTTTTTCATTTTTTATCTCAAAAAAATTATTTCCTTGAAAATAGCCTAACAAAAACCATTTTATACAGGAAAGAGTTCTTACAATTGCAATGGAACTAACTTCGGAAAAATGACAAAAAAAATAATAAATCAACCTTGTAATACACACGCTTGTCCAGCCTGGTCAACATGGAGTGAAGTGACTGCTTGCTCAGTATCTTGTGGTAATGGAACGAAAATGTTAAATTTAACTTGTATATATAACGGATCTTTTTCAACTTTATGTGAAGGTAAGTTTCAATAGCTAAATTATTTTTAGTCTAAACTATACCATTTACAAGTTTATTTGGCACAAATGAAAATCAATTTGGTACAAATGAAATTCAATTTGGCATAAATGAAAATCAATGTGGCACAAATGAAATTCAATTTGGCAGAAATGAAATTCAAATTGAATTAATGAAACTATATCCTGTTTCTTACTTGCTATTTTCGTATTTTGGCATAATTTAAAAAAATTTTCTTTTTTAAATTCTTATAATATGCATGTATATAGTTTTATTATATATTAGTAAAAAATAATATAAATATGTACATATATATCGACCCCATTGGAGACCCTATATTTAGACCCAATATTATGGAGACCTAATTATGGAGACCTAATATCTATATATAGATTATTGCGACTATATATATTATAATATGGAGAACTAATTATGGAAACCTATTATATGTAGAGATCCTAAATTATCTATATACGAATATATACATTCTGTAATATTGTTATAAATATGACTTCTTTGCATAAAAGCATATAAATATATACAAATCAATAATATTAGGTCTCCAAATTAGGTCTCCGAAAAATATATATATAGTCTCCAAAATTAAGTTTCTATAATATATGTATATATTCTCCATAATTTTAGGTCTCCATAGCATATTTTAGGTCTCCACAATATACATTTTGTATTATACATGCATATTATAAGAATTTAAAAAAGAAAATTTTTTTAAATTATGCCAAAATATGAAAATAGCAAGTAAGAAACAGGATATAGTTTCATTAATTCAATTTGAATTTCATTTCTGCCAAATTGAATTTCATTTGTGCCAAATAGACTTGTAAATGGTATAGTCGATCTTAGTCTACAGCAGTGGTTTTCAACCGGGGTTCGGCGAAACCCTAAGGTTCCGTCAGAACAGTTCAGGGGTTCCGCAAGTTGTCTGTGGAAGATGAACTTCGTGTGTGTCTATCAAAAACACGACCTAATTTTAAAGAGTTTTGCAAGAAACATTAGGCTCAAGTTTTTCATTGAATTTTTTACGAGAATAAATGTAATTTTTTACAGTTTGTATTTTAGAGACCGATTCCAAGTGAAGACCTTCTTTTTTTTTTTATTTTAGAGAACACCCTGATTTTGGGACGAAAATAGGTGTTTTTAGCCGGTTACGGCTCGCAAACTTGAATAATTTTCAAAAGTGGTCCACAAGAGTACAGAAGTTGGACCACCCTGGCATAGGACAATCAAATTACCGCACAGGGGCTCCTCAAGCCTCTGGAATGTTTCATTGGGGTTCCGCTCCACCAAAAAGGTTGAAAACCACTGGTCTACAGGGTCTTTCAGATAAATCCGTACAACTTTAAAATTTTAGCTTAAGAATTAATATTTTGCGAATTAAATAAAAAAAACATCGATGAAATATTATTAGTTTATTAAATGTAAATGAAAGACAAAGAATTTACTCAATATAATCACCTTCAACTTGGATAACGGCCACTAAACGTTGGCGGAATTTGGACACAGCTCAGATGATCCCTTCCCTCTCTAGTAAAGCAACTGACTTCATGATGTCCTTCCTGAGGGTTATAATGCTGTTGTGAGGCCTTGCACAAGCTTTCGCTTCAATTCGCGCCCAAAAATAATAGTCAAGAGGGTTGAGATCAGGTGAATTAGAGAACCACAAGTCCTTCTTCCCAGAATCTCACATTGGACCTCTTAACCCTTTGAGGGACACTGGGTCATATATGACCCATGAATATTTTTTTATGATACAGACAATCCGATCAAAAAATTACGTTTGCTTTTTGACAGTTGGATTCTTAAAAGATTCAAGTTTTATTAAAAAAAAATTAAAAAACTTTTATATTTTTTACCGTGGTTTTGCAAACTTTTTGACAACGAAAATTGAAAAAAATTTTTGACTTTAATTAGCTGACTTAATCAAAATAAAATAATCTTATTTTATATAACTTAAGTTTTAGTTTTTAAGATTAGGTTCTTGCTAATGATTTAAAATCATTATTGAATTATTTAAGGTTTTTGATTTCAAAAACCAAATCAAAAACCGTTATGGGTCGTATATGACCTAGTGTCCCTCAAAGGTAAATATAAGTGATTATGAAATATGTAAACAAAGCAACTTGTATGTTTTGCATACGTTCACTAAATTTTTTCATTAATTTTCTTAGTATAATTGATGTCTTAGATAAAGCATTTTTGCATAATTGCTGTAATTATTGATGACTTGCTTCTCGTTTATAGTGTGCCGTTACCAACCGTAGGCTTTGGGGAGTTCCCAAAATTTATAAGATAATCAACTGAACTCGGCAAATAATGAATGAAAACCAAACATTTTGTGTTGCTGAATATTTAGTCATAGTATTGTGCTATTATCGTGCCCCACAGGTTGTGATGTAACAAAGCAGTTTTTTTCTTTTTCGTGTCATAATAATTAGTAAATATACACTTATTTCACTTCAAAAAAAATTGGATATAAATCATGAAGATAATTTAGGCCTAATTAGTTTACCAGGTCAGTATAAAAAAAACTTTTTTATCTTGATGTATTTAAAGTGTAGCGGCTAACTTGATATGTATCCGTATATATGTTTGGTTTTCTAACTTGTTGTGAGCCTACTACATATAAAATAAATATGTCCAGACTTTATTCTGTCTCAACTCTCTTTTTTATTGGTTTTTTTTTGTTCACGTTAAAAAATGTGCGATTAAAGGTAATCGCCTACGCGTAACGCGTTAAAGACAATCGCCCACTAAAGTAGCGGGATTGCTACAATCCTCCCCGCACAAGAAATAAAATGAAAATAATAAGGAAGTAGTAAACGTAAAACAAGCAAAACAAAATTTAAATAACAACAAAATGTCAAAAGTACAGTGGCGAATATATATACAATGTGCACATTGACCAGCGCCGTAAAAAAAAACTTGTCTTATATAGGAATGGAATGACACCAGCAGCCGCTTTGAGAAACTCGAGGAAAGGGCCCTTTCCCTGAATCCCTCAAAACAACGTGTAAAGAGCGGGAATTTACCCCGCAGAAAAAAAATAAAAGCATATTAAAAACGGGTGTCATAATCGAGGAACCTGGTAGGCATGTTGACTCTTCTCCCTTTTCGCGTGATAACTTGTGGTGAGGTGAGAGAAGATGAATGAATGTTGTCGGTAGGCATGTTATCCTCAGAAGAGCAAGTTATGGTTGATGTAGGTGAAGATGGCTTGGTGGGAATAATGTTACTGTTGCCGGCGCCGAGTTCGCTTGTAGACGGCGATGAGTCGACTAGCCTAAGCTGTTGAGATTTGATATTGTGGTTTAAACCTTCTAGAGAAAGATGAGCACCTTCAGTCTGTCTACGGAGATGTTGTCAATATGAGTCCGCAAGTCTACAACGAAATATTTGGGGTGGCGCTGAATGATTCGGAAAGGACCTTTGTAGACTGCGTGCAGTGGTGGGCGGTGGCTATCGATTTTGATGAAAACATGGGTCGTACTAGGATCCATGAGGGCCTTGTCCACATAATGTGTTCTGTTGGTACGTCTCGGTGCCAAATACGGGATTTCTTGCATATAACGGCTCAAACTTTGAGCGAAGGACGACGAATTAATGTTAAAAGCGTCTTCAGAAACGGGCTCAAAAAGTTCTCCAGGCAGTCTTACTGGTTGGCCAAACAAGAGATCACTGGGGGTGGAGAAGTCCAAATCCTCTTTGGGCATGTTACGTAATGCCAGGAGAGTCCGGGGTAGTTGATCATACCACTCACTAGGTGCTTCGTGGCATTTCAAAGATGTTTTAATTGTTTTGTTAAACCGCTCTATCAACCCTTGTGCCTGAAGATGATAGGCAGTGGAGTGATGTAGCTCGCAGCCCAAAGTTACACACATATCATTCCAGACAGTGCTAGTGAATTGGCCTCCTCTATCACAATAAATACGTTCTGGGCATCCAAAAAGAGATACCCAGTGACGAAGAAATCCGTCGACGCACTCTTCGGCGGTAATGCCAACTAGCGGTACGGCTTGAAAAAACCGTGAAAATCTATCAATGACGGTCAAGACGTAATTGTGACCTTTAGAGAGTCCCAGCGGGCCTATGATGTCTAGGTAGACGTGAGTAAAGCGTCCTCGAGGAGGGGGTGTGACCGTCTCGACATTGGCCGTATTTCGCCTAATAACCTTTGATCGGGCGCAAGCTTGGCATTCTTTGGTCCACTGTCTGATATCTTTGCGCATGTCATGCCAAACCATCAATCGGCCAATGCTTTTGGTTCCGGATTTAATCCCAGGATGGGAGCTGGAATGAAAATGCTGAAAGACTGCCCGACGCATAGATTTCGGAACAAGTGGTCTTAGCCTTCCTTGAGAGTCATCACACAAAAGTGTAGCGCCTGTTTCTCCCAACGGGACATCTTTTAACAGAAGGCTGGTCGCGTTGCTTTGTTTTAAATTTTGCAAATCCAAGTCGGACTGCTGTTCTTCTGCCATTTTGAGATAGTCGATGCCTGCAGAGTTAGGGAGGATTGAATTTAAGAGCGGCGGATCAGCCGGGCGGCTAAGGACGTCGGCAACGTTTTCCTTCCCGCTTACATGTTTTAATTTATTGGTCATTTGGCTGATAAAGTCAAAGAACCGCTCTTGTCTGGGTGAAGCCACTCGGGTTGTGCTGTAAAATTTGGTAACAATGGGGCGATGGTCGGTACACAGAGTGAAATCTTTGGCTTCCAAATAATATCTGAAATGTTTTAATGACGCATAACATGCGAACAATTCTCTTTCGAAAGTGGACCAGTGCAGCTGTGCTTTTGTCAGTCCTTTTGACCAAAACGCTAATGAAGTGAGTGTCCCTTCTTTCCGTTGCTGTAGAACACATCCTATTGTGGTGCCACTAGCATCGGTCACTAATTCGGTTTGAGCGTCTGGGTCTGGGAATGCAAGCAGCGTGGCGTTAGTAAGTGCTTCTTTACTTGCCTGGAAACATGAAACAAATCCTTCGTTCCACGAAAGGGGGCGTCGAGGAGGGCACTATGTAGCAAAGTCGTGCAATGGTTGTAACAGCTTGGCGTAACCCTTAACGAAGCGGGCGTAAAATTGATACATTCCCAAATAAGCTTTTAGCTGGCGTTTTGTGCGTGGAAGCTGGTAGTTTTTGATGGCAGAAACTTTGGATGGAAGAGGCGCTAGACCTTCGGGGGAAACCTGGTACCCCAAAAATGAAAGACTGTGAACTGCAAAAAAACATTTGGATTCTTTTACTACTAAACCATGTTCACACAACCGCGAAAATACTTGGCGAAGAAGCTGGACGTGCTCCTCATAGCTCTGAGACATAATGATAAGGTCGTCAAGGTAGCAGTAAACTTGAGGTAATCCGCTAACTACTTCGTTCATCAAACGTTGATAATAGCATGAGCTTGAAGAAAGACCCATGGGCAAATAATTGTAACAATAATTACCAAGAGGGGTAGTGATTGTCAGCTTGTGTTTGTGCAAAGGATTGACGGGAATATTATAGTAAGCATCGGCAATGTCGATGCTTGAGAACCACTTGCAGCCGTGAGCTATTGAAGCAAAGTCGTTAATATTTGGTAGTGCGTATTTTTGAATTTTGAGCAATTTGTTAAGTTGTGTAAAATCTGCACACAGGCGCCAACCTCCGGATTTTTTCTTAACCATTACGATAGGGGACGTCCAAGGACTCTGGCTGCGTTCGAGAACTCCTTGGTCAATCAACCGTTTAAGTTCCACCTTTAGGGCCTGATACTGTTCAGGATTCAGACGACAAGCTGAAAGGCTAATTGGAATTTCTGTAAGAGTGTGGACGTCAGCTATCACTGAGTGTCTGATACAACGCAATCGTTTGTCGCCTTCAAAAACGTTGGAAAATTCATCTCGAAGTGTGTTCACTAGTTGGGCTTGGGAAGTGTCGCCTGACGAAATTCCATATTCGGCAGGGAGAGATGAGGAGTCTTCTGGAGAGGAGCGTTGTACCTCAAGGTTCTCAATTAACCGTTGCGAAGCAACGTTGACACAAAGCTGATGATGAGCGAGAAAATCGGCTCCTAGGATACCATAGTCGAGTTGGGAGGAAATGTGAAATGTGAATGGGAAAAACCTAGAAAATCCTAGATCAAGCTTAGTGGAAAATAGCCCAGAGGTGATGAGGCGACCACCGCCAATGGTGGGTAAGAAGATGTTACCCTGAACACTGGAGTGGGAAGAGGTACCACAGCCAGCTATAGCTTGAGGTATAACCGAACATGCTGCCCCAGTATCCACAAGAAACCGTGTGGTAGTGATTCGGTCCATCACATAAAACAAGGGGGTTTTGTCTATGTTGTCCTGCCTCCAACCCCTTAAGCCATGGAGGCAGGTGCCGCGTTTTTTGACAGAGGAGCTTCAGATTGCTAAATGCAGGGCATGGTGGACCTTGGCATTTGCGGGCTTGGTTGTCAAATCGCTGGTGATAGCAGCACGGCAGAGCGTTGTGTGTATTTTTTTTAGTAGTGTTTGGGGACTGAGTTTGTATCTTGGAGATATCGGCTAATTGGCGTTGTAAATTTTGAAGTCTGGAATTTACCGATTCGTTGATCAACGTTTGATTATTGTTGTGATCAAAGCGTAATGATTTTGATGAGGGGGAGTTGTTGTGTAGAGAAAGAAGTTTGTCTGCATGTTTGGCTAATGCATCTAGTGGTCCGTCCTCATAATGATATAAGCACAACCGTATATGAGAGTCTAAAGATTCGAGCAACTTATGCTTGATGAGGTCCTTTTGAAGAGGGGAGTTTGAGTCGTACCGTGTACCTAGTAGCGTACGTAATTGTATCAAGTATGCGGTTACTGTAGTTTGGCCTCTGTGGCAGTCATTCAAAATTTTTTGTAAGCAACCAGATGGCGTTGTTGTATATCGCTCAATCAAAGCTTGTTTTAAAGTGGTGTAGGGAGCGACATTGTTTGTGGTGCGTACTATGTCTGTTAGTCCTTTTAAAATGTGGGTGGTTTTACTGAGAGCCTGGATTAAGTGTGAGTATTTAGATATTTCAGATGTTATGTTGCTGTCGTTAAAAATTAATTCAATAGATTGAAAATAGCCTGTTACATTAAATTCCCAAAATTCTGAAAGGTGGATGCTGAATGTAGAATTTTGTCTCAAGCTTGTGTCAGCGAGTGAATAGTGGCGTAATGGTGTGGAGGTGTCACGTGGTCGAGAAAACTGAGGCGTAGCTAGTGAGCAAGTGTTCTGTTGGTTAGCATGTAGTGGCGAGGATGACCAACGGTGGTAGAAAATACGCTAAAAACAAACACAACTGTAATAAAACACAAGCACGAAATTGTTAACAGCATCATACAATAAGCTACTTCGGAAAACTCGATAATAATCTCGAAAGACACAGATTATATACGCAGATGTATTATTATTATTATTTTTATTTATTTATTTTTTTTCAAGAAATTGCTTCAATGTAAGCTGTAAGCCTACAGCGAATTAATTTACTGTACTGTCAATAACAGATTGTTTCTTACGATAATAATTGTCAAGTAGTATTGTGACGTCATAATCATGTGATAGTCGCTCCAAAGTACTGCTGTTGGAGCTAGACAGAATGCAAATAATAAAAGCAAAGTAAATAAATGATTTAAAGAACTAAATTCAACTTTGAAAAAAATTAAATACTATAAACAAAGGCGAACGTTCAGTAGGTAATTGGTATCGTCTGCTATTTTTTTATAACTCCAACTGCTGATGGGTGAAGGCAGTCCAGCTGTTTTTTCTTTTTTTTTTTTCTTGTTTTCTTTGTTTAAAGCTTGTTTTCTATTCCAACTGAAATTGCTGTTCTTTCTGTCGGGTCACCAAAATGTAGCGGCTAACTTGTTATATATATGTATATATGTTTGGTTTGCTAACTTGTTGTGAGCCTACTACATATAAAATAAATATGTCCAGACTTTATTCTGTCTCAACTCTCTTTTTTATTGGTTTTTTTTTGTTCATGTTAAAAAATGTGCGATTAAAGGTAATCGCCTACGCGTAACGCGTTAAAGACAATCGCCCACTAAAGTAGCGGGGTCGCTACAAAAGTAAATCTAATTTTATTTACTGATAACAGTGATGATAAGGAAAAACTCACTCTTGATGATGAAGATTTGTACTATTTAGAAAAAATAAAGAATTTATTAAAAGAGAATAGAAATATAATGTTCTTAAAGTTACTACAGAAGCTCCTCAATCAGCTGCAAATCAACCTGATAATATAAAGCTGAACAGAAATTAAAAAAAAACACAATATTTCAAGTAAATTGAATTTAAATGAAAAAAAACTGAAATAAAAAAAATGAGCATGTTTTTACTACCGATGCGGTTGAAATGAGGCATTTTTTGGTATACATTTGCTGATGGGGTAGGCTTACTTGTTTTTTAAGGGTTCATGGACTGTGATAGCCTTACAAAAGGAAGACCTGGTACAAAAAAAGAATAGGTGAGCCACTTTTTAGTGTGTCAAATTTTTTTTTTTGTCCTAAAGATATAGTTGATCTCTAAAATAAAATCATCTCTTTTAATTTAATCTCCATTTTTGTTCCAAAACCATAGGTGGTCTCAAAAAAAAGATAATCACCTTAATTCGAGTACGTGATCCCTACTTTTGTTTCAAAATTAAAGTTCGGACAGGTGAACCCACCATCATAATGCTACTATGAAGAAATATAGTAATGTTTTGCTTGGAGAGGGCCACTTTTTGATGCTTTATATAAGGGGCCCAGCGGCGGCCACTACGTACGCTTCATACTAAAGCCATCACTATTCATGGGCTACCACACAGAATTGCTGTGTTGTATATCATGGATATAAACAATAAATATTTTTCTATCTGTGGGGTTGAGTGTTTGCTATAGAAATATATAAAATTGGTGTGCAAACATTAGGTATTTATTCCAGTGTTTCATTGCACAACAGAATTAATAAAAAAATTAAATAAAAATTTCAGTAAAAATTCGATTTGAAAGCACTCTCGTTAATTGCCTGGTTAGTTAAATCAATTTTTTTAACCTGCAATGTTTATTCACTTTAACAACCTTTCCTAAAAGTTAAGTCATTGATATGTAATTTGCATTAAGCAAATTAAATATCAATGACTTAACTTTTTTCACTTAAATTTTTTCACCGTTAAGGGACAACGCGTCATAAATGACCCATGGTGTATTTCATTAAAAAAACAAAAAAATAAAAATTTTGTTTTTTATAGTCTACAAAAAGACTACCTAACAAGACTTAAAAAAGAATTTTTAAATAAATTTAAGCTTTAAAAAACTTATGTCCCTTAAAGGGTTAAGCAATTTGATAGTTCTTTTGGCCGCGTGAGCTGGAGCTTAGTCTTGTTGGAAGACATAGTTCTCGCCAGTAGTTCAATCGTTCATCCAGGGCAAGATTTTATCCTCCAAAACTCTGGAATATACCTCAGCTTTTACTTTTTCTTGAGGTGCAAAGAAATAGGTAAACACGTCACCCACATTTGAAACAACGCAGATGGTCATGACACTTGCAAGATGCTTTGTAATTTAAGCATAACTATTTCGTTTGCTAAAATACCTATTAACCTTAAAAATATTTTTATCTGAGAAGAACTTGACAGTCGAACCATTTTTCTTTCACCAATTCAGCAACTTTTTGCACCACATCAAGTAAACTTCTTTCATCTTAGTGGTAAGTAGATGTCTCTTACCTTGAACATAAGATTTTAGACCCAGTTGCTTTACATCTAGTACTGATCTTAGTTCATTTTGTATTAAAAGACTTAAATATTTTGGAGAACCTTTAGGTAGTTGTACAAGTTTGTCTAAGTACAGTACGCCTCTGTGAATAGCAGTCTTACTGACTGCTCTTTTTTTGACCAATGTTAAGAATGATAAGGTACTCGTAGAATTGGCTTTGATTCTTCTCTTAAGACCTCCTAAGAAGCGAGACGTCTGAATATTATCACTTCTTGGCTTGTAGGGTGATCTCTGGTCATGACCAGAAATGTCAAAATGTTTGCAAACATCATACACAGTCTGCCTGGGATACTGGAGGCTCTTTGCTATGTAAGCAGGACTCTGACCCGCACGACGAAGTTCACATATAGCTGAACGTTTGCTCTGTTCCATTACGTAATTTCAATTTCAAAGGGACTAAATTTTAACTGCACTGTCAGACATTTATTTATAACTGAGTACATTAAATGTTTCCAAATTACACTAAACAAGGTTGCCAATGAAATTTTTAAAATGTACGGATTGATGTGAATAACCCTGTATAAGTAGATTATCAACATAATGAATAATTGTTGTTTTAAGATTGAGTCTTTTTGTATTGTATTGTGACTCCTTTGAAAATGCTTCCTTGTTTCCTGATGATTATTTTTGTGGGATTTATTTTAAAATCTTTGTATAATTTTGTACTGTAAAAGCGTTAAAAGCTATGAATAACTTCAACTGTTTGACATATTGTTTAACTGATTAACAGGAAAAATTTTTAGCCTTTTACAGTTTGTAAGAGTCAATATTCAAAATGTTTATGTTTATTTTCAAAAATTTTCATACTTTGTTGGATTACACTTAGTTTGTAGCGATCGCAACATTTCACGCTTGACATAATTGTATTTTTTTGTTCGTTTATTCATTTTTTCTTTTTGGATGGAAAACGAGAGAGTCTTGCGTTGTAAAAAAGCACATGTCGAAAAGTTTGGAATGGTTGTTGTTTTTTAAGAAATACTGTTGATTTTAAAAAATAAAGAAGATGTGTAAAAGTTTGTGAAATTTACATGTAGCTAGATATATACATATATAAAAACACTAACCGCTACAAGTTTATATTTTGGTTGTTTAGAAAGTACTAATCGGACTATACGCACAAAAATTGAAAGCTGCAACACAAACGAATGTAAAACAACTTCAACAACTCGTCAATCAACAACAGGTTTGAAACTTTTGAAGTTTGATATTTTGTTCTACTGATTAAAAAAAAGAATTTATAAACTTTTCTGGTTTGTGAGAGTCAATATTCAATATGTTTGTGTTTGCTTACAAAAAATTATACTTTGTTCGATTACATTTAGTTTATATTTTTGTTGTTTAGAAAGTAGTAATAGGACTACACGCACAAAAATAAAAGCTGCAACATAAACGATTGTAAAAGAACTTTAATAACTTTTCAATCAACAACAAGTTTGAAACTTTTAGTGTTATATTATCTTTAATTAAAACAAGTCAAAATATGTTTGTTGTTGTAGTAAAATTTAATAAAAAATCACAGTAAATCGTTGAAGACTGAAATAAGCAGTAATGAAGGTCTTTTATTTTTTTTTTTTATTTATTTTTTTATTTTTATCTCTATATTTATCCTCCTGACTCGCAGGAAAGCGACGGAGGCGCTATACATAGGGTAAGCAATTACCCCGACCTGCTTCGGGAGATGCCAAGATATTGCTTTCCACATGTAATTTAATAAAGATATACTGTAATTTAGAACTGCTTGTCAAGAACATTATGCAGGGGAAAGTGCCGTAAAGTGTCTTTCCCAAGAACACAACAGAATGGCGCAAGTGGGTTTTAAACCGAGACCATGTTGATCATCAGTCCGGTGCTTTAACCATTCGACCACACAGACCATTGGTCGTTGGTCTCTAGTTGGTGGTCCAGTCTTAAACACCAAAAATACGTCTTGAGATCGACTTTTGTGGTCTCGGTCTCATCTCGGTATCGATCTTTTGCAAGTGGCTTTAGCCTTGATCTCAAAATGGTGTGGCCTCGGTTTCGTGGTTTTTAAATTCGTATCGAGACCGGACATTTTTTAATATTTTAGCTACTTGATATTATTGTGATGAATTTTGTAGTTGTTTAAGAACGACACTCTATTGAACGATACTCATTTGACTGTAAAAAGCTTAGCATCAAATTCTTTAAATTTTAGTTTTACAATTTTTTGACGTTTATTCCAATAAAGATTTTTTTGAGAGATCTGGGCCATCTGTTACAAGCTAATCCGATTACAAAAAAACTTTACTTTGATTTTTTTTTTTTTGGCAACAAACAAGTCTGGTAACGCTTTAAAAGTATGTACTGACACCCTCACTCATAAAAACATTTATATAAAATTAATCGGATTTTTTTATTTTAAAACAAGCCGCTTAAAAATGAAAAGCACCAGACTCGAGTTTCGCTCTTGTTAGAGCTCGTCAGTGATGCTTTTCTCACTGCGAATCGAACCGAGTATCTGTAGTCTTCCACGCTGGAGACTATACCACTAGACCTCAGAACCCGGACGATCGCTCCACTCAAAGCAGCTATAAGTTATTCCCGGCTTTACTAAACAAGAAATACATAGAATCCACCATGTTGTAATTCCAAGGCCGTACCTCATGACCGGGACTTACCCGACAAGCGTTAAGCATCGCGCTTACTCTCTTAGAGCTTGACGAGCGAAGGAAGAATTTTCTATTAAGTAAGAATGGTCAAGTCAATCAACAAGCAAGTGATTGACTTGACCATTCTTACTTAAGGTTTGCAATGGAAATTCAGGGTTTAGCTTGACTTTACCCGATCCGTGTTAGCTGACTCGATCATGTGGTCAGCATATCGAAACCACCGCCAGTATGCCCTTGCGGCTTAGCGGTGTATCGCAGTTCCGCCTGGTAGTGTATTGTTTTCATGAAAAAATTTTATAGTTGAGGAATAATGAGGATTTAAAATTAAAATGAACAAGCCGCTTAAAGATGAGAAGCACCAAACTCGAGTTAGATAGATAGATAGACAGATAGACAGATAGACAGATAGACAGATAGACAGATAGACAGATAGACAGATAGACAGATAGATAGATAGATTGGCGCAATTGTATAACAAAATTGGCGCAATGGTCGGGAGCATGGAATAACATGCGTTATCGAGTCAAATGTTCCCTAATACAATCAGTTAATAAAAAGTAATACAAGGAAACATGCGCAGTAGAATGACAGAAAGCATAGAAATTAACATAAACATTTACATAAAGAATTTTAGCCAAGATTTACGTATGAAATTTACACAGATATCTGCATGAAACATTTAAAGCACAAAGCTAAAGCAAAAAAATTAAAAAAAACAAAGCGACTCAATACTTCGACATAAGATCATCCTTATATGATTTTTTGAAGGAAAACCAATGCTTGCTTTTAATGCTAAGATGAATACTTTTCCAAAGCTTTACACCTCTATAAGACAGTAGTAATTGGCCAAACAATTTGTAACACGGGATAGAAAATAAGTTGATGTTTTAATTAATCTTGCTTCATATGAATGAATTTCATTTATTTTTTTAAAAAAGTTTAAAAAAACATGAGGTAATTTATTATTTTCCAGTTGATGCATAAATTTACCTAATTTGAGGTTGTAAATATCGGTTACTTTTAAGGTGTTTAAGGATTTGTCTAATATTCCAACAGGTGTATATATCGATTTGTTAGTTCGAATCCTTAAAATGCGATGAAGTCAGATTTCAACTTTCTTTAACAGCGAATTAAAAGCTGTACTCCCGATAAGATACCATATTTGATTTGAGAATAAATAATACTGTCATAGTAGTTAGAAATGGTCCATTTGGCGCACGTTTAGGAGGTGCTGTAGGAGGTCCTGTAGGAGGTCCTGTGGGAGGTCCAACGGAAATCGCACCCCCTGCGGAACAGGGGTGCTCCATCCATCCAAGGCTAAATCCAAGTCGGTGGAGGCTAAGTCCAACTCGGTGAAGGTTAAGTCGACGGAGGTTAAATCCAAGAAGGTAAAATCTAAGGATAAATCCAAAGAGGTTAAGTTAAAAGAGGTTAAATCCAAAAAGGCTAAATCCAAGTCGATACAGGCTAAATCCAAAACGACAGAGGCTAAATTCAAAACGACCGAGGTTAAATCCAAGTCGGTGGAGGCTAATTCCAAAGCGACAAAGGCTAAATCCAAGTCGACACAGGTTAAATCCAAAACGACACAGGCTAAATCCAAAACAACAGAGGCTAAATCCAAGTCGGCAGAAGCTAAATCTAAAGCAACAAAGGCTAAATCCAAAGCGACAGCGGCTAAATCCAAGTCGGCAGAGGCTAGATTCAAGTCGGCAGAAGCTAAATCTAAAGCAACAGAGGCTAAATCCAAGTCGGCTGAGGCTAAATCTAAGGAGGCTAAATCCAAAGAGGTTAAATCCAAGGAGGTTAAATCCAAAGAGGTTAAATCCAAAGAAGTTAAATCCAAGGGGATAAAATCTAAGGAAGTTGAAGACTGTAATCAATATACTTGATAAAGATCAAAGTTGTTTTTTGAATAACTCCTTAGCATTAGCTAACAGTGGTTAAAGATCTAGATGAAAGTAGGTAATCAAACTTGATTACCTAATTTCATCTAGAAACAGGTTCGATCCCTGAGTGTAATAAATCGAATATTTAGTTATTGTTCATCGAAACCTAAAATCAAACTGATCCGAGTTGGTCAATTAATTTTCGATGGAAGTATAATAGATAATATAGTTGAAAAGCAGTCAAAGAAATGGACCAAGAACATACTAATATGACGTTTAACCTTATACTCAACCTGTCAAGGGATTATTTAACTGTGTGTTATAACTACAGTAAAAAACAGCTTTCTAACAGATGGATTTTTTAAAGTCTTATAAAAGATGTAATTATGTCTAAAGACACGTTGCTAAAAAACAACAATAAACTTTCTAACAAATTTGTAATTAATTTAGAGTATTATAAAAGTTTAAAAACAAAGAGTGACCTTAAAAAACATGTTAGAAAAAAACAATTAGGTTTGTAACAAAGACAAACAAAGTCTTGTAAAAATAAATAGAAACATATATTTTTAAACCGGAATTAGCTTTCTAACCAATGATTTTTTTAACAAGTTCATAAGCAATTATCCTCAAAGGCCTATCTCTAAAAAATAATTAAATTTCTAACCAGTGAATTTTTATCAAACAAATATAAACAAGGATCTGAAAAGGCACGTCACTAAAAACACTTGACCTTCTCACAAATGTTGTACTTATCGAAAGTCAAACGAGTTCAAAGTCTTGTTAAACTATAATCTGTTATTTTAAAACAACTTTCTAATGATTTTTATCAAGTTTACAAGTATAAACAAGAATCTAGAAAGACAGGCCACTAAAAAACATTTGACCTTCTAACAAATGTTGTACTTATCTAAAATCAAACGAGTTCAAAGTCTTGTAAAACTATAATCCGTTATTTTAAAGCAAATTTCTAATTAATGATTTTATAACTTACAAAGAAGTATAAATAGAGTCTTATAAAAAGTTCAAAAAACAAGTATCTTGAAACACATGTTAGTAAAAACAATTATCTTGAAACACATGTTAGTAAAAACAATTGGCTTTCCAACCAGCGGTTGTAGCAAAGACAAACGAAGTCTTGTAAAAATAAGTAGAAGCACATATTTTTTAAACCGGAATTAGCTTTCTAAGCAATGATTTTTTAACAAGTTCACAAGCAATTATCCTGAAAGACATGTCTCTAAAGAAACAATAATTAAATTTCTAACCAGTGATTTTAACAAAAACAAACGAGTTTAAATTCTTGATTTTAATTTAAAACCTAAGATATACATGTATTTGTTCAATTTTTAAGATTTTATTGTAAAGCGTGTTATTCAAATAAATTAACCCTAAGATCTGGCTAATCCGAGTTAAATTTAATTCTTGGTCAACGAAGTTATTTTCATGTGTGAGTTCGATCCTCACTCAGAACAACAAAGTTGCACTTATCTATGATTTTGATTTTTTTTAATGATAGACATTGCAGTTATCTTATCTAAAATATAGTTGCAGTCAAGTAGAAGGACAAGTTTATTAATTCATTAAATTAAGTTTTTAAAGTTTTTTCAAAAATCTTAAACCGAATTTTGTCTTTTAATTAAAAAAAATTCTTTCTTCTAATTACAGACAATCTGATGTATTTTCTTTCCTAGAACAATGTTTATACAGTATATTATTAACTTTGTATCAGAAAAATATAAAATTTTAAGTCATGTAGTAGAAGTCTTGTTTTAACTCAAATAATTCAACAATAGACTACATGTTCAGATGTTTTTAAAAACAGACTTTGTCATAACAGTACAAAGACACGCCAGTGAAATGCCTCAGGTCTTATTCTAGCAATGCAATGAAGTCAGGTACCTTTTTATGTTAACAAAACAACGTGCGTGTTGAAAGAATCCTTAAAAACCTTTATTTTTATTTTTAAAATAAATCACAATTTTTAAGAAGATAACGTAATTAGGAAGCCGTAGCAAAAACCTACAATCTATAAAAATATTACGTCTTCTCTGATATCTAGTTCAAATCAAATGTAAAAACAAGTCTACTATTTCATTAATTTTTTTAAAAAAGCTTTACAGTTTTTCTAATTATTTCAATATTTATAATGTACAACCTTAAGATTAAAAATTGTATTCAAATCTTGATTTTTTGTGAGCATGAGATTTAAACGTCCTGTGTTCAATTCTTGATCCATCTATTAACCGGGGGATCTTGCGCTTAGTAATCTGTTGCAAAGTTTTATTGTATTGACATTTTAAACATATCTAAAAATAGATTATGTGAATTTTTGGAAATGTTTGCATAATGTTAATAACAAACGATTTTATTTTTAAAGAAAATTTAGTAATTCAAAGTTTAAAATTTACATTTTATCTAATATGAGCTAGATTTTTTAAAAACTTTCTGTCATACTATATTTTTATTTTGTTTCATTTTATCTCTATATTTATCCTCCTAAATCACAGGACTAAATTTCTTAAAATTAATTCCAATTTTTTAGGTGTCTTAGTTAACCCTCTGTCTACCAAAAAAATTCCATGCAAATTGTCCCATTGAGGTCCAATGGACCCCAGCCTTCAAAAAACATATGAACCTAAACATTTCACACAAAGCATCAAAGTAACATTAAGAACAGTAAAAAACGAACAATTTAAACACAAAAACAAGTGAAAAACGCAATAAAAAACGAAAATCTAATAATTAGGCCTTAAAATTCATATACAGTTACACAGGCAGTCAAACGATCAGGTGATTCACTGTAATTACTGTACGTAATACACCTTTTCCCGGCGGGATGTAATGATTTGTATATTCATGAAATTTTGAAATGGCTCATTCCCAAACATCAATTCTTAAAAGAATGCAACAATATAGCAGTTCGCATAAAAGCATAGAAATCAAGACCGATTTAGTCAGCACATTAGTTGGTTACACAGAAACCAAAACACACAGTTATGCAATACCGCAAACCAAGGCAAGCTGTGATAAAGCGTTCAGAAAGCTACAAATGCTTATGCCGAGACTATTACAGTAGTTTTCTCCTATTAGTGGTTGCATTGAATGCAAATAACTTGCGAATGTTCTTGACAAATGTTCCTGTTGCAGGCAATGCATGTTTGTCGACATTTTCTATCTTTGCTTCTTTCACAAAGATAGCATCTGGCTTTCTTTGCTTTTGGTGCCTGGTTTTCCATTGCAGCCCTTTTTCTGTTACTTTGGCGTGCCTTTTTTGCGTTGACGGAGCACTTGATATTCCACCAAGTTCTTTTCCTAAGCCAATCAAAAACTTTCTCCTTCTTTTCTTGCTAAAAGTCCGGTTATTTTCACCTTGCAGTTGCTGCCATACTATGTAAGCATTGACAGCGCTTACGTCGATCATGTTGTAAAATAGGGCAACTGGCCATCTTCTAGTCATCCTCTTGCAGGTGTACGTTCGAACCATCCTGTCCAAAATGTCCACTCCACTTTTGGTGCTATTGTAGTACAAGATTACTTCTGGTTTCTTTTCAGCAGCATTTAAAGCTACTTCAGGAAGTGAGTGCATCGTCGAGAGCATGTTTACCACACGGTCTTTTTGTGGGCAATACGATGCGATCATAGCATCATTCTGAAATCCAAAAATTGTAGAAGCTATCTCACGTCCTTTAGCAACTGTGAATTGTGGAGGCAATTCTGGTTTGTTCTTCCAAATAGTTCCTACCAGAGTAAGCTTCTTTTTCAGCAGATCTCGAGCAAGTGGGATGCTGGTAAAAAAATTATCGCAAGTTATATTCCTTCCAGAATTTTCAATTTCTTTGACCAAATCTTTGACAACTCTTGCTCCCTGGTTTACTTCTCTTCCAACTGCAGAATTCTTTCCAGTATAAACTTGCATCTTCCATGCATACGATGTGTTGGCTTCGCATATTGCCCAAATTTTGATTCCATACTTTCCAGGTTTTGAAGGAATGTACTGCCGAAATGGGCATCTTCCTCTGAAACAAACTAATTGTTCATCAACAGTCATATGGGGACCAGGTGTGTAAGCATCACGTAAATGCAAGTCCCATTGCTCAAAAACATCTCTGATTGGTTGAAATTTGTCTTCAGATCTATGTCTTCTCCGCGAATTAGCGTCATCAAACCTAAGAACTCGTAAAATCTGCTGGTATCGATTTCGGCTTATGAGTTTATTGAAAATAGGTCTGCCGTCCTCTTTACTCCAAAGCTGAGCAACATTTTCGTTGTTTGATTTATAAACACCAATTAAAATTACTACACCCAAAAACCTGTCAAATTCGGATTGATTTATAGCAACCCATTTGTCTTTGTATACAAGTAGTTCTTCAGCATTTGTCCAGTTATGCACATTTTGCAGCACATTGTCTCTAAAAAATAATCTGAATGAATCAGGAATTGAATCGCATTGCGATTTTGCGTAGCGTGAAGGGCCTGGTTTCTCGCGATATATGTTACAAGCAGCAGTTCGTCCTATGTCATTTGTGTGGGGCGTTGATGACCAATTTTCTTTCTTATTTCGGGAAATGAAAATGGTCGAAGAAGTATCTTGATCTTCATCAATATCCGAGATATCAGAAGGAGACAAATCTTCCTCGCTTAGATGGTCGATTTCTCCATCGTCATCCGACGATTCAATTGCTTCTTCTTCTTCACTCCAGCTATCATCATCTTCACTATCTTCCAGGAGCTCTAAACCTCGTCTTCTTTCAAGTAGTTAGCCATTTTTTCTTTCACAGCATTACTTCATATAAAATGTAATTATACAAACTAACAATCTTTTTATTTGTGGTACTAAACAACTGGTCAGTTGTTTCAAAACAAAATGTTTCTATCAAGCAATGTTTAGTCGTTTCAAACTAAACAATATAGGTTAGTTATTGGCTTGGGGTCCAATTGACCCCAGTGGTATACGATGCTGTTTTTATTTTTTTTTACCATTTCGGTTTATCTGAGATATATGATACTCTACCTCGTTGAAGATCAACTAAACTTAGAAAAAGTCAGGTAATATGGAAGTCGTATATGCTATGTGTTCTGAGTAATAAAAGCTCAAGTTTCCATGGTAGACAGAGGGTTAATGGCTTGCACTCTGACAACAAACAAAAAAGAAGGAAAGCAGCTTCAACTTCATGCAGATAAACAAACTAATAATCAAATTTTCTAAAAAAGTCTCTTTCAAAGACATGTTTTTCGAGTGAACAACGAAAAATGTAGTACACAAATGAAATGTATCTCGAACGATATGCTTCTAATAAAACGGAAAAGTTTAAAGTGTTATGGTCCTTTTTTTTCAAAAATGTTTGACAGTGACCCTATAAAAGAAAGTATATTGAAAACTGATCCATGAAAATAAGTTTGTACACTTTTTTCACACTGACATTTGTGGTCAAGTTCTTAAAAGTACTCTGTAAAAAATTAAATCGTTCAAGTATTTGACAACCAAAGACTCGCATTCTGCAGCTTTAAATAGAGGCTGTAAAATATTCAAATAAAAAAACCGAGAAAACATTTCTGAATAATAAAAATAAAAAATTGAAACGTCAACTGTGGATAGTGTTTGCAAGTAAACGATAAAATTAAAAAAGTTTTTGTTGCTTATAATTCCAAAAAGTTTTAATTGTAAACTTACCGTTTCTTATTTTAAAAATTTTAGACTATACACTAGTTTTAGAATCTTCAAACACACTGACTCTCAGAAACCTAAAAATTTTGTTTTATTCTAGATTTTTTTTGCTATTTTACGTATCTACATAAAACGTTGTCAGCTGCAGATTTTTGAAGAAAAGCAATATAGTTTTTCTTAATACCGGTTGATCTGTTTTTAAACTTTCTCTTCGCCAAACAAAGTAAAGGCGTTTTTTATTCCAAGATTATTTTTAAAAAACGCCACCAGAAAAATAACGAACCATGACTATTTAGGCTCGTCTCATAAAAACTATTGCATCTGTCACAATTTTTAAACCGCCTGACCTGTTAATACAAAAAAGCTGCATTTTTTATGTTGTAGAATGATTGACACAATTTCTTTAAGTTTTTCTAACCTCAAAGTGATTTCATTGTTGCTTTTTTCCAGTAAAAATTTTGTTCAAGTCAAGAAGTTACTCTTTAACAAAGCGTAAAACTTTTATAAGTTTTGTAACTTTGAAAACAAGAAAATAGTGGTTGCAACTTTTAATAAAAGAAGTATTTGGTAAGAAAATCTTTTAATTATTTCAAAACCTATTTTGCAAAATTAAATTATGTCTAAGATTGCATTGGTTCAACACGTGATTTTACATCTAATTTTGCGTTTCACTGCAAAAGAAAAACAGTAAACATTACGAACATTGCAAAGATTTTTTAAAGTTGAAACTTTCTTGATCGAAAAATCAGTCGATTTGCAAAACAATATCACTTTTCCAACAACTTTTTTCAGCTTGTGACCTATTGAATTAATTTCGTGATAAAAAATTAACATCGTAAATCTTATATTAGAACATTATACCTCAAAAATCAGCAAAACAATACGTTTTTCAAACAATTTTCAACATGTAGCTTATAACAGGCAAACTTCTCGGTATCATGTCTGATAAAAAAAGTACATGGTGTCACCCACTTTGCTCTCAGCATATGCGTCAATGAACTTGATTCTTGTTTTAAAAAGCGATGTTTTGTTATTCTAAAACTACGATTCTAATTTTTTAAAGGTACAAGCGTATTAACGTAGAGGTGTAATTTTAACTGCACCGTACATGCACTTTAAAAAAGCTTTAAAAAAGCAAAAAAAGCTTATTGAGAAATATAATTTTTGATCAATCTTTGAGAAAATGTGTTAGTGCTTTTTAAAAGTATGTAAAAACAATTAATGTTGTTTTATTAAAGAAAAAAGCAAAAGAGGTGAACGACCCTTTAACAAAAAATAAAAGTAAATATTAAATACTCTACGCTCTGTAATATTAGCTGTATTAGTTTTAGAAACATTATAACAAAATGATTGCATTTTCGTGTTAAATATTATAATTTACAAAATTTTTGATTAAAATTCGCAAAAATGTTGGCAACATTGGAGCAAATTTGTTTGTTTTGTGTTAAATTTTAATTTGGTTTGAACAAATTGATAAAATGTAAAAACAAAGTTGATCACAAGTTTTCTGTTAAACTTTTTAACCAAAACAGTGAATTAGAACTACAAATGTGATAATTCCATAAACTCAAGAAGTATGGTGACGCAAGTAACGGTTTTTCAACTGTCACTGAAGTACGACATATCGCATGTCTTGAATAAAAATTTTACTTTTGATGTCTTGACAAATAATTTGTTATAATTATACTAATTTCGAACTGGTATAAGACTATGTAGTCTTTTTAGATAAATATTTTCCGAACTGTAGTCAGCAGAAAACTTTTCAAAGATTTTGCATAAACCAACTATGTTATAAAAACAGTAAAATTCACTACAAAATGTAGTTTAGATAATTTGTGCTTGTTTGTAAATTACAATTTTTATCTGGTATTTTACTTAAAGACATAATTTTACTTATAAATTTTGATATAAGAAAGCTTTACGTGTCAAACTTTTTGGTCTAAAAAGATGATAAGACAAGAGAATAGTTTATTGAAATGTACGGTGCAGTTAAAATTACACCTCTACGTTAATACGCTTGTACCTTTAAAAAATTAGAATCGTAGTTTTAGAATAACAAAACATCGCTTTTTAAAACAAGAATCAAGTTCATTGACGCATATGCTGAGAGCAAAGCGGGTGACACCATGTACTTTTTTTATCAGACATGATACCGAGAAGTTTGCCTGTTATAAGCTACATGTTGAAAATTGTTTGAAAAACGTATTGTTTTGCTGATTTTTGAGGTATAATGTTCTAATATAAGATTTACGATGTTAATTTTTTATCACGAAATTAATTCAATAGGTCACAAGCTGAAAAAAGTTGTTGGAAAAGTGATATTGTTTTGCAAATCGACTGATTTTTCGATCAAGAAAGTTTCAACTTTAAAAAATCTTTGCAATGTTCGTAATGTTTACTCAGAAATGGCTTAGAAAGGGAGGCTGGTGCCAAAACACTGCGCACAGCTGCCCTATTTTTGGTCTATTCAACAGCTGAGTTCTGCTCACCACTCTGGTGTCTCAGCACTTACTCTGGCTTTATAGACAGTGTCCTGAATGACTCCTTACGCATAGTTACTGAATACCTGCGTCCTACTCCAACGGACCATTTACCGGTACTCTCTGGCATCCAGACAGCTGAACTTTGTCGACAAGGAGCGACACTTTTCATGTATACTGTGAATCTCTGGACCCGGATCATATCCTGCATGGCTTTTTAAGTGGGTCATCAGATGCGCGCGAGAAAAAACTAAGATCTAGACGCCCGTTTGTGCTAGCTGCACGGAATCTTTTAAAAAACCTTGCCAGACTAGGCATCCACGTTTCTCAAACAACGACTTACATATGGAAATTAATAGGAAAAGTATTGCAAGAATACATCCATATTCCGGTTTTTCATACCCAGGACCAGTGCCAGGCCTGTTGGAATGAGCTTTCCCCAAACAGCTTGGGTTAAGATTAATCGCCTGCGGACTGGTGTTGAGCGATTTCATTCGTCCATGCACAAATGGTATCTGGCACCTTCATCAAATTGCGATTGCGGCGCCATTGAACAAACTGTAGACCAAGTTTTGATAACTTGTCCCACACATCGGGCACCACATAAATTATAATGTCTGACGGTTTTAAGTGACAAAACTCCATGCTGGCTTAACACCATCACTGCCAGCATCTGATCCGGGCAGTACAGAAGCCTGGAGTAGTAAAAGAATAAACCCTTGGTCCCAGTCCTGTTTGTGTCGACCTGCAGTGGATGTCTTTCTAAACAAAGACGCCGTTAATGACAATTTTTTTCTTTCCCTACGATTAATAATTACTTTGAACACGAAAAAAACCTAAATTATAATCTTTTCAGCTAATTGTGGACAAGCAAATAAAGGATTCCATCTTTAATATTTATAGATATTTATTTAGCTTAAGAGTAAAATTAAAAAATATATTTATCAATAATTACGCAAAAATCTAGAAGTTTTAGGCGTCATGCGCATGATACATATCTTTGGTATGCTTTTAAAAGTATTGTTGCTAAAACGCTACAAAATTGCTCTTTTTTTCAGATTCTTTAATATATGTTTTTGTGGGGACCGGAGCAGGATTGTTATTGATTTTTATTGGGACAGTTATTTTTGTGATTCGCAGAAAGCAAAAACAAGCCCACGCTGTGACCGACATGAAAGATAATTCTTCCATTAATTTTAGTAAGAATTTTTTTGACAATTTGCAAAAAAGAAACGTTTAAAATTTATTTATTCAGCACAAAAATAGTTTTTATCAAGCTCCGTTGTGGACAATTATACGTATTTCGTTCCCCAGTCAAACTTCAATTTTGTTTCCTTAGGCACAAGACTTCACTTTCATAAGTGAAAAAATAAGTTAAGCAATTAAGCGGTACTTAATTTTTTGTTGTTGTTAGACTATATGCAATCAAAAGCTTTTGTTTAATCTATCATATACTGTTAAAAGCTGTGTCCTAATTGGATATTTTATTTGGCAAACAAACGCACCACGCTTGAGAAATTTGGAAACAAAAATATAATATAACGTTTCTGCTGTAGGAGGTGATACTTGCTGTTTTGCAGTAATTTTTTGTCGTGCACAAAATATCAATATAAACTATGCGCAAAGTTGCCTCCTTTTAAATACTAATTTATCATCAGCTTTGACAGTAAAAAGTAAAATTATCCTCAGTCTGTTTATATTATTCATCGGTTGGTTATGTTAAACATAAAGAAGATGTTATATTGCTGATAGTTTTTCACGCAAAGCTAGGTTTCTTTGATTTTCGCCTCACTTTTTTATATTTTACAATAAAAGTTGTTTTTTAATATAAAGAAATAACTTTTGCTTCTGTTATATTACCAAGCAAAATAAATGTATGTACGTAAATGAAAAAACTAGGGTCTTACTTTAATATTTTTAGATAAATTACTTTTATATTGCGTTTGGAATTTCAAAGTTGTTAATTTTTTCTTTATTTATTTTTTTGTTTTTTAATACTTTACAATAAAATTGTTTTTATTCTTTTTAAAAAGCAACATGTCTCCTATAAGACAATTATTCTAATGTTCAGAACACTACTCTGATGTCACAAATGAATCAGATTACAGCAATCGCTTACCACACATCAAAAATAAGACATCGGAAACAACTAAAATAAATGAATATTGTAGTACTTTTCTATATCGGTCAATCTTTGCAAAATATTTATCAAAGTTTATTAGGTTTTGGCTTTTATTTTATTTTAGGTTTTAGGTTGACAACTGTGTTCCCCCCTTTTTTTATATTTTTTTTTATTTTTTTTGTTTTTTTCGAGATTAATACCCTCTATGGACGAAGCTTTATACAGTATAAAAAACATTTTTAAAAATTGTTTACAACAGTGACTACTTGGAGATCAAAGTAGTTAAAGGTTGCTATAAAAAAACTTTATTTAAGTAATATCGCAGAAGTGCAACAATGGTTTTTGAGCAAAAAAACCAAACAATTGTTAAATTTTAGACTGTTTTTCAAACGGTGCAAATTTGTAACGTTTGTCCAGAGATGTTTAAGAATTTCTGTTTATTTATTTTCAAATCATCAAAATGAATTTCAAGTTGAAAAAAAAGTGCATTTTTGGCATCTTCTTTTTGCTTTTATTAAACTTTAAAAGGTGTTTATTAAATCTTAATAAGTGTAAATTAAAAAAAAAGACGGGAACTTAAGTTGCCAACCTAATACAATTAAAGTAATTTAGGTTGCTTTTCAACCTTTTTAACATCGCGGATAAATTGGAAAACAAGTTAAGTTGAGATATGTTGGAAAACAACTATTGCGGCCAAGCAATGCATCTCTGTTTCATTTTGAAAAAAACACGTAAAATATTAAAGTAAAGTTTAAAAAAAAGATCATTGCATAAGTATTTTTTTTCAAAATGAAAAGGAAGAACAAAAAAAGTCAACATTGCTTTAAAACTAAATTGTTATAAAAACTAAATTTTAAACTCATTATCTAGTTCCAGTTTCAATTAACTGTGTTGAGTTAAACTGCTGTTCTTTTTGAAAATCTATTTGAACATTGGTTTTAACTATGAAAATAAAAACCAAGTAAAGACTTAAAAATCGAAAAAATGAAAAAAACTTTCCTATTAATTTTTTCTTTAAACTCTTTTTCATTTTATTGCGAATTTTATTCATTTAATCAACCTCCATTTTTGCTTACCTCTCTGAAGTAACAAACACACAACTTTGTTGCTTTCACGTTAATTTATATCTAAGTTTAAATCAACTTAATTACTCAACATATCTAAAAAAAGTAAACACCCAAGTTAACTAGCAATCTTGTCACTGTACTATAAAAACACAAATTAAACAAGGTTTTAGAAAAAGAATAGCAGAAGTCAGTTTTACAGAAAAGTAGAGTGAATTACGTAATTGGCAAGTTAGTCAACGCAAAATTATTTACCAACCTAAAAAAATTAATTGGAGGTAGAAGTCAAATACGGGCCAAGTAGCGTAATAACCAAGGAGACAAAACATATCCCATATATTAAACGGATGAGTTATAAATACCACATCCAAGAGGAGGAACGTTTTTATTTGTGCGTGCTGATCTGCAAGGTACGTCTTTCTCCTCTGTGTTGTTGCAATTTTCTTCAGAAGGCACTTGATCATACCCTTCAATTTTGGTGTCATCATTGCTGCCTTCAGTAAAATCTTGCTCATTTGAATGGTTTGCTTCTGAAGGATTAGGACAGCGCTGATGGAAACGCTCCAGGAGTCGCAGGTGGTGACGGTACGTTACCCACGACTCAGAGTTGTACAGTAGGGTGGTGAGTACGACGGCTCTGTACACGCTGATCTTGGTGCCCTTCTTCGGATGCTTGTTTTTCCATACTTTGTTGGACAGTCTGCCGAAAGCGCTGTTTGACTTGACCAGTTTGTTGTCCACTTCCTTGTCGATCTTGGCGTCTTAACCCTCTATGGACGAATTTTTTTTTAAAAACATTTTTAAAAATTGTTTACAACAGTAACAGTAACTACTTAGAGATCAAAGTAGTTAAAAGTTGCTATTAAAAAAACTTTATTTAAATAATGTTGCAAAAGTGCAACAATTGTTTTTGAGCAAAAAAACCAAACAATTGTTACGTTTTAAACTATTTTTGAAACGTTGCAAATTTGTAACGTTTGTCCATAGAGGGTTCGTTCCAGCATGTCAGTTTTAGTGCTTTTACACTCTTACAGGTGGGTGCATACCTTCCTTACTTTGTTGTAGTTCGACCGCATGAGAAGATGCCCGTTGACAGCGGTTAGCCAACTGGGGGATAGGAGACGAGCTTTGGTTAGGCCACCTTTTTTAGGCCCCTCTCTATGTGGAGCAAGCAGTGCTATCCCTAGATAAAGCTGCTTGGTCATTCAGGGTGCTGCCGAGTGATGCTGTCGTCTCTGGGTCAACATCAGGCGACCAATATCCTAAACTGCCTGCATGCAGGACTGGAACTGCGGCTTCCAGTGACATCTTCCACCTGCCGTTTTCGCCCCTTTCCCGTCGCTATAGGGCTTGGTTAGTTGGTGGCGTCGTGGACGTGAACATGTCCTTCAAGCCTGCGCAATGGAGTTTTAAAATGGAGTACAGTGTGCGCGGTCCTGGCCCCATCCTTTACACCCGGTGTTCATCTGCCAAGGCCTAGCAGGCTGGGACGGTGACAGCGAGGTCCTCGAGTCGTAGGTTTTACATCAGACTGTCCTTGTCCTAAATGAATGGCCTGTCAAGGCTATCGAGTTTTATCTAGCCTGATTTTGCTGGATGGCTACTGTTGGCTCTCCTGAGCCAGCACCCTTGAAAATGGATCTTGCTTTTATTCCATCAGGGTGTCCAGCCACCCTCCACACCAATTTTCGAAAGAAGTTGGGGGGGAGACGGCTTAGTCGCCGTCAACCCGACCGTGAAATAAGTAGTACTGGCTTACAGGTTACCAGTAGCAGAGGACTTACAACCTCTTGACCTGACAACGAGGAGTTTCAATACAGCATAACATAAAATGTGATTTCGATGGTTCTGCTAACATCAAAAGATTTTTTGAAGCCAAGCAGCAGGAAGTACCAAAACCACCACCAACATTGGCAAATGCGTGGAAAAAAACAGTTATTGAACTAATTACATCACATCCAATAGCATCCATTTTGGCCGAATGTGACATTGTATATGATGCTGCTAACTTTTCTGCAAGATCTACTCACGCTGCAAATAGTGACTCGTTCTATTTTGAAGCAAGGAAAATTGGCAAAACTTCAGTTTCAGAAATTGTTTTAAAATATGACACAAGATCTAGAATGCGCAATTTCAGGAATAGTTGACTTTTAGTGTGCAAGACAAACACATCTGTTGCCATATGGGAGAATTATTTTATGTGGACTAGATCAGAGTTGGGGATAGATTACTTTTCCTCTGTCAATCATTAATATTGATAATAATGAATCTCATACTGCACAATTTACGCAGTTTGTTTGTACGTGAATTTGTTGCCAAATCTATCACATATTCCAGTCCATTGTTTGTGTGTACTGACAATGCAGCAACCATGCATTTGATGGACGGTTTGATACCGATACAGAAATTTACCGATCTGGTTGTACTGAGCACAGGTTATCAACATGCATTACTGATAGCTTCAGCAGAGGTGTGATTTCTGAACTGGATCAGTTCATGGATCAACTTTCATTTATTGAAACATATTACAATACACGTCAGGCAAAGGCATCACAGCTGCTATTTTTTATACCTACAAAATCTGCAATACGTGAATGGCAATTATATTACCGACGTTTTAAGGCCCATTTAAAAATTTTTTTGCATTACTTTAATGAAGATAATGAGGAATTCTTATAACGCATTTCGATTTTGCTCAGATTAAAAGAATGCTGTATATACATGGAAATTTAAAACTTTTTTTGACAAACTAGAAATTGATGGTGCGACATCTTGTTTAATTTTGCTGTTATACTTCGTCTTAGACTTTTATTTGTACAAAGTTATTGTTGATATTGACAAAGAAACTTCTTGCAGCATGGTAAAGAAATATTGTCAGAACTTTCACAATATTATTGGAGAAAAACTTTTGCCATATTGCAGCAGTTCTCTGGAACTTACTGCGGCATTTCTACTGGAGTTGACATTACAGCCAAAATAGAAGACATGGTCAAGACAGTTGTTACTCAGACGAAAGGGAATATAGACTCTAATAAATGGGCCAATGACTGGTTGTTTTTTCTAAGTCTGTTGTTCCAACCGTTATTTAATTCATCAAGAATTTAAATCGTTCTTCTGAATCATCTGCTGTATGTAAAGTAGCAGGAATTGTAGAACAAAAGCGGAAAAGTGATTTTGACTTGCTTTTTAATCTTTCACCAAACAAAGCACTTAAGTTTGATGGTTCCAGAAAGAACAAATGCCTTGAGAATCAGTCACCATGTTTCAAAAATTACGGAAACCAACTTCACAACCAATAAAATATTGGAAAAATGAACACAGGTTTCCACTGCTAAAAGCTAGTGCAAAAATTGTTTTGGCCATATCAGTCTCATTGGCAGCAGTGGAGCGCTTATTAGTGCGGCCGGATTGTCGTTGAGTAATTTACAAAAACGAATTTCACCTGCCGTCGTTATAAACTCTGTGTATATCAGATTTGCATGTAAAAGAAAAATTGTGGAAATGGTTCAGGGATTACCTACATTAACTAAATTATTAGAACCGTTCGTTGAGCAGGATGAACAGAGTGACTCAGAAACAGAATGAGAGTGTCATAATGATACTGAATTGTCATACTTAGACTACACTTTTGAATTTAAAGTTAATAAAGTTGATAAATTTTGTTGTTTTACTTGTCTCTTTGTACATGTAATCCTATTTAGCAGACACTAAACCTAAACTTTCATGAATTTCATAATTTTACTTGAACTGTATTCGATATTAATATTATAATGGGAATCCCGTGGGATGGGATGGGATGGGACAGGCATAAATTGCCATGGGATGGGATGGAACAGAAAAATATGTTCCATGGATAAGTCTGATAATATGTAAATTTTTACTTCTTATAAAATCTAGCATGCGGGTGTTACCGGGATGACATAGATGACAGAACCCACAGTTGTTGCAAAACAGTAAGCTCGAGTATAAGTATCGGGTGCGACTTTTTTTGGCCTGGGCGATATTGTATGACGTACAAAAAAGGAGCAAGCTCCATGCGACACAGTTTTACCATGTCATTTTTATTTTTGTCCGTCGTCGGCTATACAGCATAAAAGCTACGGAGCGCTGATCGGTAATAGAGTAAGCGTCCGTCGTGACAACAAGTGGGACCATTTCTTGACAGCCTCAATAACGGCAGTTGCCTCTTTCTCGTAAGCAAGCTAATATTTTTTGCTTCCCTGCTAAATACGAGACAGAAAAGCTACTGGGCTTGGTACAAACTGGCGGAAATAGCTACATCAGGGGTATCACACTTTACCACAAGTGGAAGCGATTCGTTAATAGATTGCAAGCTATTCTCTAGCTTTCAACCTTTTTTCCTCAAGGCACACTTGACAACCTAAATTTCAAACGCGGCACATTCGGACCTCTGCCAAATTGCTTTTTAACTAATTAGGTTAAAACTTTACCCTTAAAACTGAACTCGAATAATAAGCACAAAAAATAAATAATTCAGTAATAAAACAATTTATCAAACTATGGCATATACAGTATTACTGCGATACATATGTTTCTTTTTGAGCACAAATTGTTTTGATACTATCATACGGAATGGAGGTCAAGCAAACTCTTAATTCATCTTCAACAGATTTCAGTTGAGATCTTGATTTGGTTATGATCTGCAATAAAGACAAAAATGCAGATTCACACCAGTAAGTTGTGGAAAAGGGCAAAATAATCTAAACAGCTTGTTGTGAGATCTCTGGGTAATCCTACGTGCAATGAGCCAAAAATTCTTAATGTTCGTTTGATTGTATTTTAGTTGCAACGTGCGGTCCATGTATATTTCTGCAAATTGTTCTTATGCTTTCAATTTTAAGTTGCTAACACCACTTAAGGTAAATTGATTGAAAGGATTTTTTACCCAATCATATTTCAAAATGTTCAGGTCTGGAAAGTAAGAATCAAATCTTTCCTCGCGCATTTCTATGTGGCTACTAATAAACTTCTTCAAAGTATCTCTGTTCACAGCTCCCGTACCAGTTTTCGTAATGGGGAACATCTTGAACACACCTTGTGCGACGTTTGTTTGTCACAACTTTAACTTGACGAAAAGCCGTAAAGTTTGTCCGCAGTTGTCAACAGTATTTCATTCCTGACTTGCGTGTTGGTGTTAAGTTTGTTTAAGTGACCAAATATATCAATCAAGTGAGTAAATTTTACCCAAGACTTCATCATCGACCCAAGGGCTAATTTTTGACTTAATGGCAGATATAAATTTCACGACTTTTTTCTCCGAGTTTATAAATGCAACACAAGATTTTTTCACAACTTAACCAACAAACTTCTGTGTGCAAAAGTAAGCTTTTTCGTTCAGCACCCATCTCTTTGCACGGTATTTGAAACAATCTCGAGTTAAAAGGCCACGATTTGATGAAACTCACCATTTTTACAGGTGTATTTGGTATTTTTTAAGACTGTCAGGAACGGTTTTTGCAACTAGCACTTCACACTGCAAAAAACAATGAGTAGCTATCATATTGGGATTCTTTTCCATAACTTTATCCAAAAAACCATTATATTTGCTAACCATGAAAGGAGCTCCATCCATACACACGCTAGTCCAATTACTCCATTCCAGCTTTTTTTCCTCAAAAAAAGTTGCGGTTACATTGTAGATTTCTTCTCCAGTTGTGCGAGCCGGTATTTCTCTGCGAAATAAGAAGTTTTTTTGTATGCTAATGTTTTCAATATATCGAATGTTCGCAAGCTGATTGTATGAGGTTCTTAGTTTTAGCGATAATTTTCGCATTGGCGTAGCTTGCTTCAAGGGCCTTATTTGAGACTGTACTATTTAAAATTCGATTGCTTTGCTTTCTGTGCTTTCAAACTAAAAAAATTATCGTCTTTGTGAGCTACTGATTCGTGCTTTCATTCAAGATGTCTTTTTAATTTACTGAGCACCATGGCCTGATTTGATGACTTTTTGCCATACAAAAAACATAAAAGGCTTGGAAAGTCAAGATCTTCTGTCAAGATAAAATTAAACTGCCCATAGTTTTCATAATACAATCTGGCTAACATTTTACTTTTTTTGGGGGTGTTGCTTTTTCGCCACATTCTTTGCTAAGCTTTCCATAATACTTTTCCACTTTAACCCTTAAACGCCCAAATGTTTTGCCAACCTCTATTACCTAACTGGTCTTTAGCGACCCGTATTATTCATTGCTTATGTTTCTCTGGTTTTAATGCAATTACAGTATAGAAATGGTAAATCAGAGAGTAAAAAGATCATGAGTGTAAACATTTTGAAAAATGGGAAGGTTTAAGAGAAAATCGTGACGTCGTAATGGGATATTGAATGCAATACACACTGCACAAGAATTATTTAAGAAAATCGAATACAGAAATTACGTTTCATAAAAACTTGAATATTCCAACAAAATATTCACAAAAGCAGCAATACAAAAGACAAACAACAAACAAAAAAAAACTAGCAAACGAATGAAAACCAACAAAAAAAATGAAAAATAATATGCACAATTTCAATCAAAGTCAACAAAGTTCATTCAGCAGAGTATGAAGACCAAACTGTCACATGTTTGTGATCATTGCAGAACGGTTTATCGCATTCGCTGCACATATCTGCAGTTTTTCCATCCATTGCTGATAAACAAATGTTTTGAACGGAATATGACCAGCGCAGTTATACCTGTAATATTTAGACAGTTATAGAATAAGAAGAGGCCAACGCTTTGTTCTTTTTTGCACGCTGTTATTATAACAAAGTTGATCCAAGCGGTCTACAGCTACTTTTGTTGCATTGTATTCTAGTATCGTTTCAGGTTTTCCTGTTGTTTCGTTTACTTTGTTGTCATCGTGCATTGTAGAAAGTAGAATTACAGATTTGTTCTTCTTTGGCACGTAAGATAGCAATCTTTGTCGATCACTGAAGCCAAACAAACTCGATCCAACTTTCCTGTTTTTTCCTGATGCGAATTCTTCGGGAATGTCTGGTTTGTTTCTTCTCTATGTTTCAAGCAATGTTATCTGCTTTCAAAGCAGATCTGCAGCAAGGTTAGTACTTGTAAACCAATTGTCTGTAGTAACGTTTACTCCAGAAATGTAAAGCGGTTTACAAAGTGTTTTTACTGTGTCAGCTGCTAAATCAACGTTTCGCTGGTGACCTTGACGCCCAACGTAAGGAATCCCATTGAACGTGTTTCCAGACACGCAATCACATAGCAAGAATAGCTTTATTCCATATTTGCTGGTTTGCTCAGCATATATTGCCGAAAACTGCATCGGCCACGAAATGGTATTTATTGTTTATCTATACTGACAAATTCTCTAACAGCATAAAATTTTGTGCCGTTTTTTATAAACTGGTTCCAAAATTGACGAAACGGAGCAAATTTGTCTGTTTGGCATTGATTTTTTTGAATGTCTAATCGCAAATAGGCCACAATCTGTTCAAATCTCTTGTGTCCAAAAACTGCCAGAAATATAGGTCTTCCATAGATGCCAGATGATTACAAGGAACGAATTGATTGGTGCTGAAACCGATAAACACCAATAAGAAAAAGAAGTACCACTACAGCTTTGATTTGACAAAGGTCCACGGCAATCCAATCATTTAGATTTTTTCCGTTAGCCTCCAAGTACTTTCAGGCATATACATTAATGTATCTAGCGACTTGTGTCAGCATATTTTTGTTGATGAACAATGTAAATGCTTCTTCTTTTGTTTCAATATTTTTGGCATCAGAGAGATGTCCTTCTGCTGTCTGGCGTATATTACAAGCACGGGTGCTAGATGGTGGTGGGCAAGTGCTATACCATAATTTACCATTTTTTCCTGTAAATGATTGGGAATTCATACTTGCAGTATTGCTGCTGGCAGTAGAGCTATTACTTTTTTCAGCCACGGTACCACAAGCTTCGTCATGCTCCTCTTCACTTGCTGAAATCTTGTCTTTAGTTTCTTAAATCTCATTGCTGAAATTTGCGCCATCATCTTCTGAATCTTCACTTTGCACATCGTCAATTTCTTCACCACCCTCGCTGTCAGAGTCAGACAAATTTTCTAAGAACTTTGCAACTTCTCTAGTGCATAATCTTCATGCCATTGCTACGTTGAAAATGCTTTAATTTTATTTTATTTTATTGAGAATTATATACACACATACAGTAAAAAATTTTAACACAGTTGCAGTACAATGTTGTGTTTAGGTTCAGAGCACCACATTATACAGCAATAGGAAGTGTGGAGATATGCTTATGATATATATTTAAGGGTTTTTGCAGTCAAGAGCAACGGTTTTTAAACAATTTGAGCAGAGATAGCATGATTAAATTTGAAGATGGTCTTTACTGTTTCAGTATTTCATGAGTTGGGATTTTTAATGTAGTGTGGAGAGCAGGTCGTCGTCGTCGTTTGAAGGGTATCCACTCCAGGTCAGACACAAACAGGACTGAGGCCGAGAGTTTATCATTTTACTACCCCAGACTGCTGCACTGCCTGAATCAGATGATGGCAGTGGTGTCAATAAGCCAGCATCGAGTTTCGTCATCCAAAACCGTCAGACCTCGTACTCCATGTGGTGCCCGATGTATAGAGCATGCTGTTAGAACATGGTCTGCGGTTTGTTCAGAGGCGCCACACTCGCAATTCGGTGAAGGAGCGAGATCCCATTTGTGCATGGACGAATGGAATCCCCCAACACCAGTCCGCAGGCGGTTGAGCTTAACCCAAGCTGCGCGGGGTAAGCCCATCTTAACAGACCTGGCACCGGTCTCGGGCACAAACGCACGGAGCCTGGAAGCATTTTCACAGTACTCCGTTTTCCATTTGTGGTTTGTCCATTCAGAAGGGCGGATACCAAGTCTGGCAAGGTTGTTCGAAAGATTTAGCGCAGCTGGCACAAACGAGTGTCTGGATCTTAGTCTCACTTGGCGAGTATCTGAGGACCCACTTAAAAGACCATACAAGATATGATCAGAGTCCAGAGATCCACAATGAGCCAAGGAAACTGTTGCTCCCATTCGGCGAAGCTCAGCTGGCTGGATGCCTGAGAGTGCAGGTAGGTGGTCCGTTGGAGTGGGACGCAGGTATCCAGTGACTATGCGCAAAGCGTCGTTCAAGACACTATCAATGAGGCGAGTGTGAGCACTACGACACCAAACTGGCGCACAGTACTGAGCTGTTGATTAGACTAGAGACAAGGTGGCTATGCGTAGTGTTTTAGCACTACACCCCATTCCGAGCCCACAAGTCGCCTCAGCAGTGTGACGCGCGAGGATAGTTTTTTGCGCAATGCCACTAGATGATGACCAAACATGAGCGATCTGTCCAGTTTTATCCCAAGATAAGTAGGGATTGGACAGAATGGTAAAAGTCTACCGTTGTTGCAGACCTTTAGCTCACATTTGGCAACTCGGTTATTTAAGTGAAAGGCTTTTGTCACAGTCTTAGTGTGACTGAGCTTCAATCTCCAATTCTGGAGATACACTGAAATTAATACACCTACCATCTGGGCCAATTTAGTAGCAGTAGAGCAAGTAAGAAAATATATTTAGTAGAAAATTTGTTATAGGGGGTTAAACTTTGGGGAGTTTCTCTTAGTAGTAATAGAAAAAGATAGTACAAGGGAAATTACTCGATTACGCGATCTGGGTCAAGTTTTCGGACGAATATTTAAAATTTTGTTTTAACACGTTAAGTGCCGCGTGTATATCGCGCGCGCATACTGGCTGGTGCCGGCCATTTCTGTCTGCGGTTTTCCAGTGCGTTTATTTCGTATGCGTAACTTCTTGTTTTAGTTCCGACGAGAAAAGCAAGCAAAATTGATATACTGCTATTTCTAGAAGAAAATTACACACATAGAACATAAACCAGTTTTTATTCAAACTTTCAGCAAAATGATTTGCGCGAATGGTACACGGAGAAGCAAGTCTTTGGGCAAAGGGGAACTTTGCACTTTTTGCAAAACACTCTTGTGTCTTTTCTAATGCCGTTTTTTTGGCAAACTCTGCAGCGTCTCTGGGGGAACTTTTTTTTGTCAGTTGCAGGGAAGACTGCTTGCTGATGACGTTGAAAGCCACCTCTCAATCTTTCAAGAGTCATTTCTCGGAACTTTTGCAGGTGGCGCCTCATCATCGCTAGAACTAGAAGAATCGTAATTTGAAATTTGGCAAAGTTTTTCAATCACTTTCAGGTGGAAGGAGCGTAAGTTCAACTTTGCTTGAGGGTTTTTTGCTTTGTATATTACGAAGCTGTTCCAAAGGCTTACTTCCAAAAGATAAAAGAACACCTTTTTTGGCCATTTCATCGTTTTTCTTGTAAATGGATAGTAGGATATCATCTGATCCAGGCGGTCAACTCCTGACATATACTGATTGTACTCAATAATACACAGTGGCTTCATTATTTGTTCTGTTTCACCATGGCCCCTCTTTTTTCTTCTGGTAATTGCAGCAAGACTTCCATCATGTTTGGTACTTAGTGCCGTCACAACTCTTTTATCCTTCCAGGCCAACACCATTACCCTGCCATTATCTCTGGAAATACAATCTCCTGCCTTCATTTTAGGGTTTCCGGACTTCGCGCTTCGAATTTCAGAAGGCTCTCCTCGGTGTGATCGTAGTGTCCCCACGGTATGCACTTTGTCAGCTAGCAGCTCTTCACTCAGCTCAACACTATTGTAAAAATTGTCCATGTAGAGGAAATGCCCGGAACGAAGACATGTGTCAGCTAATAAGCCGGTAACAGTTTCTCTCAGGCGTTTTCCTTTTCCATGGTAAATATCCATATTCCAGCAGTAGCCGGAATTGGAATCAGCGAGAATGTACGCTTTTATGCCATACTTTGTTGGTTTATCTTTGTTGTAAACCCTGAAAGATAATCGACCCCTCCATTTCAACATCCCCTCATCGATTGATATTTGCTCTCCCGGATTATACAACGTACGCCAATTTTCGACGATTTTATCGTGAATTGGTCTCAGTTTGTACAATTTGTCAGTTGAGTCGGATGGCCTGGCTGCATTATCATTGAAGTGCAAAAACTTCAAGATGTTTTGGTACCTATTTCGAGACATAGTTTGACCAAAAAATGGAGTGTAAAAAAGTGGATTTTTGCTCCAGTAATCTGACAAGTGGCCTCTTTTGTCAAGTATTCCAGTAAGGAGCGTCAAACCAAGAAATATTTTCAGCTCCGGGAGAGTCAAGGGCTTCCAATCATGGGCTCTGGAATGTGTTGGCAAAGTTCCAGCTGTTGAAGAAAAGAATTGGTCGGCGTAACGATTAGTTTCTTCAACTACTATGCCAAGAACGTCATCGTTTATTATCAGCTGAAAATATTCTAGAAAATTCTCCGGATCTGATACCTCAGCCAGAGCGGTTGGGCCAGGGTTTCCCGTAAAACCGATACGCTGTGGTTGCCTTGTAGCTGGGCACCATACATAATTGTTTCCTCCTCTTACTTGCGTTCTTCTGCCACCACAACCACTTTGCGCAGCCTGTGACGTACTAGGTGCATCATCTGTGTCACTACTCTCATCAGAAATATTCATGTCATCACTATCTTCAGCATCGCTTTCGTTTTCTAACATACTTTCATCTGAATCAGAGTTTAAAACTAGTTCTTGAGCTTCACTTACACGTAGAAATTTGCCTGCCATGTTGCTGTTATAACGGTTGAAAAGTTATGAAAATGGTTGTTTCAAAGAGCAACTCCAACCCTAGAGCGCTCCTCTAAGTTCTTCTCTCTTCTATTCTCTAATCACTTCTCTAAGCCATCCTCGTGCAAACACACACGCAGACATTCAGGAAACCGTGTCTAGACTTATAACGACGGTAAATTACGTCGAATCCAGCGATTTGGCAGTTAACCGATGGCATTTACCGAACGACGTAGATTTACGTCATAAAGCACTCTGCGCAAAAAACTCGACGACGTTAATCTACGTCACACGGCACTTAACGTGTTAATTTTGTAGAGCTCTTCGTTTAAGAGAGAGTGGGGGATGGTGGTGGTGTAATGAGGAATATTGTATTGTATTTGGAAGAGATAGAGGCGTATTAGGGAGGCTATTTTAGTTATTAATATGTGTGGTGTTCCGGTTCTGTTAGTGTAATTATGGAGGAGTATATCTTTTGTAAAGTTGAAGGGTTTTTTTAGAGTTTGCGAAAGTAGGGATTCTAAAGCAGAAGTCAGTTGTGTGGTGTGGGGGGAATCGAAAAATAAAAGGTGGGATAATCAAGAGAAGAGGAGCATAATTTACAGAGGAGGTTATTGGGATTGCATGGGGTAATTTTGTGTTTCTGGAAGAAAGATCCTCAAGTGTAGTCTTTATAGGCTGTTCTGAAAGATATTTCTTTTTCCAGATTTGAGAAGAAAGAGGGACGTGGTTTGAAAAGTGTTAGACGGGGCCAGGTATAAGGAATAGTGGTATTTGTTATGGAAGAGGTCTTGGGTCAGGTTTAAGGAGGATTTGATATAGAGATTTGAAGTTAAGTTTATTTAGCAGCTCTGATGGGATTGAATTTTTCTGAAAAATGTTTAGGATTTTTGAATATAGTGGATTGGGTTTAGAGCGGTAAGGTTGAGAGTTAGAAAATATTTCGGGTTTTATAGGTATAATTTTAGTTCCAAGATTATAGATCCCACATTTCATCCAAAAGTGTTTATGGGAGTTAGGGGATTGCAAAATGAGGATAAGTTTCCATAGATAGGCTGTTAAGGTTTTGAGTCCAATGGAGGGTAGGGCAATACCACTATCAGATTTAGATAAGTAAAGGGTTGATCTTTTGATAGGTTCAAGGGGCGAATAGTTCCATAAAAACTTAAAAAGTAGAGAGGTTGGAGATTAAATTTGTTTAGGAGTGGGTAGAATAATTCTGGAGAGGAATAGTATTTTGGGGAGGAAATGTTGATTGATGGAGATTAATTTGGAAAAGAGTGAGTCTTTAGGATTGAGGGTGGCAAGAGTAAAATAAGGGAGAGAGCAAATGAGGTCAACCCAATTTTTTGACAGATCTTCGTTTTGATAAGAGAAGTTAATTCCAAGAATTTTAGAAGATGAAAAAATTTTTTCTTGTGGGAAAGTAGAGCGAAAAAATGATAGTAGAACCCGTGAGTTAGAAATAATTGTGGTTTTAAATTGGTTGATTTTAAGTCCAGAGAAGAAAGAGAATTCTTCAATGATCTCATGGATTGGAGTGAAGGAGTCAGGAAAAGAAATAAAAAGAGCTAGGTTGTCAGCATAGTGGCTGACTTTGAGAGAAGTGATACCAAGGGAGATTCCTTGGATTTTAGTAGAGGAAAGTATTTTTTGGGTAAGGAGTTTTATGCCAATCAAAAATAGAAGCAGGCTAAGGGAACATTCTTGCCGTATGCCACACTTAACTGGAATAGGAGCGGAAAGAGTGCCGTTAAGATTAAGTTTGGCGGAGAGATTGGAAAGAAATATTTGGATCCAGCTTATAAGAGTAGCTGGTATTTGCAATTTGGCGGAAGTAGAGAGGATGAAGTCATATGATATGGAATCAAATGCTTTGTAGACGTCAATTTGGAGAATCGCTAGGGGTTGAGGAAAGTCATTGGTATAGTTAATAGCTGAAAGGATGTTTAGGTGATTATTGTAGATCTGTCGGTTTGGGAGGCCGCATTGTTGTTCATGAGAAATAATTGAGTTAAGGGTGGGCTTGAGTCCATTGGAAATTATTAAAGCTAAAATTTTATAGTCAGTGTTTAGAAGGGCGATAGGTTGCCAGTCTTTGACAGTTTCAGGGTTGGGTGTTTTGGGAATTGATTTCCTAAGGGCAAGGGATTGGGTGGGAATGAGTTGTTTAACATATTTATTTTATTTTGAGTCTGATTTATCAATAGAATTTACAGATTTGCAATCAATTTTTTATTTGTGGTATTTTTCCGGTACAAAAATTTAAAAACAGAAACAAAACAAAAAAATTACATTATTACCCAACTAGGTCTCGAGCGACCTTATAAATTTTTCTCCTCAAATCTTAAAAAAAATTTTAAGTAACAGCTTGACGGCAATAATGCAAGCATAAAAATAAATTATTTAATGTGTAAAAGGAATACTAGGAGTCACAAAACCATAACCATACAGTTCTTGAATTATAAGCGAACAAAAACGCGAATGGGTTTTTAGCGAATTGCCAGAAAAAAGAAACTCCTAAATTATTACGTAATAATATCAGTAAATAAGCAGCAAAGTCTGAGGAAGTTTTCATTATCTTGATTAATGTGTAATAATGTTCGTGTTAGTTATTGCATAGTAATATCAGTAATTTTATAAAAAATTCGCGGCACACTTTCAAACCGTTGGGGGCACGCTAGTGTGCCGCGGCACACAGTTTGGGAAACCCTGCTCCAGTAACTCAGATTTCAGCAAGACAAAAGCATTCAAGGAACTTTCAGCGAGAGAAAAAGTTTAAGCTTTAACAGATCACGCAATTTGGCCTTGTTAAATGCTTCACTTTCTGTTAATTCATAGCTTTCAAACAGTCTTGGACGTATGTGGCAAGATGCTAAGTCATTGATAAAAGCATCTCGGACAAAATTCAACAGATATACTTCTGCGGACACATTTCAGAAATTGCAATTTTTGCTCGAAACATGCAATACTTGCAGAAAGTCTTTTAACAATTCTCCTGGTTTATGTTTTCTTGTTGCAAGGGAGCGTTCGGAGTTTTAACAAAGCATTTCTTAAGTTTTGCTATTGCAATATCGTAAAAGTAACATCCTGCAATCGACTCATATACTTCACAGCTAACGTAGGCGCACAAAACCTACAGCTTGTTAGGTGCAGCAAATTCTTTACGTCGTGATGCGGCCAATATCCTTTGTATAAAATAGGTAAAAGTCTTTAATTACTGCTTGAAATACTTGGATGCGTTTTGAAAGTTAATATCAATGTCATGCCTCTTCTCTGACACGAACACGACATACATCGGTGTGTCAACAAGACATTTGATGACAAGAGTTCTGGAACATTTGAATTTCAACAAAATTTAAAAAGTATCAAGAGGTTACCATAAAAAATCATATTTTATTATGTGATTCCTGTTCGAACGTTAAATTTGATTAAAATGATTTTTCGATATTCCGCAAATGTAAATCAGAATTTCACACAAGAATACAGAAAGCGCTATTAATAAGAATCTCCAATCCTAATTTAAATTGCCAATTATATATTTATAAAATATATGAATTTTACTTAACAAATTCTTAAAAATCTGCTTGTTTTTTTATTTAGTGTAATTTAATTTATGTAATTTAATTTACCTCTAATGTGTTGACAATGTTTGGAGAAAATCTATCTTTGTCCCGTATAACACCGTATAAAATTATTTGGTCAGAATTTTATCAAAAAATATTTTGACTCTTTGTTTAAATTCAACTAAAGTCATGAAAGACAATTTTTTACAAAACCTGATGAGGACTTGAGTTATCCAAAAACGTTTATTTACTCTGTTTTGTTTCTTGTTTTTTTCTTGCTTTAATAAGTAAATAAATAAATTCAAAAGTTCTTAATCCAATATGGCTGCTTTCCATAACAATTTTATGACATAAAAAAAACCAAAGTTTTCTAAATAATTGCAACACAAAACGATTAAAATAATTGATGCTTAATGACCTAAACATATATTGTAAAAGTTTATAATTATTTTGCAACTTGCATAAAAGGAACATGAATTTATAAGTTTTTTTAAAAATAACACATTATAAGTATTTTATTTTTTATCTTTATGTTTATCCTCCTGACTTGCAGAAAAACGACGGAGGCGCTAATACATAGGGTAAGCAATTACCTCGACCTGCTTCCGAAGATGTCAACATATTGCTGTCTGCTTGTAATTTAATAGAGATATGATTGTAATTTAGAACTGTTTGCCGAGACCACCAAGCAGGGGAAAGTGTCGTAAAGTGTTTCCCAAGGACACAACAGAATGGCACGAATGGGTTTGAACCGAAACCATTTTGATCACTATTCCGGCGTGCTAACCACGCTGCTGACTTGATGTTTTTCTGTTATAAGAAGAGAAAACAGCTTAATTGTCATAAAAACAAGCATTTGAAACAGAATTTAAACAAAACATCAATATTTTTATTTTAAAATAACTAAAATCTATATTTTTTATACTTTTTGTTTTTCTTGTCAAAAATTAGCTTAATTTTTTTTTACACTAAATTTCTTTTTCTAAAATCAACGAAAGTTTAAACAGTAGTTATACTACTTGAGAATTTATTAATTGTCCCATTTGCTTAATTACGTCAATCAACTGAATTTTGATTACGTACGTGCAATTATTTTGTTTTATAATAACTCCAAGTTTTTGTATGTTACAGAAGAAGCAAGCATAAATCACTATCAAAAGATACCTTCTAAAAACAATGGTAAGCTCCGAGATATTAAAAATAGAATTAAAGTACGTATTTTATAGATGAATTTATTTTGGAAATAAAAAAGTATTGCTAAGGTGTTTAGTTTATAAAATTTTTTTAGTTTGAGTTTTTACCATGGTTACTTAATTAATCGAATCATTCATAACTGAAAATCGTTCCTTCGTAGTTTAAACAAATTTTTAGCGCGTTCTTCGTCGATTGCTATGGAATTCGGAAATGTTTATGTAAAAGTCAATAAACATATAAAAAACGAAAACTCTAATCTTTCAGTTGATGGAGAAGGTGAGTTTGTGGGTATTTAGAAACTCATCTTCAACAAACAATTTTGTTCGTTTCTTTATAAAAAATAAAAAAGCAAATTTTAAGTAATTACATCTTTACACAAGAAGATATTTGGCTAAATTTTTAAGATATAAATTTTTGGACCAATGAAATTTGTTGTTTATAATCATCTTGCCGCACTTAATTGGCGTAAGAGACACACTGCTAATTTAGGCCTACAACTTGAACATTCTTTCATTTGACACATTAATAAAAATAAATATGAAACACACAAAACCTTAAAAACAAATCTTAAATCATTATCACGTCAATGTTTTTGATAAGATATTTTATTAAAACCCATAAAATTTGAATGAAAATTTGTTTTTTTAAACATTATTTGATTAAAGTTATCCCCAATTTTATTACGCAATTAATCGAATTATTCATAACTGAAAACCTGCTCTTAGTAGTTTAAACAAATTTTTAGCGCGTCCTTCGTCCATTATTGTGGAATCCGGAAATGTTTATGCAAAAGTCGATAAACAAACCAAAAACAAAAACTCTGATCTTTCAGTTGACGGAGAAGGTGAGTTTATGGGTATTTAGAAACTCATGACCAACAAAAAAATTTGTTCGTTTCTTTATAAAAAATGAAAAAAGCAAATTCCAAGTAGTTACTTACCTCTTTAAACAAAAAGCTATTGCCTATGTTTACAAGATATAAATTTTTGGACCAATGCAATTTGTTGTTTGTAATCACCTTTTTAAGAGACAATGGAGCGCTCTGTTGTTTCTCCCATAACTACCATAAAAGTTGGAATTATTTTCAAATCAAATCGGAAGAAAATAAAAACTTACTATACACTTTCTGGTGCGCTTTCAAGTTGTCAGCCCGAGTAAATTTTTTACTACAATAACCACAAAAAACTGAAGTAGACTTCTCATGTACACTTTTAACATGACGTTGCATATCACGCTCTCTAGGAAATTGCTTCTTGCAAACATTACAAGCGGTTTAACACTAGAATAATCAAGAAACGCAAAAGCAGTCGTTTATACAAGCACAAAAAGTTGTTACACATCAAAAACTTTTGGGCATGTTTCTTTTGTTCGAAACTCAAGGTTTAACGTCACAACTTCGCTGCGGTGACAGCTGTCTTGCGCAAGAATGATTTTTACTGTTTTCTTTATTTAATATTTTAGAATTTTTACTATTTTCTTTATTTCATGAAAACAACTTCGCCGTCAATCTGGGAAAAATTTCAAAACTAATCCATAGGGTTTTCCAAACTTTAAGTTATCGAGATCTGACATCACTGTGGTAATCGAAGAAAGCTTCGATTTAATCTTCTTTTTTTAATCTTTTTCTTTAAATTTCGTTATTTAAAACTTTTACTTTTTACTGTTTTCTTTATTTAATATTTTAAGTTTTTAAGATCTTTTTTATTTTATAAAAACAGCTTCGCTTTCAATCTGGAAACATTCCGTAGGGTATTCTGTAGGGTACTTCAATCTGGAAACAATCTGAAAATATTCCGTATTCGACTATTCCGTAGGGTTTTCCAAACTTAAGGTTAACGAGATCTGACGTCACTGTGATATTCGAAGAAAACTTCGTTTTAATCTTTTTTATCTAATCTTTTTCTTTAAACGTTTTTATTAAAAACTTTAAATTTTTACTGTTTTCTTTATCTAATATTTTAAATTTTTAAGATCATTTTTATTTCATAAAAGCTTCGCTTTTAATCTGGGCAGGATAAAGTATTCGGTAGGGTTTTTCAAACTTAAGATCTGACGTCACCGCATCGCTGCGGTCATTGAAAAAAGCTTCGCTTTAATCTTCTTTATTTAATCTTTTTCTTTAAACTTTTTCATAAATACTTTTACTTTTTACTGTTTTCTTTATCTAATGTTTTAATAATTTTGATTATTTCCTTTTATTTAATATTTTAAATTTTTAAAATCATTTTTATTTAATTTTTTTAATGTTTTTATTTAATATTCTTAAAAACGCAAGGCTTTATTTAATATTTTTATTTAATATATTAAACTTTTAATCTTTATTTAATATTTTTTTTTAATATATTAAAATTTTAATCTTTTCTTTATTTAATATTTTAAATCTTTATGATCTTTTTATTTAATCTTTTTAATAATATCTTAATTTAATAGTTTTATTTAATATTTTTAAAATTTTTAAGTATTTTTTTTTATTTAATATTTTAAATAGTAATTAAAGACAGCTTTGCTGTCAACCTAAGCAAGAAGACAAGGGTTTGAAACCTAGGGTTTGCGAGATCTTTAGCAATGTTAATTTGTCTTAGGGTTCGAAACCTTGGATCAACAATGCACAGCGTTGACGTCGCGCGCTACAGGAAGTGCCTGCGCCTGCAGGCCCGAAACTGTTGCCAAAAGTCCTATTATATGCTATTGTCCAAAGATACTTCCAATCTTTAATTTGAAGTGAAAACCAATTTTTTGATTTACAGTTAATTTTTACGAAAAATATTTGGCCAGTTATTTTATAGTACAGTATGTCGTGTGTTTTTTACGTACAATTTGTGCTGGGCGTTAAGAAAATTCATTCACATTGTTATAAAAATTGTTGATCAACATAGTTTTTTTTTTACCATGCAAACATTCAAAATTTTTAACAAGTATCTTTAACCCATATTTTTAATATTTTTAAACAAGTGTTTTGCATATTAAAGGTGAACAAAACAAAACTCATTATTACAGTACATGCTCCAGAAGCAATGGTTAGTTAATAATGAAAAATAATCAAACGATAATTATTGCTATCTTTAATTAACTTTTTTAATAACTATATTAAATGGTAAACTTACGGAAAAGTAAAAAATATTTTACATGTTGTGTATTATAAAAGCATATTTTTGATTTGACTAAATTATTTTAATAGCAAAACTTTGATTAATTAAGAAAGTTTAGTCTTATCCGTTTGGTTTTACATGTACACAAAATGCATTTTTCGAATACCGTAATTTAGTTTTATTAAACCTGACTTGTCTGTAATTTGCAAGGCTTTATTAAAACCCTTCCAAAATAGAGTATTTGATTTGGTTGAATTAATAGCTTAAAAAATTAAAAATTATTCTGATAACCAAAAAAGATTCCTAAAAATATAATTAAAACCAAATTTCAAACGGCAATATACTTAAATAAGTTTGTTTGAATTATTAATATTTTAATTGACAAAAAGATCTTTAAACATAAACAAAATTTAATTTTTGAAAAATAGTTGGTTTTAATAACGTCAAAAAATATCTTTAAAACTGAAATTTAAACATCAAAATATTTACTTAATTTTCAAACTAATTTTTAGCTACACATTCAATGTCAAAAGTCCAAGAATCGGGACACACATATGCAGTTGTCAATAAAAAATATCAAAACTTAACCTCTGACGTTACGGTGATTGAGAGAGGTAATCTAATCATTTTCATTTGAAAATTTTAAACAAGTTTTTTAATTAATTTTTAACTCGTCCTGAAGCCAAAATTAAAACCTCAAACCTGTTCTACTTTTTTAAGGAAGATTGACAAGTTATATAAATCGTAAAAAATTGCTTGAACTTTTCATATCGGTCAAGCAGTGGTCTTTGCTTATTTGGTTAAAGAATTACAGCATTTGACTCTGAAGTTGAAAACATTAGTTTTATTTTAAGTTAGTCATACCGATATTTAAGTTTCTCATTTTTATTCACAGTATACCCTATTTTAGGTTCTGCATTAAAAAATAGAGTAAAAAAATTATCAAAAGTTCTTGTGTTGGTATCAGAGAGGATAATCGTCCTGAAGACTCCTAGTATTTCGGGCAGATAATTTTGGGGTCAAAGAATCATGAGACAAATTTTTGCTGTTATTTAATGAATTTTTTCCTGTGAAAAAACCAACATCGTTATGTAAAAAGTCAAAATGGAATAGAGAAAAAACAAAAAAAGTTATATACTTTGAATTGATTTTTTTTTTTTCAATCAATCTCAATCTTAATTTGTTTTCAATAATCAATTTCAATCAATTAATTTTTTTTTTTTTTGTCATCAAACAAGTTTACTCAGTGCAAAAAATAAAAAATACAAAAAACAACAAAAAATAAGTGAATAGAAAATAGTAAACAAATAGTAACAGAATAGAAATTAAAAGTGTTGTTTTATAACGGGGAAACTGCCAATGGAACTCCGCGGTCTTCGAGTCAAGCAGCCACTCTTAATCTAAAAAAATTAAATTCGAGGAAATAAGATCGAAAAAATTAAAATATTTGCTTAAATCTCTGTTAAGACCCGCACGCGAAGATGAACTTAAAATTTAGTTCCCTTAAAAATTACCTGAATCGACTCTTGTCATAAATTTATAATGAATATAACCTTAGAATTTGTTCGATTTAAAATATTGCAATGAGCACACTGTGTAATTATTTATATGTAATCCTTTCAAGTGAAATAAAAACACGCTTTTATTCTTTTTAGAAAGAAAAAATTTTTTTTCATCAATTTTAATTGAATTGTTTTTTGAAAACGGCTTTTTAGCCCTTTCCATGCCCCGGTCGAAATTCTGAGTTATTGTTCATGGCCCTCGTTTTGCTGACTCTACATATCCATCAAATTTTAAATAAATTTTTGAATAACATCCAGTAATTATCGGAGTCTGCTTTTTAGGAAAGTTATAAAAGTTATCGTTTGAAGAAAAATTTTCTATTTTTGATTTACGGACAATTGTTCAAAAATAACTGTTGGATTTGACAATTATTCAACTCAGCAGTTGTTTGAATCAATAATTGTTCGAATAATAACGTTATATGCAGTTGTCTCAAAATATCTACAATATATTTTACAAACGCTCGTTTTTCTTTTTCTATTGAAGATCTTAGCTTAACTCTAACTTTAACTCCTATTCTAACCTATTGTTTGTAAAATGTTGATTGTTTTCGAATAATTGTCGAGATAACAATATTGTCCGGATACAGTCATTTTCTAATGTCTATTTTTATGGGTAACTGTTAATATTTAATAAACTTAAAGTTATTTATTTATATTACTAACCATCAAAGATATAACTTTTTTGGTATTTTTATTTTTTATATGTTTCATCTTCAATTTTTTTACTATATTTGCGGCTGTTGCATTTCTTTTTTTACGATATTGTAGAGAAGTTAGCTAACATAAAATTAACGCTGCTGTAGCTTGACTTTTGTCTCAACAACCGCAATATATGGTTATATCATTTCAACGTTAAGACTTGGTAATTGAACTGCATTGTAATAAATTATACATTATTAACAATTTTTATACAAATAAAAAAAGTGATTGGTAAATTTAATAACATAAAAACTTTACAAGTAGAGGATTTTACTTTAATATTTGTTTATTTATAATTATGCAATAAATATTGTAAATTTAATATAGGCGTTTGAGCTGCCCGTAATTTCAGAAAAGTTAGTTTGAGGATTATAGTGTACGACAAATTGATTTCATGATCTAACTTTTTCAAAAAATTCTCGATTTAATTTTTTATCAAATCATGTCAGAAGCAAAAAAACTCAAATATACTGCTATATTGTAAAATGACTGGATCGACAGTACTCTGTATTTAAGATCTCGAGCTTTAGTTTTAAAAATTCTTTTTTTTTATTTAACAAAATTTTTATTGATTTTTTTATCCAAATCAATATGTACGCGTATATTAAATGAATTTTTATAAGCGTTTAATCATTTTAAAAATACTTTTAGTGAAGCGATTGTTGTAATTTGTTTGGTCATCAATACCCCTCAACAACTATTTTTTCGAAACATTCTAATACGTATATTGCTAACTAAGTAATTTTTAATTTCTTTTGCAGAATAATTCCGGATTGTAAGATTCTATCAACAAATAAACTTGTCGTATATTGCTTGATCCAACAAAGAAAAAGCCTCCTAAGACAATAGTCAAACCTGAATAATTCTTTTTTCTTGACAAAAATGATTAAACTGTCCTTTTACGATAATCAATTCGGTATACAAAACGTTTAGTGCAATTAATATAAAAATTTTTTCTTAAAGAATATGTAATCTTTTTTTGTAAATGAGTTTAGTAATAATTAATCAATGTATTGTATAGTTAGTTCACCTACTTCGTAAAATATTTCACACAAAAATGACTTAATTTTTAATAATGACGTTTTTGACATTTCAAGCCGTTTTAAATTTAATTTCATGGCTACTTTAACTGTCTTTTAAAAAGCTTTTGTTTATTTTTGTGATTTTAAATTTTTGAAGTAATGAAAAACCTTTTAAATGTATGAACATTCTAATAACTTTTTTTAAGTAAAGAAAATTTTCCGTAATTTTTTTTTCGAATACTGTTTGATTTTTTAATATTGAGATAAAAAAAACAAAAAGTAACATACAAATAGTTTCTGTAATTGCTTTTTGAAAGTATTTGATAAAGATTGGTTTTGATTTTACTGCAAATCTAGTATTCAACTTATGCAGTTTTGTCAATTTTTAAGTTACTATAACATTACAATATTATTGTAGAGTCAAAGCTTAACCTTATTGTTAAAATATTCCAGCATTTAAATAATAATCATTTGTTTGTTATTGTTTTTGTCAAATAATAATTTAACCATAGAGATTGAAATTCAAAATTTAAAAACGCAGAAGAATAGAGAAGTAGATGAAATCCAAAAGAAAAGCGTTTTAAATGTGATTTTAATTAACTTGTTTTGGGAGGAAACGAAATTAAATTTTTAATTATACACAAAATGAAACTAAATAAAATAGTAAAAAGTATATTTATACTTGTAAGATCATTGCATCTTGTTTTAATTTAAAAAACAAGCTTTTAGTTGACAATTACACAGGCTTTATATTAATAATCCTAAACAAATTCAGATTTAAATCAATAACTTTGTTTAAACAACATTTAACAGAAAATGTAAAATATTTTTGCAACAAAAACACAGAAAGTAATAGGCTTGTTATCACAATGTAATTATATTTTATACCAGCGGTGGGCAAACTATGGCTCAATAAGCCATTTTTTTCGGCCCACCAAGCATTGAATGTGAACGGTGTTACAAATAAAAATGAAAACCTGTTATTCTTTTGTTTTCTCTTCGGGTAAGTTTGAAGCACAAATTTAACGTTGTGAATTCTATTGCGGCTCTCAATTAAAATCAACTTCTAAATCCAGCCTTTGAGCTAAAACTTTCCCCACCCCTGTTTTACATATAACAATAACACTAAATACTTATAAAATGCATACATTGCTATAAAAAAATGGCATATCAAAAAAAAGATATGAGTGCAAGCTATTTAAAAAAAATAAATGAATAAAACTATCGAAAAGAAAGTCTTTGATATTTACATAAAATATGTTGTTTCATCTAATCATCAAATTGGCAGAGGCAAGCCACTCTTCTGTTTACCCGATGTTTTTTATCTTTTTTGCAGAAACACCTAATTTACAAAGTAAAAAAAATATATCCATCTAGGTTTTTTTATTCGATTAATTATGAAAACTAGGGCGGAATAATCACTTGATAATTGTCTTAATTATTGACCTGCATTTCAGGACATTATTGAAATCCAAGTTGATTACAAATATAGAAAGATTGAAATTGAACACTATATATTGTAGAAGTATTATCGCGGTCAATATCACCAATGTTGCGAAATTTAAGTCTAGAAGTATTATTGCGGTTATTTTAACCAATAGGTAATTTGTATGCAATCAAAAATATTTTTTCAAATTTTCAACTTTTTATTATTTGTGCTATAAGTTGTTTAAATCGTAAAAAACTTTCTTCTTTTATTTTTTTTATTATATACGAGATGTCATTTTACCAGTGCGCTTTTTAAAGTTTATTCAATATCTACTAGCATTTATTTTTGCTCCTACGTGGAATACTCGTGTTGAGTTTTCATTTCAATGCTATTTCCTGATTTAGAAAAACGCACTTTGAATTCTCATTTTTGTGAATCTGTCATATTGTTGGAAAACAAACACTGCGTTCTAAGTTACGGGTGCATTCAATAAGTTTCCAGACTTTTTTGGTATGGACACTTTTATTAACCGTACACACAAAAAACTCTAGTCCCCTTCAAGGTATTCTCCTCCGACATCAATGCACTTGTTGTACCGTTCCAACAACTTCTGGAAAGCCCCCTGGAAGTCTTCTTGTGTGAGCGTGTTTAGGACCCTCGTCACAGCCTCTTTCATGTCCTCAATTGTGGAATAACGATTGTTTCTGAGGTTTTCCTTGAGCTTTGGGAATAGCCAAAAGTCGCAGGGAGCAAGGTCCGGGCTGTAGGGAGGATGGGGAACCGTCTTGATGCCCATCTGGGTCAAATAGTCTGTGACGAGGATGGATTTGTGGACTGGGGCATTGTCCTGATGGAAATGCCACTGACCTGATTCGAAGAGTTCTGGCCCTCGATTTTGTGTACAGCTCCCACACTGACATTAAACTGTGCGCTTAGTGTCTCTATAAAAACACGACGGTCCCTATTCATGAAATCGTTTATTTGGCCAATCATCTCTGATGTTCTGACTTCCCTACTCCTCCCACATCTCTCATCATCCCTCAAGGACTCCCTGCCTTCCTTGAATCTCTTGTGCCACTGAAAAACTGATGATCGATTCATGCAAGATGGTCCATAAGCAGTCTGAAGCATACCATACGTTTCCGTGGCAGTTTTTCCAAGTTTAAAACAGAACTTGATCGCATATCGTTCTTCTAATGTGTCCTCACGTCCAGATTGCATTTTTGAAATTCACCAGCTGTGACAATCAGGATTTAGTAAGGTGTACTCTAATTCCTACTGTAGCTATAAATTTGCACCTAAACAAGAAAAAATTGGTCAATCATCTCATAAGGAGTATAGTAACAAAATACTGAAATATCTCGAGTTTACGGCAATTATAAATGCCTGTACAAAAAAAGTCTGGAAACTTATTGAATGCACCGTATTAAGTAGAATTCCGTGTATCTTCGACTTGAACAAATTTTATTGTATTAATTTTCGACCATTTTTGACATTTTCGTTGTTTATTGCGATTTTTTTGTTTTGAATATTTTTGGATAATAGCCCGCAGGAGCGACAAACTTTGATTACCCTGATTATTTTAGTTTATGATTTTCGCCCAGCAAAATATTTGCATTGAAATACAGTAACTATTACTAATTTTTTGGTGTTGAAAAAATATAGAAGACTTGAGGTAAATGTGAAATGGTAAAGGGAAGAAGTATGGCTAAACAATTCTTACTTGAATGACTTCAAGATTAGAAGAACGATGGAGAAGATGAGTCAGCAATGATTTGATTAGCCATCGATCTTTTCAGAGGTAATTGTTTAGGGAAGAAGTAGGGCTAAACAGTTCTTACTTGAATGACCTCAGGAGTAGAAGGGCGATGGAGTAGATGAGCCAGCAATAATTTGATTAGTCATCAATCTTCTCAGAGGAAATGTAAACAAAGGTTTACATAACATTAATCGTCGCAATATATTGCCTTGCTTGATGTGTGGTATAAAGAATATTTTCAGCAATTAGTCAAAAGCTCAAGAGTCGAAATTGATTTTACAAGCTTATAGTATACATGGATATAAAACAAGCAATTTTTTTCTCTTAACAGATGAAAACAGAGAAAATATTATTCCTTGATTTTGGCTTTATACCAATGTCATACTTCATTTACAATGTAATTTTAAACCGCATAAATTTATAGTTAAATTTCCGTTTTTCAATAGTTTTAATTTTGTTATGACATAATCGTTTCATGGCCAAGTAGTTATTTAATCGGTACACCATATTCCTGTTAACTTAATTTATTTGATTAGTATGTTCTTTTAATTCTGAGCGCAGAGTATACTTTGTATAATATTTGCGCCTTTTCTTTTTTTCTTTTATTTCTCTTCTCTCGAGGGTTTAATGGATATTTTAGTTGATGCGATACTTCTAACTACGTAATCCGGTCGCTGTCGCAATCTTATGATTGGCTATTGTAAATTATGACCGTTGGTAAACTTTATTTTAATTCTCAATTGGTAAATGTCTTACACTTCTTGTAATTTCTACCGTAATCTGGAGTCACGTGACGTGATCTTATATATAAATGCATCTTATATATAAACACATTTTGTTTTCATTTTATGCCAGTCAAAATTCTTGTCAATCATCCTGGTTAAAATTCTAGTGAGAAGTCGTTGGAATTGTTTTGCGCTTGTGTGAACGTAGTTGTTCTATAGAAAGATAAAATTGCCAAACTTTTGTGGCAGTTGATCTATTAAACATGCTGCAATGTTAGCCATCGGGATGCTAATTATTCTAATAGTTTGTCTGTACAAAATTGTGAGCGATTATTTGCGGTTGTTGGCGCTCAAATCGTTTTGAAGTTTGGTGAAGCTTGGGAGCCACATTTATTGAATTGATCAAGTTTGTAAATTTTGTAAATATATTCTTTGTAATTAGAACATTGTTTTCTGAGAAATCAATTTTTATTTTACCAAAACCTACTGTTAAAGGTTCTTCAATCTCGCGGCAAACTACTGTATTTCTTGTGCCGAAATAAATAAGATTTGATACAGCTTTACTTCAGCGTGGGTATTGGGCTACCTAGTTAAAATGGTATTTTTCAATTTCGAAGTAAAATTGTGACAACTAAAAGTTTGTAAATTTTTAGAGTTATTTTTTATATGTTACAAATCTAAAGAAGTATTGATGACATAGGAACAAGCATTTCAGAAAACATCCAAATATGCATTTAAGCATATTACTTTGCTCCACATACAAACTAGTTATTAAATTTGAATGCAAAATAATGATTTACAGTGAGTTTTCCTATAAGTCGTAATGAAAAAAAAATTAATACTTCACTTATTTATTTTTTACTGTTATTATGTTTGTAGTTTCAAAACTACACTATATTTTACAAAATGCAATCTGAGCGTTTATAACTGTTTCAAAAACATGTGCAAGCAGAAATCTAATTTAAAAAAAAATCTGAAAGTCAATTCAAGAACAACATGTTATGTTGTTCTCTAAGATGGTTTATTTAAACTATTTTTGTGCTGTGCAACCTTTTCAAAGTAAGAGCAAAATTTAATTATTGCTTTTTCACCAAATTGCAAAAAGTATATTGCAAAAGGTATTTTCAATTTATTTACAATTTATTATTGATTCACCGTGTAACACAAAATTTGTTTTCCTGTTAAAACCATATTTTTTTTTATCTTATGGTATGAATAAATAGAAATGGGTATTCACAAAGTTCAAACTTCGGTTTTGAGTTCAATAGATCACTTTGTTGGATTTTTTGCTAATTTGCATTTATAGTTTAAAAATTTTTTCGCAGTACCTGCATTGAAACGATATAATTAACATATTATTAATGTTATTGTCACTTTTGAATGTGTTACAGTAACAATATAAAACATTTCAGAGTTGGCTATAAAAATATAGCTTAATTAAATTGGGAACAATTAAGCAAGAAGGGGGCGGGGCAGCGGCTGAAAATGCTAAACATGGTAGCCTATGGCAATTTTACCAACGCTGAATGTTGATTAAAAGTATTCCAAGAGAGAATGTTGCAACCTATTACAAAACTAACTGAGGTGATTAAACAATATAAACGAAATTAAAACCATCATACATCACAACTTTACTAAAAAGAAGTTTTCTTGCGTGACTGCCGATTGTACGTCAGCTCGCTTTCACGCACAAGGTTTCAAATGTAGTCTCCCATCATACTTTCATTATACTGGCCTTTATAGCGTTTTTCAAACGATTTGACATCTTGATGAAATCTTTCGCCTTACTCTTCCGAATAATCACCCATGTTATCCTTGAATTCATCGATATGAGAGTGCAGAACATGGAGCTTTAGCGACATTCTGCAACCCATTTTCTCATATGCATCCACAAGTTCCTCCACAATATTTCTGAAGCTATCTGCCTTGTGATTTCCGAGGAAACCTTCAACCACAGAAACAAAACTTTTCCAAGCTCTCCTCTCAACTGCAGAGAGTTTCTCAGAAAAACTGTCGGACTTCATAAGTCGCTTCACTTGAGGACCCACAAATATTCCAGCTTTGACCTTTGCCTCAGATAACTTCGGGAACAACTCTTGAATGTGCTTAAATGCATCACTTTCTGGGTTTAACTTCTTTACAAACTGCTTGATGAGGCCCAGTTTGATGTGGAGAGGTGGCAGAAGCACTTTTTTTGGTTTTACCAACGGTGTATGCTTTACGTTGTGAGTTTCAATATCATAACTAGACCTGGGAGGCCAATTTTTCTTGTTGTAGTAAAAGTTTGTATTTCTGCTATCCCAGAGACAGAGATAGCAAGGGAACTTAGTAAAACCTTGTTGAAGCCCCATTAAAAATGCCACCATTTTGAAGTAGCCAATGACCTCCCAATTGTATTGGTCATACCGGAGAGCGCTTAGCAGCATTTTGACGTTCTCGTAATTTTCTTTCATCTGCACTAAATGAGCCAAAGGAATGGAGGGGCACTTGTTTGTGTTGTGAAGTAAAACAGCTTTGAGACTTTTTGATGAGCTGTCGATAAAGAGTCGCCAATGTGAAGTATTGCAGGGAATCCCTATAGCTTAGAAAAGACCTCTTATATCATAGCAATAGCACAAGCTCTTACTAAAAGAGAAAAACGTTGAAAAACCACGATGCTTGTTCCTCTGGGAAGTAATGCGGACGCCTTCATCAAGTAAATCCCATTGCTTCAATCTGGATATTAAAAGCTCGGCATTAGACTTTGTCAGTGCCATCTCTCGAATAAGATCATTGATATCTTTTTGATTAGGGTAATAAGGACACCTTTCATCCCCAACTCGACGTCGACGACAAACAACAGATGATGATGATGATGGCGCACCTTCCTCCTTTTTGGAATCCTCAGAACTTGTCTCTGCAGGATAAGGTTAATCTCTTCTGGGTGGCTGTGACACAGGCAAGTCGGTGGTGTTATGAGGAACAGGGGCAATAGATGATGAAATGTTAGGATACTCAATTGGAGGTGCATTATTTCCCTTTCTTCGTTTTGTTGGATCCACCATGCAGAAGTAACAATCAGTATAATGATTTGAAGGCTCACGCCAGATACGGAAAATAGCGAAACGCATAGCTCTTTTTTCTCCTCTAAGCCAACCTTCAAGAGTGCGACGACAGTAGTCACAGATGACATGTGGTGCCCATCGTTTATCTTGATCACGGACTGGCATTCCGAAGTAATGAAGATAGGCTTCCGCTGCACGAATGCAGTTGCTCAAACAGTGTTTTTTTGCTCTTTTGGCAAAAACTTCACCACATACATAGCAGAAGGAATCGGCTGAATATTGACAACCACGGGCAGTCATTGCACAGTTTTTCAAGATTATATTATAATTAATGAAAACAACTTAACTTATAACTCTAAAAATATGAGTTTATTAGCTGTATTAAACAAATCTACGTAACGAAAACAGTTGAAATAATGAATAAATATATGAAACTCAACAAATTGATGTATTCTTTACGAACCCGAAGTTTCAAAACAATAATAGCTATTTTCCGGTGTTTTCAAGCATAGTAAATCAGAAACTGGAGGTTATTTCCAAGAAACAAAAAAAATTTTTTTTTTTTGTTACGCGGTGTTATAAATAAGGTCTTCACAATTTTTTACGTGGGTTTGCCACGTTGTTGTTTATTTACATTTTATCAATATTATTTAAGCAATGCAAATGAACGTACAAATGAAAACAGTTATAAAACACTATTTTTTAAAACCTGTATTGAGTTTCATATTTTCACAAGATACAGTTTTTTGGAAGCATAATTGGTCATTTGTTAAGTTAGGAAATGTGTCTATGAGCTGCTGAGCTATTGTTCTCCAAAGCGTTTACGATATATATATATACATACAAAGATAAGTGTTATCAATTTAGCTTTAACAGTACTCGATGATGAGGATCAGAGTAAAATTTATTAATTAAATTAAAACACTACACATAAATTTTTTATTTAAAAACCGCAACAGGCTGTTTCGCCAAAAAAATGGCTCATCAGGCGATTATCTTATTTAAATAGAATTGATTGAAATGATTATCTTCTTCAAATAGAATTCTATTTGAATAAGATAATCGGCTGATGAGTCGTTTTTTTGGCGAAATAGCCTGTTGCGGTTTTTAAATAAAAATTTTATGTGTAGTGTTTTAATTTAATTAATATATTTATATAAACGTATATAACGTAAGCACTGTAGGAATTCTATTTGAATAACTCCAGGGCACTTAGTTCCTGGTCATATATTAATTACTTAACCCAGGTATATGAGCCAAAATAGAACAATATTATAATTTATTTTATCTTTATATTTATCCTCCTGAGTCAAATAAAAGTGTCGAGGCGTAATCGGCAAACAATCACCCCGACCTGCTTTTAGAGATGCCAAGATATTGATATACGATTGAAGTTTGTTCCTTTTTATATTTGTTTCCAATTTTTATTTAGATATAAATGTAGCTGTAAGAATTGGCTGACATAACGTTTTCGCCTTTAATTTTTTAATCTCAGTACAATCGTATTTAACAAAATTAATATTTATTCCGTTTGTAAATTTTTATATTGTTTTTGCTTTGTCGCGAGATGATAAAATAAAAACTTTTGTCTAAAATTGTAGTTTTGCGAATATAACAAAATATGCTGATATTGAATTTATCTATATTTTTTTGGCATATTTTTTTTTACTCTAACGGCACATCTTGGTCGAGTGGATTCGTTGTTCTCCACCAGAAAACTGTCATCAAAAAAGGTTAATAAAATGTGATAAAGGAAAAGAAATTCAATTTGCACCAGCGCAAAGAAATGATTATTTATATCAAATAACTATTGCAAGCGATTGTAATGAAACTTTCATCGGACACAATAAACAGGATTGGAAAAATAAAACACAAGTAAGAACTGCTAATATACAAATAACACACAAATAATTTTTTGTTTCTTGTTTTTTTCTCCCGTAAAAAGAATTTTTAAGTAAACATGTTAGAAAGTTTATCAACATGTTGTTCTGATAGAAAAAAGTATAATACTTATTCAAATTTATTTGAAAGTTTTTTGACTATTTATTATAAAATTCACAAAAGTAAAAGCAACAAAATTCTTGCAAGTAAAGCAAGAACATTATTGTTACGATAGTTTTTTAATCACAAGCGGTAGAAATAAATCTTTTTTAATTATGAAAAAAACAACTTATGTTTAAGTTATATGTATCATTACTCAGCAAGTTTTTGTGCAAATTTAAGTTTTGTAATTGGCCTTGTACAAACTTTTGCTAAAAAATGCAACTAAAAAATTTCCCGACATTTGCATGTTGTTACCCAGAGCGACGTTTTTATTTGACTACGAGAAGTTTGTCAGCCTATACTTGAATCAGTTAAAACAGTATTTTTCAAAGGGTGTGTTGCGAGACTTTACTGTGTCGCGAAATGGGCTCCGGTGCGCTATTAAAATATATTCTTTAGTTTCTTATACTTTATTTAAATTAAAAATGAAATAATGAGTAAATTTGTAAAAAGTGAAAATAAAAAGACTTCTTTTTGCAGAAGAGAAGCTAAGAATGGCTTTGTCCAAGTGAAGACCTTTATTTTAGAGGACATAACTTTTTAGAGACGAAAATCAAGAAACCCGAGATAGAATCAAAGTGAAGACTATTTTTATAAAGAACACTGCTTTTTAGAAACGAATTATCTTCTTTTAACGTTTGTATTGTGGTATGCCGAAATAAAACTAATTTTTTTTTCTTCTTTTTTTTTAAATTAAGAAATCTTTCTTTTTTTTGAATTAATTTTGTTTTTGTTTTTTTGAAATATATTGTTTGTCAATTAATGAAAAGATTTCATTTAGTAAAATGTTTCGCACGATTTAAAAGATTTGGTAAATACAGGGTATTTCATTAAAAAATGGACACATTTTATAATTAAATGGACACATTTCACAAATAAATGAACACATCTCATAAATCAATGGATATATTTTATAAATAAATGGACACATTTTACAAATAAATGGGCATATTTCACAAATAAATGGACACATTTTACAAATAAATGGACAAAAAATAAAAAATTAAAAATCAAACTTAAGTAGTTTAAAAACATAAGTAATTATACAGTAATGTATTACTGTATGTACATTAAAAGTTATTCTTTCAATTGTTGATTTCATCCCAAAGATTTTTCAAGGCAAAGTTCAAATTCCTTCTCCATCTTTGCAATCACTGATTCTTCTAGCTGATTAAATTCGCCAATCTCTCTATCAATATGGCAAAAAAGTTCTTGCATTTTGGCTTTCGGCCTAAAATTATTACACTTGGATTTAATATACCCAAATACATTCTCAATTGGATTGAATTGTGCAGAATATGGAGGCAAAAATTTTACAGTAACCTCATTTCGGGTCAACAATTCTCTGATTGGAGCAATTTTATGAATGCTAGCATTGCCATAATTAAAACGTCTTCTTCTTTTAGGTTTCTTGAACTTACATTAATAATAAATTGTTTGAAAACAATTCCATTACACGCACCGACAATTGTCTTGGAATAAATGATCCCATTAGCCGCTAAAATTGAGCATAACGACACATTTCTTCCACAATTACTAATGTTGTAATCAACGGCATCTCTATTGGGCATATTATGCCCATATTTATTGGACGTGTGCAAGTTGAAGTCACTTTCATCTAAGAATAAAATTCTGTGGTCAAACAATACTTCCATTTCAGATGCAAATCTTGACACCTTTGTCCTATGCTCATCACTCAATACAATATTAGGACGTTTTTTAGTCCTTTTTCTTGTTAGTCCCGATGCTGCAACTGCTCTATTACAACAGTTGACAGTGACATAGAAACACCCTTTTCTTCGAAGCTATTTTTCAGGGCAACCTGTGTAAGGCTATTATCGCGTCACACCTCAAGTCTTAAGTATGTCAAGAGTTCACTTTTCTATTTCAATTTTCCCTCTCTTCTTTTTCCCATCATTAAAAGTTATTCTTGGCCGAATTTCTCTAATTTTATTGATTAGATCATAGATTCTAGACCTAAAAAGCCCTGTAAGACTACAAAGCTTTCAAATTTGTTTGGTTTTATAATAGTTTCTTATCATTTCGAAAAATTGTGGAGTCAGATTTCCGTGTTTCTTTCTCTCTTGGTTGCTAGATATTTAGGATTAAAATTTTGCTTTTTAACTCTAACACTGTACATCAATAATTAGTCAGTATACGGGCGTACTATTACAATTATGTGCAAGGTTTTTGAAAATAAAGAGCGATTTTTACATGTACTTGTAGTACGTAACAAATATTGCTTCAAGTACTGTAATCAGAATACACTGTAATAAGTGCAAAACAACAAAGAAAGGAAGGAGTTAAAGTAAATCTCGAAATATTTCATCAAGTAAGGCAAAACATTTGATCTACTAAAGCGGCTATATAAAGAAAAAACAGAGCTGCTTGAAATTGCAAATTTGAGTCTTCCAGCTAGTAATTTCAAATTTGCAATTTTTTATTTTTCGTCTATTAATTTTTGAAATGTGTCCATTTATTTGTGAAATGTGTCCATATATTTGTGAAATATGTCCATTTATTTGTTAAATGTGTCCATTTATTTGTGAAATGTGTCCATTTATTTGTGAAATATGTGCATTTTTTAGAGAAATACCCTGTCGTATGATCAAAAGTTCATATACCTGTGATATTGATCAAATACCCTGTCGTATGATGAAAAGTCGAATGATCGCAAGTTTAAAAAAACACTGAGTTAAAATGTTGAGTGTTTATCTGAAATATTGTATTTTTTCATTTTTTCAGGTTCTTCAACCATGTCAAGGCAACTGTTGTGATTCTACACAAATTTTGATTTTCTTTTGCAAAAATAATCCAGCATGTAAACGAACTCAATATTTTTGTTGTTTCAATGAGCATACATGTACAAGAGTGAGGAATATAACAGGATCACTAACTCAATGTTCAGTGGAATAAAAAAAACCAACAGTTATTTGTGTAGATCCAAGTACGGGTAAAATAAGTTACCAAGAATATTAGCAAATATGAAGTTTTTATTTATAAAAATTTACGTTCAAGTAAGTTAATGTTTGAATAAAGTTGCTTTACAAATCTTTTTTTTGCTATTTCGTGAAATGTCTACAAGCTACGGCAAAATAGCACATTGCGCAAGGCACATTTATCAACTTAACCTCACAGCCTGACTATGGTTTTGGTTTTAAACTGTTATCAGAGAAAGTTTGGGTGTACTACGTATCTTTTCATGCATCTGGTTATTAACGTGTGTGATGCGCAATGCCGCATTTTAGGCAAAGTTAAGTGCTGATAAGGGCTAGAAGCCTTAAAAATGTGTTAATATAGTGATAAAAAGTATATTTTTGTCAAAATTAATTTCTTTTTTTACGAATTTTAAGCATTTACTATGCAAATAAACAAAAAATATTTTTTTAAATAAATACGTAAGAGTTTCAGTAAATTTACGCATAGAAAAAAGCGTTAATGTTATATCAGAAAGCATATAATAAACTAAACATTTTAGCTTAAGAAAAGCATTTTGATATATACAACAATAAAATACATATCTATTTTAATATTTTAAGTATCTGCTGCCATAATACTTTGAAACAAAATTAAAGTAATCTCAATTCTTTTTTGTTTTTTATCTCAACAAAATTATTTTCTTAAAAATATCGTAACAAAAACATTTTATACAGGAAATCATTCTTACAATTGCAATAGAACTAACTTTGGAAAAATAACTAAAACAACAAAAAATCAGTTTTGTAATGCACACGCTTGTCTAAACTGGTCAACATGAAGAGAAGTGACTGCTTTCTCTGTATCTGGTGGTAATGAAACAAAAATGTTAAATTCAACATGTATGTATAACGGATCATTGTCAACTTTATGTCAAGGTAAGTTTCAATAGTTAAATTAATTTTAGTCTAAACTGGTCGATTGTAGAAAGTGAATTATCAACATAATAAATAACTGTTGTTTTAAAAGGTCATACTTTGATCTTGTACATTTATTTTTAAATAAAGTAAAAAAGTTCTTGTTGCAACAAAGTTTATGTATGTAATAATTTAAGACCATGTTATTTATTAAATTAGGTCCGCGATTATTTATAAAAGTGAAGAGTTGGCCCTCTAAGTCAAAAAGCTTGCCGAACCCTAGAATGATTTGTTTAAATTTTGTGTAATCCATATGTGTAATCAAGAAAAAAAAGGGGCTCTGGATTAAAAAACTTTTATGAGGAATAATGGTAAGAAGTTTATAGTAACACTATGACAGTTTAAAAGTTGTTAAAATCAAGCGAAGACTTTTTTTAATCAAAAACGAAAAAAACTTGGAAAAAGTGAAAACCAAAAAAATTTTCACTTTTGTTTTACATTTGTCAACAGCATGGTTGAGTGGGTAAAAGCGCTGTGATTGATGGCAAACTTGATTGGTATCTTCGCAGTTTAAAGCCTATTATCCTGTCATTGCCCCGTCCTGAAAAGGACGTTTGCCGATTAGCAGACCCACACTGAACATCGGAATGGGTGGATACCCTTCCGTTTTGGTAGGTTCGGTTTCGGTCTGTCATTTTTAAAATCAATGAACAGACTTACTCACGGCCCAGGCTGCGTGAAAGCACTTACCATCTGGGCCAATTTTTCACAGAGAGAATTTGCTGCTGCCCTTCAACATTTAAAATCAGGTAAAGCTCCGGGACCTGATTCCATCTGCCCAGAGCTTATACTTCATGCAGGAGCTGCTTTAAAGTGCTGGTTACGTGAATTCCTTTCTTCCTGTTTGCGCCGACTCAAAATTTCTAAGATCTGTAGAAGAGCGCTTGTGGTCGCGATCCCAAAACTAGGAAAGCCCGTGGGGGACCCAAAGAGTTATCGACCGATATCTCTGCTCTGTGTCCCTTACAAGATCCTCGAGAGGCTTATCTACGCCCGCGTTGAGCAATTAATCGATCCACTGCTCCCTAAAGAGCAGGCTGGGTTCCGACGCGGGAAGTCAACCATAGATCAAGTTGTTCTGCTAACCCAGGACATCGAGGATTCTTTCGAGGCTAAAAAGAAGGCCGGTGCCGTATTTATCGATCTGACAGCTGCTTATGACACTGTCTGGCACCGTGGCCTTACCTGCAAGCTGTTGAGACTACTTCCGGATAAGCACATGGTCAAAATGATTATGGAGCTTGTCCGAAATCGAAGTTTCACCCTTACCACCGGTGACAGCAAGCAAAGCAGGCTACGCCGTCTTAAAAACGGCGTTCCTCAGGGATCGGTTTTGGCTCCCCTCCTATTTAACATCTATACGTACGATCTTCCTTGAATGATTTCCAGAAAGTTTGTTTATGCTGATGATCTAGCATTGTTGCACTCTTATGGAAACTGGAAGGACTTGGAGGGGACTTTAAGCTAAGACATGTTTACACTTTTAGCGTATCTCCAGATTTGGAGATTGAAGCTCAGTCACACTAAGACGGTGACGGCAGCCTTTCACTTAAACAACCGAGAGGCCAAACGTGAGCTAAAGGTCTACAACAATAGTAGACTTTTACCGTTGTGTCCAACCCCTACTTATCTTGGGGTAAAACTGGACAGATTGCTCACGCTTCGTCACCATTTAGTGGCATTGCGCAAAAAACTATCTTCGCGCGTCACACTGTTGAGGCGACTCGTGGGCTCGGGATGGGGTGTTGGTGCTAAAACACTACGCATAGCCACTTTGTCTCTAGTCTACTCAACAGCTGAGTACTGTGCGCCAGTCTGGTGTCGCAGTGCTCACACTTATATAATTGGTTTATCTTCAAATTAGACTTGACCCTATGAAGGTGGTTTTAAGTGTTGCAAGATGAAAAGATGATCGTTTTTTAGCTAAAATTGAGAACCAATTAATATTGAATTTTTTCGAACAAATTTTGCTATCTAGAAAATGTTGACCAATAGCCGCAACTGAAATAGATGCATTTTGAGTAAATTTGCATTGGCGTCAAGGGTGATCTTGTTAAGGCTTAACATGATTTCTAATTGATTTGAAACATGTTGTCAAATCCGTTATTTTATAGTGTTTTGATCTACTTATACACTATCGCAGTGGCACAAGTACTTATATACAACATTGGTTTGCTGATGAGTAGGGGAAACATCTTTTTTAATAAAAAGCAATATCTTTTTCAGAAGAAAAAATTATTGATCATTGACTTTTGTTTGTTTTTCGTATTTAAGGAAATTGTTTCTAATCCATAGTAATTTTAGATGGACCAGTCGTTTTTCTGGATACCTTCATAGCTGCCACTTTTATAAAATCATTTGAACTCTCTATTTGTTTCCAGAAAAAATTTGTTCAGGACTTAAGATTTTAAGTAAGCGCGCAATCAATCACGTGCTCTTTTTCTCTAAACCAATCAGAAACGCTGTTACTTTCAGGGTTTTTCAACTCTATATAAATTGTGTTTTCTTGTAATTTGTTGTTTCAAACAACTTTTTATGACAAGATTTGGCCGAAAGAATTCTAAAGATAACAGTCTTTTTAAAGACGTCAATGAATTAAAAGAGTTTATAGTTCCGTCAGTATCATTGGTCATTTTAAAGTTTTGTACAGATAAAAATTTCTTTAATTAATAATAATTAAATTCCATCATTTGGAAATAAATAGAAACCATTTAAAAATGATAAAATATTTGTTAAGAAAATATTATTTTTGTCCAAAAATTTTATTGAGCTAATTTTAACAACAAATGATTTTTTCACAGGATCACAAGATTTATTTTATAGTCAAAGGATCCACCTTTCCCTAAAGAGCAGTATGAGTTTCGACATAGGAAGTCAACCATGGATCAAGTTGTTCTGCTGACCCAGAACATTAAGAATTCTTTCGAGGCTAAAAAAAAGACTGGTGTCGTATTTGTCAATCTGACAGCGGTATATGACACAGTCTGGCACCGTGGCCTTACTTGCAAGCTGCTGCTGTTTCTTCCGGATAAGAACATGGTCAGAATGATCGTGGAGCTTATCCAAAACCGAGGTTTTACCTTTACTATTTGTAACAGCAAGCAAAGTGGTTTTTAGGTTGTCTAAAAACTAGGTTCCCCGGGATCGGTCTTGACTTCTCTCCTTTTTGACATCTGAATTACACGTACAACCTGTTCTCCACGATTTCCAGAAAGTTTGCTTATGCAGACGATTTAGTATTATTGCACTCTTCTGGAAACTGAAAGGATTTGGAGGAGTAAACGATTACAATTTTAGCGTATAGTCAGACTTTGAGGGTTTTGAAGCTCAGTCACACTAAAGTGGTGACGGCAGTCTTTCATTTAAATACTCGAGTAGCAAATGTGATCTAAACGTATCCAACAACAATAAACTTTTACCATTCTGTTCAATCCTATTTACCTCGGGGTAAATCTGGACAGATCCTTCACGTTCTGTCAACGTCTAGTGCAGGGGTCGGCAACCTTTTGCACTTAAAGAGCCATTTTAACCAATATTCCAAAAAATAAAAAGCACTGTGAGCTGCAAAACTATTTTCACAATCAAAGGAAAACAACACTGTGCATTACTTATACTGTATTTTTCATTTTAATAAAAAAATGTCATGTGTTTCATTTACAAAAGCAGTTCATGCAATCAGACTTAATGTAATTTTTGCTCTTGCATCTCAGCGCAAAGCATCTGCACATTAGGGCTGTAGGATGACACCTTCACCTTCACACAGGATTGTAAGCTGTCATCTGTGAGACGTTTGCGATATCTGTTTTTAATGTAGTTCATGTTCGAGAAAAGTTCCTCACATACCCAAAGATCGACAGGATTTCAAGTGCATACTTTTTCATGTTATCGTACGTATCGGAAAGAGCATTCCATGTTTCAAAAATCAATTGGTCCGGTTTTGGGAGTTTTTCAATTTTACTCCAATTGTGACCCTGAGCAAGATCGGCCTTCTGACGGGCTACATCTTTAAGGTCAGCTGCCAGGCGTCTAAACTTGGATATCCATACGTCTTTGTCCGCTATGTCGGCCAATTCTATTTCAAAATTAGGTTGACTCACACCTGCCAATGCAATCATATTTAGTTCCGATGGATCGATGCTGAAGGGAGAAACAGGAAAGAATAAAGTTTTCTTTTCTTTTCTAAACTCACAGAAGCGTCTCCCAAATAAGCTTTGCATTGCTATGATTGCGGATTGCAAATATGCCAAATTTATTGTAATGTCCTGTGAGTTTGTTTGAACTCTCTTAAACAAGAGAAGTGAGATAATGTACCTCTCTGTAAATCTCTGGCATAAACCGTGAACTTTCGTTCGAATGCCAAAACATCTTCCAGCATATGCAGGGCTGTGCGTCCTCTCCCTTGAAGAGCTGTATTGAGCGTGTTCAGGTGCGCCGTCATGTCTACTGTAAAGTGTAGCTTTTCCAGCCATTCCGCCTGTTTCAGTTGAGGATAATTAAGCCCTTTGCTGTCCAAAAAAGTTTTTACTTCTTTCAAACATACCACAAAGCGTTTCAAGACTTCCCCTCTGGATAGCCACCGTACTTTTTTGTACAACAAGCTTGTGAGATCAGAGTACATGCTATCCACCTCGTCCAATAACATACGGAACTGACGATGATTTAAAGCTTTTGCCATTATTTTATTGATAATTTGAATGACTACATTCATTACTTGCGTGCATTCTGGGGGGAACGTTTGAGCACACAGGGCCTCTTGATGTAAGATGCAATGAAAAGTCAGCAGTTGTCTGTCCAACGACTTTTGCAGTAAAACTATAAAGCCCTTGTGCGCACCTGTCATGCTTGGTGCCCCATTAGTAGCTACCGACACTAGGTGGTTTTTATTTATGCCTTTTGTTGTTAACCCTATTCTTAAACATTCCAAGACAGCCTCACAGATGTCTTCCCCACGCGTTTGGCCTTTCAAAGGTATTAACTCAATTAATTTTTCTTGTGGCCCAGCAGAGTTTGCATATCGGCAAAATAGTGCTATGTTCAATATCACTTTTGTCTTTAGAATCATCACAGTCAATAGAGTACGCTACTGCGGAATTTATATCTTTAATTTGCTGTTTGGTGATGTCTTGTGCCATTTTGGAGGTTCTGTCTTGAACAGTTTTTGCAGAGAGTGGCATGTCACGGATTTTTTGCACGATTTCACTCTTTTTTTTAAAGTCCGTGAATAAATGTTCAGATATCTTAATGAATGAATTTTTTATATATTCTCCATCAGTGAATGGCTTACTATGTTTGACTATTTCCTGAGCGGCCATAAAATTGGCATACGTGGTTGAATTTGCAGACTTGATCCACTTGTTGAATTGATGTTTGCTTCGATCAGCGTTCTGCATTAGTTCTAAAACAGCTTTTTTTCTCGCATCCACTTCTGAATATTTTTGAGCAAAAGATAAATGCTTATTTTGAAAATATCTTTCAACATTTGACTTTTTGTTGTTTGCTAATTTCTCCTTACAAATTGAGCACACTGGTAAACCGGTCTTATCAGCAATGAAAGCAAATGAATTTGTCTTCGAATCATTGAACGTTCTGTTTTCTTCAGACACTTTTCTTTTCTTAGATTTATTCATAGTTGTTGGATGTTACAAAGTTTTCTTTCTAAAACTAACAACTATAATGGCATTTTGCAATTGGGCAATTGCATTATACATTGAACAACTGTCATGTAATTGGGCAATTACATGACAGTTGTTCAATGTATAATGCATCCGACTTTTGGCATTATAATGGCTTTTTGAGTTTTCAGCAGTGAGCTGATTTTTTTTCGAGCGGCATCTGTAACATTGGTTGACCTCAAATTCCTTTCGTTGTACAATGTTGTCTGATAGTGATTGATTCCTATGTCAATTATGCCATGAACTAAACCGCGCACATGTGATTATGCTTTCATTCATTATATGTGCTCAGTGAGATAAGACGTGAGTGTTTGTTCCTCTGTTTCGCTTTATACATGGTCGAAACTTTACAGTATCACTATCACATATTATCAGCTAAAAATAAGAACTGAAACAACAAAATGGATGAATTACAAACTTAATTAAGCGCTCGCTACAGCAACAATAAAATTTTAATTTGATATGAACATGCGGGTAAATTACCCTTCATTTTTTGATAGCCACAGAGAGCCGCAACAGAAGGATCAAAGAGCCGCAGGTTGCCGACCCCTGGTCTAGCGGCATTGCGCAAAAACTATCCTGGCGCGTCACGCTGCTGAGTTGACTTGTAGGCCCAGGTTGGGGTGCTGATGTTAAAACACTGTGCACAGCTGCTCTATTTCTGGTCTATTAAACAGCTGAACACTGCGCACCAGCCCTGTGTCTCAGAACTCACATCCGCCTTATAGACCATGTCTTGAATGACTCCTTACGCATGTTAACTGAATGCTTGCGTCTCAATCCAACGGACCATTTACCCATACTCTCAGACATCCAGACAATTGAGTTTCGTCAAATAGGAGCGACACTCTCCTTGGCTTACAGTGGATCTCTGGACCCAGATCATATCCTGTATAGTCTTTTAAGTGGGTTCTCACACATGCTTGCCACGAGAAACTAAGATGTAGAGACCCGTTTGTGCTAGCTGCACAGAATCGTTTAAACAACTTTGCTGGACTAGGCATCCACATTTCTCAGTTGAAAAATTACATATGGAACGCGGAGGACTGCAAAAATACATCCAAACTTCGTGCTTTCATATTCAGGACCGGTAACAGGCATGCTGGAATGAGCTTTTTCCGAACAGATCGAGTTAAGCTCAATTTCCTGCACACTGATGTTGAGTGATTTCATTCATCCATGCACAAATGGGGTCTCGCTCCTCATCAAATTGCGATTGCGGCGTTATTGAACAAACCACAGACTACGTCCCAATAACGTGTCCCATCTATCGGGCACCACATAAAGCACGAGGTCTGACGGTTCTGGATGACGAAACTTGATGTTGGCTTAATACCATCACTGCCAGCATCCGATACGGGCAGTACAGCAACTTGGAGTAGTAAAAAGATAAGCTCTTGGCTCCAGTTGAGTTTGTGTCTGACCTTGAGTGGGTGCCCTTTCTAAACGACGACGACGACGATAACAACAATTGTTTTCTTTTTTTACAATTAACAATTACTTTAAACACAAAAACAATCTAAGCTATAAATTTTCAGCTAATTATGGACAAGCAAATAGAGGATTTCTTTCTTAATATTTAGAGATATTTATTTAGCCCAAGAATAAAGTTGAAAAATAGATTTATCAATAATTACACAAAAATCTAGAAGTTTTAAGCATCAGATATATTTTTAGAATACTTTTAAAAGTATTATTGCTAAAACTGTACAAAATTGCTCTCTTTTTTTTGCAGGTTCTTTAATATATGTTTCTGTAGGCACCATAGCAGGATTATTGTTGATTTTTATTGGGGTAATTATTTTTGTAATTCGCAGAAAGCAAAAACAAGTTTATGCTTTGACCAATATGAAAGATAATTCTTCTACTGATTTTAGTAAGAACTTTTTTTAACAATTTTCAAAAAAATGCAAAATATATGTTTATGTAGCGTAAAAATATTTTTTATCAAGCTATGTCGTGGGAAAAATATTTTGATGAAGTTAAAGCAAAAGTAAAAATATTTTGGGGAAAAAAAGCAAAAATTTTTTGGGGTCAAAATATTCTCCAAAGCAAACTGCAACTGTTGTATGCTAAGGCACAACATTTCAATTTCTTAAGTAAAAAACATAAGTTATCCATTTATTCGGTAATTTTTTTTGTTAAAATATCTGCAACCAGGAAATTTGTTTAATACACTATATACTGTTAAAAGCTTTGTCCTAGTTGGGTATTTGATATGCCGAATGAACGCACCATGGTTAAGAGGTTTGCAAACAAAACAAAAATAAAACGTTTTTGCTGTAGGAGATGATACTTTCTGCTGTGCAGTAATTTTTTTGCGTGCTCAAAATATCAATATAAACTATGCGCAAAGTTGCCTACTTTAAAACACTAATTTGTCATTAGATTCGACTGTAAAAGGTAAAATTATCTTCTGTCTGTTCATTTTATTTAGCGGTTGATTATATAAGCAAAAAAAAAGATGAAATGCTGCTGATATTCCTTCACGCGAGGTAGAGTTGTTTGTAATTTTTGTCTCACATTTTTATGTTTTTTATTTAAAGGTTGCTTTTTAATATACCGGTAACTAAAACTTTTGTTTCGTTATGTTACCAAGCAGAATAAATGAATGTTAATGAAAAACCTATGGTCTAACTGTAATATTTTTTGATAAATTACTTTTATATTGCGCTTGAAAATTCAAAGTTGTTAATTTTTTCTTCCATTATTTTTTCGTTTTTTAATACTTCACAATAAAAACTGTTTTATTCTTTGTAAAAAACAACTTGTCTCCAATAAGATAATAATTCTAATGTTCAGAACGCTCAACTGATGTCACAGATGAATCAGATCACAGCAATTGCTTATCAAACATTGAAAATAATACATAGGAAATAACTAAAATAAGTCAATATTTTAGTACTTCTTTTGTATCGGTTAATCTTAGCAAAATAAATATCGAGATTAAATAGGTCTTGGCTTTCAAAATCAACGTAATTTAGGTCATTGTTTTTCAAACTTTTTAACATTGCGGACCAGTTAAGTTGGATGGCCAGGTTGTAGACGCTTGATGGTAAGTGCTTTCCCTCAACCTGGGCAGTGAGTAAATCTGTTCATTGGTGTTAAAGATGACAGACCGAAACCAAACCTACCAAAATGGAAGGGTATCCATCCATTCCGATGTTCAGTGTGGGTCTGCTAATCAACAAACGTCCTTTTCAGGACGGGGAAATGCCAGGATAAAACTGCCTTTTTCAGGGCACATTGACAACAAGTTCCGAAGACCCACTATTCTTCAGATGAACATTGAACGCCTCACTGCAAGCAAGATAAACGTTCTTTATCACCTCGCTATGCAGTCTGAGGCACTCGTCATCCTACTGCGGGAGACCCACTGCACTGATGTAGAGAAGTTGGTACTTCCAAACTACCAACTAGCTGGGTCTTCTTTAAGCAGGAAGCATGGCCTTGCCACGTTTGTCCACAAGCGACTAAGATACACGCTTTTGGACCAATCTCCACCGACATGGGAGATCGAGTGGTTGTGTGTGGACGTTGATGGCTATAAAATAGTCAACATCTACAAATCACTACCAACGCGATTGCGAACCCTGGATCTCCCAGTGTTTCCTCACCACTGTCTTTAGGCTGGCGATTTTAACTGTCGTTATGCTGACTGGGGTTATGATGACAAAAGTCCGGACGGTGAGTGCTTGGGTGGCTGGGCAAGTATTAATTGTCTTGCCCTCCTATATAATGCCAAGGACGCTGCCAGTTTTTATTCCGGCCGCTGGAACACTGCCACCAATCCAGATCTAGCTTTCGCTAGCGTAGGTCCAAACAGTCGCTTACCGGATATACGTGTCCTTGAAAAGTTCCCCAGGTCACAACATCGACCTTCGTTTATTACACCACAAAGGTTTACTATGGCAGTGCCAAGCATGCCTTTTAAACAATGGAACTTCCACAAGGCCAAATGGAGTCACTACATTGCTTTGACGAATAAATTCGCAAAGACTTTGTTGCCGCCTGATTCACTTGATATGGATGCAGCTTACCAAGACTTTTGTAACACCATTAAGAAAGCAGCCAAAAAGACTATTCCACGCGGGTATCGAAATAACTATATTTCGTGTTGAAATGCAGAGTGAAAACCCCTTTATAAAACCTTTCTGCAGTCTCCTCAGAGAGACGACTCAAGTTTGGCTGCTACAGCTCTGCTTGCCAAGCTTGACAGGAAGCGGAGGGATTGATGGTCTGAGGCTGTTCAGAGCATTGACTTCTCACACACTAGTCGAAAAGCGTGGAGTATTTCGAACAACTTTACTGGTAGGTCACGACACTCTCCTCGTCACTGTCCCGTCTCACCCAATATTATTGCATCTCAGCTGGTTAGAAATTGGAAATACAAGGCTGTTGACCACAAGTCATCTCGACTTGTCTCTCAAAAAGTGTCTGATCCTTGAAGGGCCACAACACCAGACGCAGTAAATATCTCTGACAATTTTTCACAAAGAGAATTTACTGCTGCTCACCAACATTTAAAACCAGGTAAAGCTACGGGATCTAATTCCATCTTCCCAGAGCTTATAGTCTATGCTGGAGCTGCTTTAAAGTCCTGGTTATGTGACTTCCTTTCTTCCTGTTTGCGCCGACTCAAAATTTCTAAGGTCTGGAGATGAGCGCTTGTGGTCGCGATCCCAAAACCAATGAAGCCCGTGGGGGACCGAAAGAATTATTGACCGATATCTCTGCTCTGTGTCCCTTACAAGATCCTCGAGAGGCTTATCTACGCCCGCGTTGAGCAATTAATTGATCCACTGCTCCCTAAAGAGCAGGCTGGGTTCCGACGCGGGAAATCAACCATAGATCAAGTTGTTCTGCTAACCCAGAACATCGAGGATTCTTTCGAGGCTAAAAAGACGGCCGGTGTCGTAGTTGTCAATCTTACAGCTGCTTATGACACTGTCTGGCACCGTGGCCTTACCTGCAAGCTGTTGAGACTACTTCCGGATAAGCACATGGTCAGAATGATTATGGAGCTTGTCCAAAATTGAAGTTTCACCCTTACTATCGGTGACAGCAAGCAAAGCAGGCTACGCCGTCTTAAAAACGGCGTTCCTCAGGGATGGAACTTGGCTCCACGCCTGTTTCACATCTATACGTACGATCTTCCTTCCATGGTTTTTAGAAAGTCTGCTTTAGCTGATAATTTAGCATTGTTGCACTCTTATGGAAACTGGAAGGACTTGGAGGGGACTTTAAGCCAAGACATGTTTACACTTTTAGCGTATCTCCAGATTTGGAGATTGAAGCTCAGTCACACTAAGACGGTGACGGCAGCCTTTCACTTAAACAACCGAGAGGCCAAACGTGAGCTAAAGGTCTACAACAATAGTAGACTTTTACCGTTGTGTCCAACCCCTACTTATCTTGAGATAAAACTGGACAGATCGCTCACGTTTCGTCACCATTTAGTGGCATTGCGCAAAAAACTATCTTCGCGCGTCACACTGTGGACTCGGGATGGGCTGCTGGTACTAAAACACTACGCATAGCCACTTTGTCTCTAGTCTACTCAACAGCTGAGTACTGTGCGCCGGTCTGGTGTCGCAGTGCTCACACTCGTCTCATTGACAGTGTCTTGAACGACGCCTTGCGCATAGTCACTGTATGCCTGCGTCCCACTCCAACGAACCACCTACCTGTACTCTCATGCATCCAGCCATCTGAGCTTCGCCGACTGGGAGCGACACCCTCTTTGGCTCACCGTGGATCTTTGAACCCCGATCATATCTTGTATAATCTTTCAAGTGGGTCCTCAGATACTCGCCAAGTGCGTTTAAAATTCAGTCTTTGTGCCAGGTGCGCGGAATCTTTTGGACAACCTTGCCAGACTTGGCATCCGTGCTTCCGAATGGACAAATCACAAATGGAAAACGGAGTATTGTGAAACTATTTCCAGGATCCGTGCTTTTGTGTCCGGGACCGGTGCCAGGTCTGTTGGGATGGACTTACCTCGAGCAGCTTGGGTTAAGCTCAACCGCCTGCGGACTGGTGATGGGCGATTCTATTCGTCCACGCACAAATGGGATCTCGCTCCTTCACCGAATTGCGAGTGTGGCGCCTCTGAACAAACCGCAGACCATGTTTTAACAGTGTGCCCTACACATTGGGCACCACATGGAGCACGAGGTCTGACGGTTTTGGATGACAAAATTCGATGCTGGTTTAATAACATCACTGCCAGCATCTGATTCAGGCAGTGCAGCAGCCTGGGGAAGTAAAAAGATAAACCCTCGGCCCCAGTCCTGTTTTTGTCTGACCTGGAGTTGATATCCTTCAAACGACGACGACGAGTTAAGTTATAAAACAACAATTGCAGCCCAGCTATGCGTCTCTGTTTCATTTTGAAAAAAAAAAATATAAAAACTTAAAGTAAAGTAAAAAAAGATTATTATACAAGTATTGTTTCAAAATGAAAGGAGTATCAAAAAAAGTCAACATTGCTTTAAAGCTAAATCGTAATAAAAAATAAATTTTAAACTCATTATCTAGTTTTATTTAACTGAGTTGAGTAAAACTATTTTTCTTTTTGTTTTTAAAAAATCTGTTTGAATATTGGTTTTGAGAATGAAAATAAAAACCGCGTAAAGATTTAAATATCGAAGAATCATAAAAACTTTTGATACTTCCTTTTCATCGCTTCACCATCTATTGCTAGCAATTTTTTTTGGTAAAACTAACTAAGAAGCCCCCTACAAGCTTCTTTTTTATTTCATTCGAGTGTTGTACGGCGGTTAGTTTCACCAAAAAAAAATTATTAGCAATAGATCGTGGGGCGATAACAGAAAGTACCAAACTTTTATATTTATTTTTCCATTTAAATTCTTTTTTACTTTATTGCAACTTTCATTCATTTATTCGAGTTCCATTTTTCTTTACCTATCTGAAGTAACAAACACAAAATTTTGTTGCTTTCAATTTAATTTATATCGAAGTTTAAATCAACTTAATTTAATCGACATATCTAAAAAAAATGAAACACACAAGTTAACTAGCAATTTGGTCACTGTACTGTAAAACACAAACAAAACAAGGTTTTAGAAAAAGAATTGCAGCAGTCAGTTGCACAGAAAATTAAAATAAATTACGCAGTCGGCATGTTAATCAACGCAGATTATATCATTTACCCACCCTAAAAAAATCTACTGGGGGTAGAAGTTAAACACAAGCCAAGTAGCCTAATAACCAAGTGAGACAAAACATATCCCACATTATAAACGGATGAGTTATTGAAAGCTATATCAAAGGTAAAGAATGTCTTTTTATTTTTCGGTGCTGATCTGCGAGGTATGTCTTTCTCCTGTGTTGTTGCAATTTTTTTTATTGGTACTTCATTACGCACTTCATTTTCGATGTTATTGCTGCTGCGTTCAGTAAGATCTTGCTCATTTGAATGGTTTGCTTCTGACGGATTAGAAGCCACGTCTTGCCGGAAAACACATGCTTGATGTTCATTAAGATGCGGTACATGGGCGTAGTTGGGTTTGGGTTTAAACGCTTGAGCTCCAGGACATTTAGACCAATTAAAAAGTGATGGTCAAACGCTTGATCTTCTCCGAATACGAAAGAATCTTCTGCAGGGTGTTGTATTGGTGACTAAGCAGAGCAAAGATCTAATCTAATGAAAGGTTCTGTTAGGACTATTTTTCATTGTTCATGAGATAATAGGACCGCTTTAAGTGCTAATTGAGTTGTGTTTCAAACTGTTCGAACCGTTTTCTCAGCCTGTCTATTTCCAGAAGAATGAAAAATACTGCATTGTTTGGAAAAAATTCATGTTGTTCAAGATCGGCTTTGAATTTTAAAGATAAAAGAAAGCTAGCAGTACGTTGTCAGAAAATTCAAGGCTAGCGGTGCTACACAGTATAAACAGTTGATCAAGACATTTTATTACCGTAAAAGTAGCCATATCTTTACACGGAAATGCAAACGAAAGGCGAGAATATTCATCGATCACAAAAAATAAATATTTATTAAAAGTAGATAATGGTAACTCACCCTTGAAATCTATACTTATCCGTTTCATAAGTCTTGTTGTCTTAATTAAAGTTCCTTGGTCTCTTCAAACAAACAAGGGTTTAACGCGAGCACATATTTTGCAATTATCTTGACATCAGTTGTGGAATACAGAAAATTTTAACTTCCAACAAAATCCAACATGCGGGTTACACGGGGATGACATAACTCATTGCGTATGTCTTGCAAGACACAAGAAGAAGTGAGAGACGTCACAGTTGTTGACAACAATGAGCTCGAGTAAAAGTATCGGGTGCGACATTTTTTTGGCCATAGCGATATTGTATGACGTACGACAAAGGAGCAAGCTTTATGGGCCACAGTTGTACCTTGTCATTTTTGATTTTGGTCCGTCGTCAGTTATCTAGCAAAAAACTATGGAGCGCTAATCGGTAATTAGAGTAAACGTTTGTCGTGAAATCAAGTAAGACCATTTCTTGACAGCCTCAATAACGGCAGTCGCCTCTTTCTCGTAAGCGGGCAAATATTTCTCGCTGCCCTGCTCAATTCGAAACATAAAATCCACTGGGCGACCACCTTGGTTCAAACTGCGGAAATAACTTTATCAAGAGTATCACATTCTACCACAAACAGAAGCGATTTATTAATAAATTGCAACTCTGGTAACTCTGATTTTAAGAAGACAAAAGCATCCAATGCACTGTCAGGGAAAGAAAAATTTTGGTTTCCACTGAAATTTGGACTTTTGTGGCAAAACAATTAATCCATTTGGTATAATATGCAAACACACCAAGTAACTATACACGAAGCAAAACTTTTTCATTATTAGAAAAGGAAAGTTTTGTAAACCACGCATACGCTCAGGGTCGGGTCTAATTTTTATATTACCAATAATATAACCCAAAATATTTAAAGATTTGACGGAACTTATCTTTTTACTCTCATTGGTGTAAACTTTTTTTCGCTGAATCGCATTAATAAAAAAGCCACATTATGATTATGATCAGCCTAATTGTGCCCAGCAATTGTGATATTATCAACATACGAAAATGCTTGGTTGAGATTTTCCTCTTCAATAAACTCATGCATTTTACGTTGAAACTCAGCCATGCAATTTTTTTATTGGAACTGAATATATGTAAACTCATGAAGTTTACCATTTGCTTCAAACGCTTTATACTTTCGTTCAGACTCGATAAGACTAATTTGATCATACGCACTTTTCAAATAAAAAGTCGAAAACACTTTATATTTTGAAAGTTAATTGATTAGGTCATCAATCCTCGGAAATGCATAAGCGTCTAGCTCGGTGAAGATGTTAATTGTTGCGAGTAGTCGACACATAGCCAATTTTTATGACAATTTAGTTGGTTTTTAACAACAACTACCTGCACTCTCCACGGGAAAAACTTGGTTGGATAATTCCTGTCTTTAGCCAGTCATCAATCATTTTTTAAATAAAAGTTGGATCGCACTCGTTGAATTGACGCAACTTTGTTTCAATGGGTTTTATTCCAAGCGGTAAATTGGAAAATAGCAAAGTTTTTTTTGTATCCGCTACCGTTAAGGCACAATTCATATCACTATCTTCAATTAGTTCAGGAAAATTACCCTTAAATTTAAAGATCTGTCGCTCGTGTTGATTCTGAAATTTAAGCCAAGAATTTCATAGCTACACAGATTGTCCTAAACATTTAATCTAGTTGTTTCGTACTTCGTATGTGAGAGTGACGAGAAAAGACAAGATTAGAAACGAGCACATCAGGAGTACCGTTAAGGTTGAACAGTTAGAAATGAAGATGAGGGAGAGCAGGCTGAGTTGGTATGGACATGTCATGAGGAGAGACCAAGAGTATGTAGGAAGAAAAATGATGGAAATGGAGTTACCGGGAAAGAGGAGAAGAGGGAGACCAAAGAGAAGATTTTTAGATGCAGTAAAGGAAGATGTGAAGGAGACGGATGTTGAAGACAGAAAGATGTGGAGAATGATGATACGCTGTGGCCACCCCTGACTAAAGGGAAAGGCCGAAAGGAGAAGAAGAAGAAGAAGAAGTTTCGTACTTCGTATCATTTATTATTATGTCCACAACGCAAAAACCAAAGGATTTTACCTTCATTGCAAGAAACTGCATCTCCACGCTGTAATTGGATGAAATAATCTTCAAGCGCAATATTTTGTTTGTGCTAAAGTTGATATAGCTTTCCGAACTCTCAAAATTCACCTAAAACTGTTAGCTTTATTCCGTTTACGTACATTCCCCACACTTAAACTGCCAGCTGTATAAATAGAAAATAAGAGCTTGGGACGTCAAATAATTTACTTGCCTCTCCGAGTTCTTTTTGTTGAATTCTGTGCTTTTGTTTTGCAGAAGCAAGAAGAATGCCCCGCTATCCTATACGAAAAGCGCTTAATATCTTTTGCCGGAAAATTAGAAAGTCGTTGATAAAAACATCCCCAAAAATAGCCGTTTTACTGCCAGTAAATGCTGTCTCTCGTAGGCCATTAGACGGCGTAAAATTCGATTATAACTTTTGTCTTGAGCGACGGAAGCCGTTATTAGGTTATTTCTTGGCGTATACGTAGCGGAATATTCTTCAGCCTGGTATAGCAACCTAGCTTTGTTAAATATTTCGCTTTCTGTTAATTTATTGCTTTCTAACAGTCGTGGACTTATGCGACAAGGGTGCTACGACAGTTGATCGAACGACACTTGATCGAACGACAGTTGATCGTACAACACCTAATCGAAACGACGCTTGATCGAACGACATTTAATCGAAACGACATTTGATCAAAACGACACTTGTTAAATGCTTAACTTTCTGTTAATTAATGACTTTTTAACAGTCTTGGACGTATGTGACAAGATGCTAAATCATTGATAAAAACATCTCGCACAAGATCCAACCAATAGTTTTCTGCAGACACGATTTGAAAACTGCAATCTTTGCTCAAAACATGCAATACTTTCAGAAACTTTTCTAACGATTCTCCTCTTTTTCGTTTTCTTGTTGCAAAAAGTTGGCGTCAAAATTTAACGTTGGCGGTCTTAACAAACAATTTCTTAAGTTTTGCTATCGCAATATCGTAAAAGTCACATTCTTCAATTACCTCGTATACTTTACAGCTAACGTAGGCGCACAAAACCTACAGCTTGTTAGGTGCAGCAACTCCTTCATGTTGTGGCGCGGCCAATATCCTTTTTAAAAAATTTTAAAACTTTTAGTCTGCTACCACAACTTAACAGTTCTTTTTTCTATCTGTCTGTAATCCTAACTTATGTAACACAACCCCACTTAGCATCACAATCTTTTTTTATAACTCTTTTATATCATTATTTTAGATTGTTTTCATCAATTTTAGTTTAGTTTAGTCAGCCATCTTACTATCATGTGAAGCAGCATAACTTTGAGAATTGCAAAAGCTATCAGCTTATTGAAATATAGGAAATAAATCCAAAAACTGCTTTTCTTTGTGTTCTTTATTTCTCAAACGTTCAGATTTTCCAGAAATAAAGCCATGTTAGGTTTGTGTAATCCTATGCATATTTAAACAGCTGTTTGCCTAAATCCCTAATTTTTCTGTTTCCCTTGAAGTGGCAACTTAGGAAAATTCTACTGTAAAAAAAGTCAAATCCTATTTTAAATCACCAATTACACTGCACAACATATTTTAGGTAAAAAAATAGTACACGCCACATAAGACCTGTTTCGGTGTAAGAAAAGTATCCTGATACTAAATCTGACCTCTATTTCTTTAGATTAGCACCGTTTTTATGTTTTATAAATCATATTTTAGTATTATTGGTTACAAAGAAAAACAAAGAATTTTCAGTTTAAATAACATTTGTCCTCTTACCCTCTTGTGTAGAGTGTCATCCTCCCTCTTTATATTCCAGCAGTAGTCTGCCAACACGCCAGGGTTCTATTTTTCTTTAAAACATTTTCCATCACTGAAATATTCTGATGAAATCTCTTACCTTGTTCATCACTCACATCACCAAGAGTCTACGCAAAAATTTAAATGAGAGTGGAGCACATGAACTTTTAGAGACATGTTACATCCCATATCATGATAGTGTCACAGTAGATCATTCACAACTTGCACATAATCTTCTGAACAATGTTTTCCCAGAAAGTTATCACAAACTTTCTTGAATGACTCAAAGGCAATTTTTTTTTTTCTTGAGATATGTGTTGAAAGTTTTATCAAGTACAATTTTTTGAATTTGGGAACTAATGAAAATACCTTCTTTTATTTTGGCTTGACTCAGGGAAAAAAACTTTTCTGCAAGATATGCAAATGCGAAGGAATTCTTGTCCAGGGCTTTCACCAATGGTTTAAAAAAATCAAGTTTAATATGCAAAAGTGGTAATTGGATTCTATCAATTTGCAAAAGTGGTTTTTGCTTGATGTTATGTTTTCCTTGCTCAATTTCATGTCTAACAGGCCAATGCTTGCGTACATAATGTTCAGTTCTTTCTCTGGAGTCCCATAAGTTTAGGAAAGAGAAAAATTTAGTTTAGCCGGCTGAAGGCCAGTAAGCATGACTACAACCTTGAAACCTGCATAAATATGCCATTTATGGTCATTGTATTGTTTTTAATTTTTCATATGATTCTTTTGTGGTTGCTCTGTAAGATATGGGAACAGATGGCAGAGTGTTACCGTTGTGTAGCAAAACAGCTTTGATTCTTTCCTTGGATGCATCTAAGAAAAGTCGCCAGTTGGTGTTATCATTTGGTATTTCCAGTTGTTCAAATAGTTCAGCGATGTCATTACAAAAGCACAAGTCATCTTTCAGAAAACGTGCAAAAAGCTGCACATATTTTTGAACAATATTATGCAGCTTTTCGCACGTTTTCTGTACAATGTTATCTTCACTCCTTTTCTTAGAAGATTACGTTCTTTAAGCCTTTTGTCTTTGGTTAAATAGAGATCTCTGCATAAGTCATTTAGAGCCTCTTGAAAAAATGGTATTGGTTTAATTTTGCTTTCCGAATCATAAAGTTCTACTGTTTCATCACTGGAATGTTCATTTCCACTGCTTGAACTCCACATTTCCTGATCTGGGGGTTTTGGTACAGGCAAATCTTTTGGGTGCTCAATTGGGCGCATTGCTGATTTGCGTAAATAATGTGTTTCTTTTTCTTTGCTGTAGTACAGTCTGTAAGTCTTGCTGACAGAAATAGCAATCATTAGAATGATCTTTCTGCTCACGCCAAATCATTGGCACACCAAACTTTATGTGAACATTTTTTCTTGCATACCATGTGCTCAAATTTCTTCACTCATGTAAGGCAACAGACATGAGAAGCATGACTTGTCTTGGTCTACTATATCACAATGAAAGTACGCCTTGAACAATTTCTTGATATAACTTGTAATGCTGCGCTTTTCTTTAGCAAATGTTAATTCGCCACATATGTAGCAGAGCGTACGCTGCGCGGTTGGCATCACTAAAGCACACAATAACATATAAATAATATGTAAGCACAATGATGTAATAAATTTATTTTTGATTTTTTTTGCTAAAATTCTCGAAAGTGACAATTTGCAAAGAACTATACCTAGTTCAACAAAAAGAAGGCCAGAAATAGATTTTCCATGCCATTGCGCATATAAAAATGGCCACAGATGACCTGTACTCGAGTGTTACGTTAATGAAACATTATTTTTACTTAACTTTTTTCAAAAATCTGCTCGCTTTCCATTTTAGTTTTATGTAATTTAATTTACCGCTAATGTGTTCACAGTGCTTAGAAAACATCTAGCTTTGTCTCTTATAAAATTACTCAGTCAGGATTTAAAATAGCTGATTCTTTATTACTAAAGTCATGAAAGACTATTCACCACAAAACCTGATGGGGGCTTGAGTTAGCCAAAAACGTTGTTTTACTCTGTCTTATTTGTTTTTTTTTCTTGCTTTTAATAAGGTAAATAAATCAATTAAATAATGCTTAATCCAATATGGCTGCTTTTCATAGCAATTTTATGGTATAAAAAAGACAAGATTTACTAAATAGTTGCAACACAAGATGATTAATAAAAATAATGTTTAATGATTTAAACATATACCAATAGTAGGCAAATTGCGGCTCGCCGACCTTTCGTTTGCGGCTCTTCTAGCTAAACAAAAATAACGAAGTCGAACAATGTACAATTGTTATTCACAATTGAATTTTGGTGAAACGAAGATTTCTAATTAGGTGCTTAGTCGGATTATAGAGTGGAAATAAAGCATTTTTTGTTTGTTATTAAGAACCGTTTACACTGCAGCAAAAGTTTGAGCAAAGCGAACGATATTTTACTTTCATTTATTTCTCGCCCACCGAGACACGCTGGTAACTCAAGAATAAAATAAACATAGATAGTGCTTGCTTCTCTGTAATGAAACTTGTAAAATCATCACATTGTGCAAGTCTTACAAATGAAAATTTGAGAGAACTAATTTACATCGCTTTGACTTTATATTGCCCAGATTTTCAAAGCTAGCTAATAAAGTGGAAATCCACAATAAATCTAATGCTGGTAAAATCTCGGAAAAATTGTAAATCGTGTAACATTGTATTTGCTTTTATTATTTGATTAAAACTTGCTTTGTTTACTGTATTTGCATTAACATCTCAAGCAGAATTTGTGGCTCTCCGGAAGTTTTGAATTTTCATATGTGTCTCTTTCATTGAAAACTTTTCCCATCCATGACACATACTTTAAAAGCTTATAATTGTATTGCAACTTGCATAAAAAGAACATGAAGTAAATAAACAACATTATAAGTGATGTTTTGCTGGTATCAACAGAGAAAACAAATTAATTGTCACCAAAATATATATTTGAAACAGACTTTAAACAAAAAAATCAATACTATTTTTTACTATAAAAACTAAAAGCTATTTTTCTAATACTTTTGATTTTTCTTGTCAAAAATTAGCTTTAATTTTTCAATACTAACTTGTCTTTTTCAAAATCAATCAAAAGTTTAAACAGTAGTGACGCTACTTGAAGATTAATTAATCGTTCCATTTGCTTGATTATGTCAATAAACTAAATTTTGATTACGTACGGGTAATTACTTCGTTTTACAACAACTCGAAGTTTTTGTATATTGCAAAAGAAGCAAACATAAATCCCTATCAACAGATACCTTCTAGAAACAATGGTAAGCTCTGAGATATTGAAAATAGAATTAAAGTTTTTTATAGATGAATTTATTTTTGAAGTAAAAAAGTATTAACTCAAGTGTTTAGCTTAATTTGTTAAAAAACCCAATGGATCTTTTCAACCCTATTGGATGAAGATTTTAGGACGATTCTCGTGAAACGCATCTCAATTAAAATTTTTCAATAAGGGAGACAAGAATCAGTCCAAAATTTATTAAAAACTTATTTATTTTAATTTAGAATCGATTTCGATCAAAAGATCATCATCAGTTAATAATTCTATTAAGTCTGTGAAATTTTAAGAATAAAAATTATTAATAGAAAATTATTTAGAAAATTATTGAAAATTATTGATTAATGATTAAAATTAGTAAATGTCATAGAATAAAATAAAATGTACTCACTTAATAAAACAATTCTTATCAAATAGTAAAGTAAAAACTTACGGTCAAAATTGTAAACTGCTAGTGCCAATTAAATTAAATAAATATTTAATTTAATTGGCACTAGCAGTTTACAATTTTGACCGTAAGTTTTTACTTTACTATTTGATAAGAATTGTTTTATTAAGTGAGTACATTTTATTTTATTCTATGACATTTACTAATTTTAATCATTAATCAATAATTTTCAATAATTTTCTAAATAATTTTCTATTAATAATTTTTATTCTTAAAATTTCACAGACTTAATAGAATTATTAACTGATGATGATCTTTTGATCGAAATCGATTCTAAATTGAAATAAATAAGTTTTTAATAAATTTTGGACTGATTCTTGTCTCCCTTATTGAAAAATTTTAACTCAAGTGTTTAGTTTATAAAATTTTTTTAGTCTGAATTTTCACCACTGTTACTTAATTAATCGAATCATTCATAACTGAAAACCTCCGCTTTGCAATTTAAACAAATTTTTAGCGCGTTCTTCGTCGATTGTTGTAAAATCCGGAAATGTTTATGCAAAAGTCAATAAACAAACCAAAAGCAAAAACTCTGATCTTTTAGCTAATGGAGAAGATGAATTTATGAGTATTTAGAAACTCAGTATAACTTTTTGTAACACCCAAAAATAGCAAAACTTCTATGGGACCTTGGACTTCTGTTTCATTTGTGTCATATGTAAATCCAGATCTAATTGTGTAAGCCTTTCTTACTTTTTCAATTTTTTGATTAGTCCAAGTTGCAATCTCTGATACCATAGAATCATCAAAAAACAGTTCGAATGATTTCAGGGGCGTATCTACCTCAAGCCCTTTACCTTTCGGACCTGGTGTGCTTGTGACAATGTTTCGCCTTTGTGTTCTTCTTGCATTCTTTGGTTCCGTCCTCCACAAATATCCATCTTTTCCTCGAACTTCTTGACAAACAGAACAATCTTCGTCTTCAGACTCGGTATCACTTCCATCTGTTTCACTGTTTAAGCCTGACAAGGCATCCATTTCCGGCTCACTTTCATACCAGCTCAATTCATCATCAAAATCATCTTCATCTTCGCTACTGACCTTATCATCTATCTCAAATAAAACTTTCATCACTTGTTGGGACGACATTCTTTGTCTTTTGGACATAATTTCTTCTTTTACATTTAGAATAACTTAAAAAATACTTAGTTTTCTGCAAAACAAAAACGGATATATTTTAACCTAAGTGGTACCATGGGGTCAATATGACCCCAGTCAAATTAAATCTAAAATCTACAACAAAAGCAACGTTGAATTGAAAGTTGCATAAATGGAAATAGTTAACAAGAACCTGTGAAAAAAATAGAATGGCAGAGTAATGCTTACAATCTTATCGTTTGGAATATTTAGTCAATCAAATAAGCCTGGGGTCATATTGACCCCATGGTACCACAGCAGGGTTAAGCAAACAAAAGGCAAATTAATGAAAATGATATTTTACGAAAAAAGCTAAAGTTTTGATTGTGACATAACAATGGTGTGGCAAAACAAAAAAATTAAAGATTTTCCCTATCCACGAAACCAATTTTATCTTGCTAGTTTTGCCAGTTACCGAGATATGAGATTTTCTAAAGTGATTTATTGAAATGAAACACCCTTTATTTGGCTAAATTTTTAAGATATAAATTTTCGGACCAATGTACAGTAATTTGTTGTTTATAATCATCTTGCAGGAAGAAAACCACTGCTAATATACTGCTTGAACATTCTTTCATTCAACACATTTGTTTGATTCAACTCTTTTACATCAGTAATTGGCAACCGGTGTGCCTTGACACACTTGTGTATCGCAAAAAAAGTCAGGTGTAATGTAAAAAATGATCCAACTTAGTTTGTCTGCAAATGTTTGAATTTTCTGTTTTACCTTTTGAAGATTTGAATTGATGAATATACTAGATTAGTTAAGACAATTTTTTAACTTTAGCTGATTTTAAAGGGATTATAAAGTTGAAAGATACTTACAATCTTTGATTTAAAGTGAAAACCAACTTTTTAATTTTTAAAATTTGGGCCAAGAAAATTGCTAGCATAGTCATATAAATGGTTGATCGTCATATTTTTTTCTTTGGTTACCGTGCAAAATTTCAAATTTTTAATAACTACTTTTAGCACATACTTTCAATATTTTTAAACAAGTATTTTGCGTATTTCAGCTAAACAAAAAGAAATACAATATCACAAGTGCACGAGAAGCATTGGTTAATTGATAATCAAAAATTATCAACAAATAATTGTTGCTATTTGTGAATAATTTTTTTAATAGCTATATTAAATATTAAACTGGTAGAAAAGTTATATTTGACATATTTTTTATTTTATTAATCATTTTAATAGCAAAAATTTGATTAATTTAGGAAATTTAGTTCTTATCATTTGGTTTTATCTATATCTAAATAAAATGCATTTTTCAAATACTGTAATTTGGTTTTATTAAACTTGACTTGTCTGTGATTTGCAGCGCTTGATTAAAACTCTCCTAAAATACATTGTTTGATTTGACTAATGTAGCTGCAGCACACCTGGTTGCAGCTTAAGGAGATACTCGTTTACCTACGCGACGTCACTCCACAACATCAACGAACGAACCAAATGTTAATGATTGTATTTGGTGACGACGGTAACTGCTTATTACGAGTTTTTTTGAACAAATGAATGATTTACCAACCAACGAAATGTCTGCACCAACTGACGAACGAACGAATGAAAAGAAAAAAACTACGCCTCACCGACTTAAATACGAGCGAAACAACCAATAGCAAACTGCCAACTCAAACCGGATTGCCAAAAATAAACTTTAAATTAAAACAAGGAACAAACTAAACGGCTACCGTCACATACCCCCCCAAAACTGTCTTAGTAAAACCCCTAGGTGAAACTAATACGGTTTTAAACGAAGGCGCTATGAACTATGAACTAAATATACACAAAGGTCAGACAATTAGTTACGAAAAATTACGGTTACACACACACGACGGCAAAATACATAGCACACAATTATTATAGCAAGCGATATCAAAAACCAATGTACACGAAGCAAACGATAAGCAGCACAGGAATCGAACGTTCTTCCTCCTCAACAATTGTCTCCTTGTGGTTCATCTTCGGCGGAAATCAACAGAACGATATCATGTATTGCTCGTTCTTTCGCACAAGACCATCTTCTGATTGGTAGAGATTTTCAATTCGGCCCAACCTCCATTGGCTGCGAGGTTCGGAGACATTGTCGCTGATAATGACCACGTCACCTTCTTTCATATTCCTTGTCCGGGCGACCCACTTCGTACGCGATTGCAGTAGATGAAGATATTTCTTTCGCCATCGCTTCCAAAATTGATCGGACAAGAGCTGCATCCGCCTCCAGCGCCCTCTCGCGTATTGATCGGTTTCTAAAAGTCTTCCAGGGGGTGGTAATAACAATTTTGGTTTCATTGTCAACAAATTAGGAGTTAAATGTTCGAAATATGTGGGATCACAAATATTCTCAGATACTTAGGGAACGCGAATTTATGATACATTTAACCTTAGTCAAAAAGGTCCGAAAGTCTTTATTGTTTCTATAACCAAGAACAATCTTACTGTCCACCCAAAAATATTCCTTCACGTTAGCAAGTTTCGATTCATGTTTAAGAATTTTTTTTGCCGACACCACAGCTGCTGTTAGTTCCAATCTGGGAAAAGTTACTTGTTTCAGGGATGCGACTCTGGCTTTACCTAAAATAAAAGAACAATAAACTTTATTACGAGTATCTATTCTAAATTGAAACGTATCGTTTTGAATGCACCAAACAACTCCAAGAGCACGTTCCAGCGGAAGAGAGTTAGTACGAATGTTAAATGATTTGGAGGTAGCTCTGTCTGATTCAGGTAAGCACTCCAAAACTTCTAATTTATTTGATACAACCTCGTGCAACTTCAATCCAGCCCTTGCACAAAGATCACGACTATTTTGCAAAAGGTCGATTGCTTCTTTCACTGAAGAAACTGAAATAAGACCATCGTCTACATAAAAATTATTGCGAACAAAATTAGCAGCAGCTTCACCGAATTCAATCTCACCATCATCAGCTGCTCTTTTTGACCCAAAATTTGCACAACCAGGAGAACTAACTGCTCCAAAAAGATGTACCATCATTTTATACTCTTTAAACGGTTTTTTTGTGTCACCATTTTCCCACTAAAGAAACCTCAAAAGATCTCTATCACCTTTGCACACTAAGAACTGGTGAAACATAGCCTTGATGTCCGCGACAAGTGCCACTTCTTCTAAACGAAAACGACAGAGGACCCCCACCAAACCATTCATTAAATTGGGACCTCAACAGATAATCGTTAATAGACACTCCTTCAAATTCAGCTGAACAATCAAAAACTACACGAATTTTACCGGGTTTCTTCGGATGATAGTCTCCAGTATGAGGTACGTAGTTCACATTTCCATTATCGATGGATAATTCAGAGTCCGGAATCTTTTCAGCCCAATTTATAATTACTTCATTCATGAATTCCATGTAGTCCTGACGAAACAAAGAATTCCTCCTGAAACGACATTTTAATTGCATTAATCTCTTAAAAGCTAATGATCTATTATTTGGCAATGCAATTTGATTTGATTTTAAAGGTAAAGGCATAACGTATTGGCCGTCGTCTTGCTGTTGAATGTTGTCCGACAAACCTTTGGTCTTCTATTGACAATTCGATGTTTTTTCCACCTGGTTCGATAAAATCAATCTCCATCATTTGCCTGACCTGTAAAGAATTAAAAATTTCTTAGTTTTTGTCGTGAAAACAAATTTAGTATTACAGTAAGTTTCCTGAGGTTTGACTAATGCTTTAGAGGTAGCCATTGTCACAGGAAGGCTGCTCCTACTGGATACACTTATCCGATTAGATACCAAAACATTACCTTTTTTGGAAGAATCAACAACGTCAACAATTCCCCAGCCTAGAATAGATTTTTGCGCATAAGGTTCGTCATCATTACCTGCTATAACTTCTCTTGGTCTAATTGCACTGGGAAGGTTGTTTCCTATCAAAATAGCGACATCTGCCAAATCATGAAACGGAACCATTTGACGAGATACTGCCTCTAAGTGTTTCCAACGTCGGGCAACTTCGGGTTTGGGAATCTGAGATCGGCTTGCAGGAATGTGGTCTCTGGTAAACACTGGTGGAAGTTGAATACATGTTTTACGATCAAAGCTAAGTACTTCCAAATCCGAAACACGTTTACATGTAATGAAACTTCTGCTTTTATGCATTGTAGACAGTGTCAAAGTGGTAGGGGACCCGCTTACTCCTAATTGCTGTCGTAACTTATTCGATATAAAACAAGCGTTTGATTGATCGTCTAAAATACAATAACAAAGTATTTTTTTTGAAGAATCTATTTTGCTACGAACCCATACCGGAACTATCATAGAGCTGTCAACTAAATTGCTTTGATTGTTATAAGCATCAACTTCGGTACATTTTAAACTCGTCACCACATCATTGTTATAAATATGCAGGGCAGTAAGGTGCCATTTACCGCAAATTTTGCACTTACTTCGGTTGTTACATTTTCTCAAATAATGTTCAGAAGTAGATCCGCATGCGAAACACAACTTGCGGTCCTGCAAGAATTTCATACAAGTTTCTCTGGACAACCTGGAAAATTCAACACAGTTATTAATATCATGATTTTTCGAACAATACATACAAATTAGAGATTTATCCTAAACACTGGTTGTTAAAGCCATAGCACCTTTTGAATCACGTCTAGTATTGGTAGTTTTCATTGCTCCGGAAGATCTTACAATGTTTTGCAGCTCCGGAATGTTGGCTCTTGTCGCTCTCTTTTTTATAAACTGCACAAAATATTCAAATGGAGGATAGGAATAGGAGTTGTGTAGTTCTCTCCATATGCATACAGAATTTCTCCACTTGTTTTCGATGTAGGTAGGCAATTTCGAAAGAATGATCTTCGTTTCTTGAGAAAAATCTAGAATACCTAAACCGCTAACGTTTTTTTTAATTTCTGATATTTGAACTAATAGATCAGAAAACTTAAGCAATTCTTCCGCTTGATGGGATTTTATAATAGGCCATTCGTGCAACTTATCAAGGAATGCTTGGCTGATTATTGTGAGGTTGCCATACCTCTGCTAAAGTCGATTTCTCGCGGCTTGATATGAAGATTCAGTGCGGTTCGAGAGCAGACCAAGGACTAGAGACTTTGCTTCGCCACTCAAGTGCTGACTTAACAAATTAATTTTTAATTCGATTGAAGTCAGTTGACTTTCAATCAACGCATTAAATGCAATTTCCCAAGCGGGAAATTCAACCACATTTCCACTAAAAGGTTCTATTTTGACATCAGGTATTCGACAAAATGCACTTGGAAAATTGGGAGCCTGACTTGTTTGACAGTGGGAAGATTCTATAATTCTACGTCCTGGTGCAGGGTTGTTCACTAGTCTTTCCTGTGATGGGCCTTCTAATGCACTTAGAATACGACTCTGTCTTTCCATTTCCGTCTCCGTAGGTGGAAGAGAAATATCACAAGCATTTTCACCGGCTTCTAATTCTTCAATTTGCTTTGACCTTCCTTGTAAATCTGATTGAGCCTTTAAAGCTTGCTCCAATTTTTCAATTTTTTTTAGCAATGATTTTTTCGTAGATCTACTCGAGCGACTACACGTGGACGCATCAGATCCTCTAGACTTGACTGACAGATTACCTTGAGCTTTCGCAGTGAGACGCTCCATTGCAGCTTGAGCCTTTTCCAAAGCTTTGTCAAAACTGTTTTGCAATTCCAAATACTTACCTTCTAATTCTTTATATTCGGATTCTTTTACAAGGCTCTGAAGTTCTTCTAGAACACCTTTAACATTACCTAGACCTTTATTAGCTAAAACAGAAACGGCTCGAATCTCTTCGCCAACTTCAGAGATAATTATGGTAAGTCTTAAGTTTCTGATTGCCGTGTCAGTTAATTTAATTTCCTTTTAAATTTCTTCTTAAATTCTTCACTTTTAAATTGCAGAGCCTTAGGCGTCAATTTCTTTACACGTGGCTTGATTGTTTCGATCTGGCTGTTCTCCGGTTTCACATTTGGTCCAGGCAGTGAATTTATTTCTTGTTCAAAAATACTTACGCTTTTTTGCGAATTCATTTTTCTTAAGCAGTTACTGTAGCTGCAGCACACTTGGTTGCAGCTTAAGGAGATACTAAACAGTTTCGTTTACCTACGCGACGTCACTCTACAACATCAACGAACGAACCAAATGTTAATGATTGTATTTGGTGACGACGGTAACTGCTTATTACGAGTTTTTGTGAACAAATGAATGATTTACCAACCAACGAAATGTCTGCACCAACTGACGAACGAACGAATGAAAAGAAAAAAACTACGCCTCACCGACTTAAATATGAGCGAAACAACCAATAGCAAACTGCCAACTCAAACCGGATTGCCAAAAATAAACTTTAAATTAAAACAAGGAACAAACTAAACGGCTACCGTCACAACTAAATCCATAACTATAAAAAAATTAAAAATTCTTGTAATGAAAAAAAGTATTTTTAAAAATATAATTAAAACCAAATTTCAAACTGGCAGTATATTTAAATAAGCTTGTTTTGCTTTATTTGTATTGACAAAAAATATCTTTAAACATAAATAAAATCTAATTGTTTAAAGATATTTGGTTTAATTAACATCAAAAATTATCTTTGAAATTAAAATTTAAACATTAAAATATTTGTTTGCAGTTCAAATAAATTTTTAGGTGCGCGTTCATTGTTGAAAGTCCAGGAACCTATGCAGTTGTCAATACAAATAAATAAAAGCTTCCTTCCTGATGTTATAGTGATTAAAAAAGGTAAGATAACCATCTTCATCTGACAGTTTTAAACTAGTTCTTTAATTAATTTCTAACTCAAACTGAAGCCGACAACAAAACTTCAATCTTCCCATACTTTATTATACTCTGTTGTACTTCTGGTAAAAACAGAAAACTTTTTTTGTTAAAAACCTTTTCAGTTTATTAAAAACTATAAATTAAAAACTAACAGTCAACGTTTCGGGTGCGGTTACAAGCACGCTTCGTCAGGATATATACTTTTTTAAAAACCCATACTTTTTTAAAAAATATTAACAAGTTATATAAAGCCACTTACCATACTTTTTTAAAAAAGATTAACAAGTTATATAAACCGTTTAAATTTTTCATATCGGTTAAGTTATCAAGTGGTCTTTGATTATTTAGTTGAAGAATTACAACGTTTGACTTTCGAGTTGCAAACATTAGTTTGATTCTAAGTTGGTCAGACCGAGAAGTTTTTATTCGTATTCACAGTCATCCTGTTTGAAGTTCTGCATTGAAAACAATCGGAAGTTCTTGAACGGGTATCAAGGAGGATAATGGTTCTGAAGACTCCTAGTATTTCCGACAAATAATTGTGGGGTCAATAAATTATGAGACCAATTTTTGCTGTCCCTTAATGAATTTCTTCCGATGAAAAAAACAACATTGTCGTGCAAAGTCAAAATGGAATAGAAAAGACCCAGAAAAAGTTATAGGCCTATACTTTAAAATGATGCCTAAAAAATTGATTTCTAAGGAAATAAGATTAAAAAAATAAAAGTATTTGCCCAAACTAGGGATATTAGAACACCGGGATCAACAACTCATTTTGGCTATTTACGTTAGAAGGGCTACTGCGAAAATAGCGTCAAAAGTCATACGAAGCTTCGAAATCTTTTGTTTGAAGGTTAAATGTATTTTAGTTATGGTTTAAAGATTTCTTGACGGTTATTTGTTCAAAGAAATTGAAATCTTTATTTCGATAAAGGCATTAAGCAATATCATATTAAGAATACTAAATATATATTGGCTAAAGTTATTTAAGGAAAACAAAAATAAACTAGTACATGCGAAAAGAGTAAAACTAACTAACAATATAGCATGCAATAAAACTAAAAATAGCTTGCCAAGAAAGAAAAATAAACAAGTATTAAGCTTAAAATGCAACAAGAAGCAACAAAACTATCAAAATAACAAAAAACAAACTATTATACAATTAAAACTGGGAGCTTTTTGAAGTTAATTTTCGCAGTTTTTTGACTGATATTTCTGGCATTTCAACTTTAAATGCATTTATCCGTTTAAGTTCATTCTTTGCAAAGCAATTAAAAGTAGATTTAACCACTTCTTTGAAATTCAAATGACCGGCAGAACATTGCTGGGACAATAGGTTACTGAGAGTTTCAGTTGCTGCGGCAATGTTAATTAATGCTTTTAGAAAAACAGATCGTGGGTTGCTCATGGATAAAAACTTGGTTTTTGTCGGTTCTCCAGTGGATGGAATGGCCATATAATGTTGCACTGCCAGCGCTGTCACAGTGTAAATAAATTCGGATGGTTGCGACAAGCCCCCGCGATTTACATTTTCAAACAACTGTTTGTACTCATCTGGAAGATAGTGGTGAATTGAAAAGGAATCATCACCTGCAATGAGCAACTCTTTGCAGGATGAGCACTTGCGCCGGCGAGATATGCTTCTGCCAACATAGCCACTTACATAGTATGTTATATTGGCATCAGCACATGTTATATCATCCAAAGAAACACGAGCAAAAACATCATTAAGCCAAAGCACATCATTTTCTTCAGCTCCAATATCAAAACTTGTTTCTAATAAAGGAAGAGCATCAAATTCCTTTAGACAAGAGCCAGATAAAAGAGCATGCTGCTGCATTAAGGATAATACACGGATTTTTTTTTCTGATTGCATCAGCTGTTTTAACGACATGAAATAATTGCCACCATTCATTTGGCGATACCAGCCAAAACGACCTTCAACTGGATCCGAAGTAAATTTTCCAGGAAGTATGTAAACAAAACCATGTTTTTTTTTCAAGTGTTCAGCAAGTTCTGGAATAGCACTCATTGATTGTATACACGCACAAAAGGTTTGGTGAGTCAAACCAGCATTTCCTGATTGTTTCCACCGAATAAATATATTTGAAGCTGCTTCAAGATATTTCAAATTTACTTCATCAACTCGTATAGGTGCACACAATTCATCATTTTTTCTAATCTCTGAAAAAATACATTGAACGTAAGATAGTGATTACAAGCTTGGCATTTAACTCTATAAAAATATAATATATCAATGTCTATTATATCATGCTATGGGTAAAACAATAAAATCAACTAATTTTGGAGATTAATCTAATTGCAGGTAGTGTGATACACGTTTTGTCTATGTACAAAAAATTACCTTCAAACGATGTTTTAACCCGTAAAATTTTCCAAATTGTGTTGATGAATTTTAAAAACCGAGAAGTTTCTAGAAATCCTGGATGCTCTTTACTATAAAACTCTAATGCTTGCACCGTTGATTCATGAAAAACACCTGAATACAGTACAAGCAATCAATTTAAAATATCTCGTCCTTGATTGTGGTTGAGTACTACACACTACTGTATATTCAATACAATTTAAAAGCCAATTTTTTTTCAAAAGTTACCGAAAATATTAGGTTTGATATAATAATTTAAAATGCTATCTAAAAGTAAGTAAAACTTACCAAATGCATGTTGTGGTGAAGTCCGTGCAATGCCACTGGGATTTAAAGATACTTTTTTTAAAGCATGTGCGATTTTTAAAGGTTTGTGCTCCTCAATCGCGTACACGTGTTTTAGATGTGAGAAGCAGGGTGAACATGTTTTTCCAAGAATGTCTTCATTCGCATGTGTAGGAATATTAAATCTACCCTTGTTGATGAAATTGTTAAAAATGTTTTTAAAATTATGGGTCGTGTCAAACAACAGAAACAGCTTTTCATCAGATCGAGTAGGATGCACAATGCAGTGTTTCAACTGACCACCCCCAAGTTCTATGTATATCTTTCTGCAAAATAAGTTAAAAAAAGGATTAAAAACAACAGAGAATTTACGTTTAAATGTAGAATTATATTTATGAAATTAAGAAAATTACCAAAGAAATAACTGACAAAAACACACCTGTTGCATATATGATTGTCGACAGAAACGGCAATAACCAAAAAAAATTTGTCCAAAGCAAACATGACTCTTTTAAACCATGAACACAAAATTTTGGTATTCAATTTATTGACGGGAATTATGCAAACCACATCCTTATAATTACTGCATGTAGAATTTATCATAAAAGTTAATGCAGTTTTTGCTGGGGCACCATCTGCAGTCAATCCAACAAAGGAACCATTACTGTATTCTACTCTTTGCGCAGTGTAAACTTCATCAACAAGTAAAGTAACAATTTTTTGTTCAGATGTTAAATTTACAGTTCTTTGATGAAGATAGTTCAATGTAATTTCACCAGTTTCTACAGTAGTTCCAACAGACAGCTGTCGAAGCCTGTTTATTGATGGCAGAATAAAAAATTCTTGCAGCTTTTTGTACAATGCAGTGCTTGTCAACTGCCACATATATGAAGAAATAATGGTTGCTGTAGAATAACGTCTGCCATGTTTGGAAACTTGAAGCAAATTCAATTGTTCTATTATAAAACAAACTAAAGACATGCTAGATTGTGATAAATCTGCTACAACTGCTTCATCAGAAAGGTAACTTTTTAGCAAAGATATAGCTAATTTTAATGCTGATTTTTGATTGTTAGAAACAAAATTAGACATGTCTGCTAAAGCTTTACACCAGGCAAGAATATTAGATACTTCAGTTACTGTCTGCAGAGAACCACATGAAAGCAAATGCATATATTGATCTTTTGGTATCAAATTAGAAAAAACAAAAGCTTTGATTTGTAGCTCACTTGAAATTATCACAGACACTTCAAATTCTGGAACAACTTTATAACTATCATCATTTTTAACAAAATAGAATTGAGCAGATGAAGCTGAATAAACACTAGTATATCCAAAGGGAAGAACTGCATTTTTCATTTTGCTTTTAAAGGATGAAAAATCCGAAAAAGAGTCTTGAATGAGAAAATCAGCATTTTGCTTTTGTAAAATGATGTTATCTTTTTCACGTCTAAAAGAGGAACTGGTAGAGGAGGTTGCACGCATTGTTGGTAAAGGTGATGAAAGGTATTTTGGCAAAGAAGGAAAAATTTTAGGAACAGCATCAGGTTTCAGATGCACTCTTTGCAGTTTTAGAGTACTTCTAGATTTACGTCTGGTACTACAAGTATCAGTTGAGATGGTTTTAAAATCACTTTCATGAAAGTGCTGTGCACAAACTTTATGAGACTTTGATACTTTCCAGTTTTGCCTTGGCATAGCCCTATACCATTTATCACGAAGCTCAGAATTTATAGGAAATTGAAATAATGCAACTTTTTTTCCATTCTTATTGGACCTATAGCCAGAATTGCAAGCTGGCACACAGCAAGTGTTCACCATTGTTAAAAACTTTCTGTAGTAGGTTACTCAAAATTCAATTACCTAAACTAAAAAATGCAGCAAATTTAATAACATTTAATTTTACATAAAAATTTAGTATTTTTAAAACCATAGAATTTATTTAAGAAAAACACTGACAGTGAAAGTAAAAATTTTTTATACTTATATGAAATATAAAAATAAATATTTGAATTGTTCAATACCATATTACACTCAATAGCATACCATGGAAAATATGAGTAATTACACAAAAAATTAAATTGTACAATAATTATAAATATTTCACAACACTAATCTTTTATTAATCAAAAAAATCACTTTTGAATAACCAAATTGTTAACTACACACTTTAAATTTTAAAACATATTATAACTAACTTGAAAATTTTGTAGAATTGGCAATTTTCTCACCATGCCATTTTAAATAAAAAAAAACTTTTTCACTTTGATCTATTAATTAAACACAAAAATTTTTTTTAATTATTTTTTTAACTACCATACTTTATTTAAAAAATAAATGTCTTTTTGAGTAATCAACCTAGTCACTTAAAATTTGATAAAAATAATAATGAAAAGTTTTTTTTTAATTAAAATGCTGGAAATTCAGGTTTTTAATTTATTATTTTGTTAATTATTTTAATGACTGCCTAAACAACTCATATTACTAAATTTTTTATATTTCAAAACTTTTGTTATTAGATCAACTAAATAAAAACTTAACTTTTGCTAAAATTAATTTTTGACTATAATACTTAAATTTTTTTAAAATAACTGTTTTATTAGAAATATCAGAGTAGGTAACCAAGTCACTTAAAATTACTTAATTTCATTAGTTTTTATAGCTAGATAAATTTCCATTATTATTATTTTTTTTTTGTTCTAATCAATTTACTTAAAATTTATGATTTTAATTTGGTAATTTGAGTAACTGCCAAGTAACCTGTTTTTCAATAATTTTTTGAATAAATCTTGACGACAACTATTAAGTATAAAAAAAGGACATAATTCTTTAAAACTGTTTTATCTTTATCCATTAATGAATATTACATAAAAATTTTTTTATTCACTCTAATAATGACTAACATGAAGCTTTGCTTTAATTTTGATTTGAAAGCTTGACCCCACTAGCGTAAACCAAAAACTGGATCCAAAACGGAGTTGTACATCCCGATATCTAAAATCCCTAGCCCAAACCCCTGTTAAGAACCGCTAGCAAAAATTAACTGAAAATTTAGTTCGTATAAAGTAACCTGAATCGTCTCTTGTAATAAAAACCTTGAAATTTGTTCGGTATAAAATATTGCAATGAGCATACTGTGTAATTATTTATAATCCTTTCAAGTGAAATCAAAACACGCTTTAATTAATTTTAGAGACAACAAAAATTTTTTTCATCAATTTTATTTGAATTGTTTTTTAAAAAAGTATTTTTTAGCCCTTTTCTTGTCCCCAGTCAAAATTCTGAGTTACCGTTCAAGGCCCTCGTTTTGCTGACTCTCCAAATATTCATCAAATTTTTAAGTAGATTTCCGAAATACATCCAGTAATTATCGAATTCTGCTCTTTTATGAAAGTTATAAAAGTTATCGTTTGAAGAACCATTTTCCATTTTTGTTTGATTTGACAATTGTTTGACAGAGCAGTTGTTCGATTAATAATTAATTGTTCGAATAATAACGTAAAATGGAGTTGTCTGAAAAGATCTAAGTATATTTTATAAACGCTTGTTTTTGTTTTTTACTGAATATCTAACCTTAACCCTAACTTTAACCCCTATTCTAACCCTATTGTTTGTAAAATGTTGATTCTTGTTTTCGAATAATTTTCGAGATAACAATTATTTTTGAATAATAGTTTTCGAAGCATGGTCCAGATACGTCCATTTTCTAATGTCTATTGAATTACTATAGATTTGGTAATTGGACTACAATGTGATAAATTATACATTATTAACAACTTTAATACAAATAAAAAATTGGTAAATTTAATAACCTTAAAACTTTAGAGAATTTTACTTTAATATTTGTGTATTTGTAATTATTCAGAAAACATTGTCAATCTATATAGGCGTTCGAGTTGCCCGCAATTTCAGAAAGTTGGTTTAATGACTAAGATATTCGACAAATTGATTTCCTGATCTAACTTTTTCAAAAAACTCTTGATTTTATTTTTTATCAAATCATGCCAGAAGCAAAAAAATCACTTATACTGCTATTTTGTAAAATGACTGGATCGACACTACACTGTATTTAAGATGTCGAGCTTTAATTTTGAAAATTCTTTTTTTATTTAAGACAAATTTTACATGTTTTTTATCCAGATTAATACGTATATTAAATAAATTTTTATAAGCGTTTAATCATTTTTAAAATATTTTTATACAAGCAATTGTTTTGATTTTTCGGTCATCAATACTCCTTAACATTTATTTTTTAAAAATATACTATTACCTATAATGCTAACTAATTAACTTTTAATTTTTTTGCAGAAAAATTTTTGTTTGCAAGATGTTATCAACAAAGAAAGTTTTCATATATTACTTGATCCAAAACAACGATAATCTATTAAGACAGTAGAAAGATTTAATTAATTATTATTTCTTGACATAAATAATTAAACTGTCCTTTCCCAAAAATCACTTCAGTATAAAAAGACTTAGTAATATTAATGTAAAATTTTCTCTTGAACAATATGTACACTTTGTTGTAAATGAGTTTAGCAATAATTAGTCGTATTGTATAGTTTGTTAAGTTACTTTGTAAAATATATTTCGATTAAAAACTACTAAATTTTTAATATTGACGCTTTCGACATTTCAAACCGTTGTAAGTTTAATGTCATGGCAACTTTAACTGTCTTTTATAAAGTTTTTGTTTATTTATGTGATTTTGAATTTTTTAAGTAATGAAAAACTTCATATGTATAAACACTCTAATAGTTTTTTTCTTAGGTAAAGAAAATTTTTGGTAATTTTTTTTCGAGTTCTGTTTTATCTTTTGTTATTGAGATAAAAAAAAAGCAAAAACTAACATATGAATAGTTTCTGTAATTGCTTTTTTAAAGTATTTGGTAAAGAATGATTTTGATTTTGCTGAAAAACTAGTATTCATCTTATGTACTTTTTTCAACTTTTAAGTTTCTAGAATTTTTATAATTTTAAAAACAATGCATTAATATTACAATATTATTGTAGAACTAAAGTTTAACCTTGTTGTTGAAATATTCCAAGATTTAAATAATCATTTGTTTGTTATTGTTTTTGTCAAGTATTAATTTCATTATAAAGATTAACATTAAAAATTTAAAAACGCAGAACAATACCAAAGTAGATGAAATCCAAAAAGAAAAGCCTTTTAATTGTGATTTTAACTAACTGGTTTTAAAAGGAAACAAAATTAAATTTTTAAGCAAATACAAAATGAAACTAAATAAAATATTAACAGATACTTATACTTTTAAGGCTATTGCATCTTGACTAAATTTAAAAAACAAGTTTTTAGTTGACAATCATTTGACACAGGTTTTATATTAATAATCCCAAACAAATTCAGATTTGGATCAATAACTTTATTTAAACAACACTTGATAGTAAATGTAAAATATGTTTGCAACAAAAACATAGAAAGTAATAAACTTGTTCTAAAAATGTAACTATGTTTTATAACAGCGGTTTGTTTTTCTTCGGCCCAACAAGTATTGAATTTAAATGGTGTTGCAAATCAAAATGAAGACCTTTTATCCGTTTGCTTTGTCTTCGGGTAAGTTGGAAGCACGAATCTAATGTGGTGAATAGTATGTGGCTCTCGAGCAAAAAATTTTCCCAACTCTGTTTTACGAATACCAATGAACCTAATACGAGGGTCAGTCAAAAAATAATGAGCCCAAGTCTCTCCTGGCCATATTTGTTGCAATAAAATCAAAAGTCATACATCAAAAGAAAGCCCAGGAATAGGAGATCTCAGTTCTACTTTTCAATGTAATCTCCGCACTTTTCAATTCCAACTGTCCATCGATGAACAAGGGACACTATGCCAGCCTTGTAAAAGTCAGCAGGCTGCATTTTTAACCAGTTTCTTACAGCGTGCTTGACTTCTTGATCACTAGTGAAGTGCTGCCCCCTAACTCCTTCTTTCAATGGTCCAAAAAGATGATAGTCAGATGGTGCCAGGTCGGGTGAGTATGGGGGATGGGTTACCGTCGTCCATCCAAAAGAAGCAATCACTTCACGAGTTTTGAGACTGGTATGGGGCTTGGCGTTATCGTGTTGCAGCAAGACCTTAGACATGTCCAGGTGAGGTCGTACTCTTCTCAGTTTCGCTTTCAGTTTGCGTAAAGTGTCAATGTAAGCATCTGAGTTGATGGTAGTACCTTTAGGCATAAAATCTACCAATATCACTCCTTCAATGTCCCAAAACACAGTTGCCATAATTTTTCCAGCTGAACGTTGACTTTTGAATTTCTTGGCTCTTGGGGACGTGGGGTGACGCCATTCCATGGATGATCTTTTCGACAGAGGTTCATAGTGATGAACCCAGGTTTCATCTCCTGTCACTATACGGCTGAGAAAAGTTTTGTCACTTCTGTGACACTCAATAAGCTCCGAACAAGCTTCAAAACGGGCTTGCTTGTGAAAATCCAAAAGTTGCCTCGGAACCCATCTGGCGCAAACCTTTGCAAAGCCTAGGTCATTAACAATATTCACAGCACTTCCATGGCTAACTCCAACACGTTCAGCAATGTCATCAATAGTGATTCTGCGATCATCTCTAATCAATTTCTCAACCTTATCATTGTTTCCAGGATTGACTGCAGAAGATGGTCTTCCACTTCTTGGTCTGTCCTGGAGGCTACTCAAACTTGGATCATCTTCTTCGTGTTTAATCCTGGATACCCACTTTTTCACAGTGGTGTAGGCTAATGAAGCATCTCCATAAACATTTACCAATCTTTCAAAAATTTGTTTTGGTGGCTCCCCTTCCGAAACAAGAAATTCAATCACAGCTCTCTGCTTCTGACGGACATCCAGTGATGACGTCATTTCCAAAACACAATACCAAAAGTGGACACGTTGAAACAATTTTTTTTTACAATTTATCTTTAAAGCAGTAAATTTACTAAACACCCTTAAAATTTCTAGAAAAAATATGAAGGTTAAAGCGGTTAAAGTTAACAGGGCTCATTACTTTTTGACTGACCCTCGTATGTATAAAGAAACATACATTGCTATAGAAAAGTGACACATTAAAAGATAAATATATGATTGCAAACTATTTTAAAAAATGAATAAATAAAACAATTTAAAAGTAAGTTTTTGGTATTTACATCAAATATGTTGCTTCATCTAATCGTCAAGTTGGCAGAGGCAGGCCACTCCTCTGTTCACCCAATGTCTTTCGTCTTTTTCCCAGAAAAGCGTAATTTAAGAAATAAAAAAGTGTATCCATATACAGTGGCGAGCAAAAAAGTAAGACCTTTTAATTTTACTCTATTTTTTCAAAATAACTTAGTTAAAATTGAATTATATTTCTCAAGAAAAAATCAGTTAATATTGGTATTAATATAATTTTTGTGCTCTCTTTAATGATATATTACTTGATAATTATAAATTAATTTTAACAAAGTTATTTTTTAAAAAATCTTAAAAAAAAGTTTTACTTTTTTGCTCGCCACTGAAGTTTTTTTTATTTCATTATTTATGAAAACTAGGGCGGAATAATCACTTGATGATTGTCTTAATTATTGACCTGTACTTCAGGACATTATAAAAGTCCAAGTTGATTACATATGTTGAGAGATTAAAATTGAACACTATATAGAAGTATTATTGCAGTCATTTTGATCAATAGGTGTAAGTAATTTGTATGCGATTTAAAAAAAATCTTTCAAACTTTTCGACTTTTTACTATTTGTGCTATAAGTCGTTTAATCGTAAAAAACTTTTTATTTCTCTTTTTATATACAAGATGTCATTTTGCCAGTGCGTTTTACAAACCTTATTCAATATCCAATTGCATTTATTTTTGCTTCTACCTAAAATATTTGTGCTAAGTTCTCATTTCAATACTATTTCCTGATTTAGAAAAACACACTTTAAATTCTCATTTTTGTGAGTCTGTCATATTGTTCGAAATTGTACGTTATAGGATAGAATTCTGTGTATCTTCGACTAGAAAAAATAAGTCAAAAAATTTTATTGTATTACTTTTTGAGTACTTTTGACATTTTCATCGTTTGTTTTCGATTTTTTTTTTGGATTTTTTTGTACAGTAGCCCGCAGGAGTGACAAACTTGGATCAACCTAGTTATTTTAGTTTATGATTTTCGCCCAGCAAAATATTTACATTGAAATATAGTAGCTATTACTAATTTTTTGGTGTTCAAAAAATATAGAAGACTTGAAGTAAATGTGAAATTGTGTAGGAAAGATGTAGGACTAAGCAGTTCTTACTTGAATGACTTCAAGATTAGAAGGACAATGGAGAAGATGAGTCAGCAATAATTCGATTAGCCATCGATCTTATTAGAAGGGAATTGTTTAGGGAAGAAGTAAGGATAAACAGTTCTTACTTAAATGACCTCAGAATTTGAAGGGCGATGAAGTAGATGAGCCAGCAATAATTTGATTAGTCATCGATCTTCTCAGAAAGAATGTAAACAGAGGTAGGTTTACATAACATAAATCCTCGCAACATGTTGTCTTGCTTGATGTGGTGGCATAAAGAATCTTTGCAGCAATTAGTCAAAAGCTCAAGGGTCGAAATTGGTTCTACAAACCTATAATCTATATGAGACAGGCAATTTTTTGCTTTTGACAGGTGAAAACGCAGGAAATATTAGTCCCTAATTTTCGCTTTATACGAAAGTCATACTTCATTTACAATCTAATTTTATAGCGCATAAATCTATAGTTAATTTTCCGTTTTCCACTAATTTTAATTTTTGTTTTGACGTAATCTTTTCATGGCCATGTAATATTTGTTTAATAGGTACACCATACTTCTACTTAATTTAATTTATTTGATTTATATGTCGTTTTGATTCTGAGCACAGAATCAACTTTGAATAGTATTTACGCCTTTTCTTTTTTATTTCTCTTCTCACAAGGGTTAAATGGATTTTTTAGTAATGCGAGACTTCCAACTACGTAATCCGTTCGCTGTCGCAATCTTCTGATTGTTTATTGTTAATTATGATTGATGGTAAACTTTATTTTAATCCTTAATTGGTAATTGCCCTCTACTTCTTGTAATTTCTATCGTATTCTGGAGTCACGTGACGTGATCATTTATAAAGCGCGCATCTTGTTTTCATTTTATGCCAGTCAAAATTCTATTCAGTCATTCCAGTTGAAATTGTAGTAAAAAGTGGTTGAAATCATTTTGCGCTTGTGTGACCTTAGTTGTTCGAAAGAGAGATAAAATTGTTGAACTTTTGTGAGCAACTTATTCGCATTGCTGGTGCTGAAATTGTTTTAAACTTTGGTGAAGCATATAAGCCTCGTTTTTTGAATTGATCATGTTTTATAAATTGTGTAAAAATATTCTTTATAGTTAAAACATTGGTTTTTCTTGCTGCGGAGAGAAGTTTTCTAAGGAATCAATTTTTAGTTTGCAAAAACCTACTGTTTAAGGTTCTTCAGTCTCGCAGCAAACTATTTCTTGAGTTGGAATAAATAAAGTTTGAGACAACTTTATTTTAGCGTGGGTATTTGGATTACCTAGTTAAACTGGTGCTTTTCGATTCCCAAGTAAAGTTGTGACAACTTTTAAGAGTTATTTAAATGCTACAAATCTAAATAACTACTAATGACATTTGAACATGTACATGTATTTCAGAAAACATCCAATTACGCATTTAAACAATTACTTCGCTCCGCATACAAATTAGTGATTTACAGTAAGTTTTGACATTGCTCTGATTTTAAATTGAAGTAAATTTGTTTCTATAAGTCGTTATTACAAAGAAATATTCTATTCAATACTTCACTTATTTATTTTGGACTGCTATTATGTTTGTAGTTTCGAAACTACAGTATACATTTCGAATACATTTTAAAATGTATTTTACAAAATGCAACCTGAGCGTTTATAACTGTTTGACAAATATGAGTAAGCAGAAATCCAATTTTTCAAAAAATTTTTAAAATATACCAAGAACGACATGTTATGTTGTTCTGTAAGATGGTTTATTTGAACTACTGCTGTTCTTTGCAACCGTTTCAAACTAACCGCAAAAATTTAACTATTGCTTTTTCACCAAAATTTTAAAAGGTATTGGCAATTTAATTACAATTTATTATTGATTATATATAAGATATTTAAATTTTTTATGTCGGTTTGCCACATTGGTGTTTATTTACATTTTATTAATCTTATTAAGAATGCAAATGAACTTACAAATGAAAGCGATTATGAAGTACTTTCTTTTTAAAGTGTATTAAGTTTTTAATTTTCACAAAATGCACTGTTTTCGGCAATCGGTGTCCATGGTAGTACTGCCGCTCAGTCATTATAACAGCTAAAAAAAATAAACGTTAAAATTTTTTTGAAGGATAATTGGCCCTTTGTTAAGTTACGACTTGTGTCTATGAATTGCTGAGCTATTGCTCTCCACGGCGTTTACAATATATATACTGTATATATATACGTATATATATATAACGTAAGCACCATAGAAATTTTATTTGAATAACCCCAGGGCACTTAGTCCTGGTCACATACTCCCAGTCATATACCCCCGGGTACTTACCCCCTGGTCACATACTAATTACTTACCCCCGGTTAGATGACCAAAATAAAACAATATTATTATTTATTTTATCTCTATATTTATCTTCCTGACTCGCAGGAAAGCGACGTAGGCGTATATACATAGGGTAAGCATTTACCCTATGTATACGACCTGCTTGCAAAGATGCCAAGATATTTCTGTCCGTTTGTAATTTAAAAGAGATATGACTTTAATTTAGACCTGCTTGCCAAGACCGCCAAGCAGGGAAGTCTTTCCCAATAACACAACAGAATGGGGCTTATAGTTTTAAACCGGGACCATGTCGATCACCATTCCGGTGCTTTAACCACTCGACCACGCTGCCGATACTAGGGGGTATGTGACCCAGAGGTAAGTGACAGGAGAGAAGTGGGCTAAAATCAGTTCGAAATACCTTCAGATAGTAATTGACAAACTCACAAGTCATTGTTTGGAAGAAAAACATCAGCACTGCAAGATTTTAAATAAGTATTATTATATTTAGCAAAGTGTGAGGGCGGAGAGAAGTAATATTCATCCTTTACTAGGTTATTATAACAAAATTGATGTTGGGGATAAGAGAGCATGCTAAGAAAAATAAACAGCAATATATGCATGCAAACGCAAAGCGCTTTTAACGGAGGCATTAATGTTATGTTGCCGTTAATTTTAGGCATTAATGTTATGTTATGTTGTTAAAAGTCCGGCAATCATTGTGTCAATCATCTTACAGAAGTGAGGATCAAGAAATCGTTTGAAAACTTTAATGAAATAAGGTCGTAAAATTACATAACACAAATTTGCTGCACTTTTATAATTATTTGATAAGAATTAGTAGAAAAAAATTTTTCAAATTGTTACTTTTTTAAAAGTAAAATTTTTATAACTTGAAAATAATTTTTCTTTCCGCTTTGTTTTCTTTTTTCTATGTTTAACCCCACATGTTTAACTGTTTCCACCTCTGCTTTCAGTATGAACTAACCTTACAGATTTGTTTGCTATACATTGAAAAGATTAAAAACAGTTTTTACATAACTCTGAATACTAATTATTTGTCATAGTAATGTATGAAACAATTTAAAAATTGAAAAGTTTAAGATTTTCTAAATTTGTTTTCTTTTACACAAGCCAATTAGTACATTACATTATAAGTTACATTACGTACTGAAACAGCAACTAAACTCTTATTTTAAAATAAACAGTAAAATATCAGTTTTAATTAAGTGGTAAACTAACCATTTTGGGAGTCTTTAAGTTCAATTTTACTACGGTTTTTGCATAAAACTTTAAAAATTTGTTAAAAAATACTAGCAAAATTGATTAAAATTACAGGTTTAGATTTTACACTTACTTTCATTTATATTTCGTTACTCTTAAAAAATTGCTTTAAAAAAGTTTTAGAATGTTAAAACAAGTTTAAAAATGTTTGTTTGAATTGTGTTTTGTATATGTATTTACTTTTATGTAATTACAACTCTGTGTTAACCAGCCTACTTAAAGTTATTTACAACTTGCAAAAGATATCTTGAGTTGTGATCCCCTGAAAGCCTTAACTGTAGAAAAAATTTAATATATTTTAAAGAATAAGTTTTTGTCGTACTTCAAACTGTGTCATCATTTTGCGGTGCTCATGTTTCTACGACATTGCGCAAGTATGACAATATTGATGTCGGAAGGCAGCATTGCTAGACTTTCGCATTTTTTAAAAATAGAACTTGAAACAATGTTAAATTATGCTTGAAAATGCTTTAATAAGCTCTTGAAGAAATGAACTGCAAATCGTTAAAATATCTAAATCATATTTTTTGTAAAGTTTCTTAATTAAAATTTCAACCTAAGCTTTTAACTTTGAGAAATTACATAAACAAAATAACAAGAAATTACCTTTGAAACTTTATTTTACTACAAATGAAATTTCAAGAAGTCATGTAAAATTGGCAAGTTAGAAGATTTAAGGTTGGTTCAGACTGAAAGTGGACGCAAAAAAGTAAACGTTTGCGGAAAAACAAAAAGAATATTTAGCTTTTTTTATTTTACTTCTATATTTATTACCTTGACTCGAAGGAGAGTGTCGAAGGCTTATTGGAAAACAATCACCCCGACCTGCTTTTGGAGATGCCAAGATATTGCTATACAACTGAAGTTTGTTCCTTTTTATATTGGTTTTTCAATTTTTATTTAGATATAAATGTAGCCGTAAGAATTGGCTGACATAAGGTTTTCGCCTTTAATTTTTTAATCTCAGTACAATTGTATTTAACAAAATTAATATTTATTCCGTTTGTAAATTTTTATATTGTTTTTGCTTTGTCGCGAGATGATAAAATAAAAAATTTTGTCTAAAATTGCAGTTTTCGAATATTACAAAATATGCTGGTATTGAATTTATCTATATTTTTTTGGTGTATTTTTCTTTACTCTAACGGCACATCTTGGTCAAACTGGACTCGTTGTTCTCCATTAGAAGACTGTCATCAAAAAAGTTTATTAAAATGTTATAAAGGAAAAAAAATTCAATGTGCACCAGCGCAAAGAAATGATTATTTATATCAAACAACAATTTCAAGCGATTGTAACGAAACTTGCAACGGACACAGCAAACAGGATTGGAAAACTAACACACAAGTAAGAACTGTTGATACAAAAATAACACACAAATAATTTTTTGTTTTTTGTTTTTTTCTTGCTATCAAAAAACTTTTTAATTTAACATGTTAGACAATTTGTCAACATGTTGTTTTGATAAAAAATGATAATACTTATTCAAATTCAATTGAAAGTTTCTTGAAGATTTATTATAAAATTCACAAGAGTAAAAAGCAAGGAAATTCTTGCAAGTAAAGCAATAACATTATTGTTACGATAGTTTTTTGATCACAAGCTCTACTGTAGAAATTTTTTTTTTTAATTATAAAAAAAATTTATGTTTAATATGCACCATTACTTTGCAAGTTTTGCAAAATTTAAGTTTTTGTAATTGGCTTTGTACTGCACAAACTCTTGCTAGAAAATCCAGCTAAAAATTTTTTTAACATTTGCGTGTTGTTACAGAGAGCTACGTTTTTATATGACCACGAAAAATGTGTCAGCCTATATTCGTATCAGTTAAAATAGTGTTTTTCAAAGGGTGTGTTGCAAAACTTTACTGTGTCGCAAAATGAGCTCCGGTGTGTTGCAAAAATATATTTTTTAATTTCTTATAGTTTATATAAATTAAAAATGAAATAATGAGTAAATTCGTAAAAAGTACAAATTTAGAACAAAAGATTTCTTTCTGTAGAAGAGAAACTGAGTTTATCTAAAATACTGTATTTTTTTATTTTTTCAGGATGTAACTGTTCTTCAATTATGTCAAGGCAACTGTTATGATTCTACAGTAATTTTGAGTTTTTTTTTGCAAAAATAACCCAGCATGTAAACGAACTCAATATTTTCGTTGTTACAATGAACAAACATGTGGAGGAGTGTGGAATATAACAGGATCACCAAGTCAATGTTCAGTTACATGTGGAAGTGGAATAAAAACATCAACAGTTACTTGTGTAGATCCAAGTACAGGTAAAGCAAGTTACCGAGAATATTAGCAAATATGAAGCTTTTATTTATAAAAAAAATTCATATTCAAGTAACCTAACGTTTAAATAAAGCTGCTTTACGAAAGTTTTTTTTGGTATTTCATGAAATGTCTGCAAGTCACGGCAGACAGCACATTGCGCAACTTATTTATCCAATTTAACCTCACTACCTGACTATGGTTTTGGTTTTAAATTCTTATCAGTAAGGATCTGCGTGTACTGGGTATCTTTTCAAGCATTTGGTCATTGACGTGCGTGATGCGCAATGCTGCATTTTAGGCAAAGTTATGTGTTGATGAGGGCTAGAGGCCTTAAAAATGTGTTAATAAAACAATGAAAATTTTATTTTTGTCAAAATTAATTTATTTGCTTTCATTTAATTGCTTTTTTCTAATTTTATTTCTGCCCAACACATGAAAACTAAAAATTTTTATGAGTAAAATTATTTTCTTTTTTTTACGAATTTTAAACATTTACTATGTATATAACTATTTTCACAATAGTTTGAAAAAAAAATTAAAATAATTGCAACTTTTTTTCTTTTTTATTTCAACAAAATTATTTCCTTGGACCCAGCAAAATCTGTTTTATACAGGAAGCACTTCTTACAATTGCAACGGAACTAACTTTGGAAAAACTACAGAGACAACAATAAATCAGCATTGTAATACGCACGCTTGTCCAACCTGGTCAACGTGGTTTGAAGTGACTACTTGCTCTGTACCATGTGGTAATGGAACAAAAATGTTAAATTCAACTTGTGTTTATAACGGATCATTGTCAACTTTATGTAAAGGTAAGTTTCAATAGCTAAATTAGTTTTAGTCTAAGCTAGTCAATTTTAGTCTAAAAGTAAGTTATCGACATAATGAATAACTGTTGTTTTAAGATTGATCCTTTCAATATTGTATGAGTGACTCATTTAACAATGCTGCCTTGCCTTGTTTTCTAATGATCATTTTTAGTGAGATTTGTTTTAAAGTCTTTGTATAATTTTGTACTGTAAAAGCGTTAAAAAGTCGATAAAAATAAATTTCTTCAACTGTTTGATATCTTATTCTATTGAGTAAAAGGAAGAATTTCTAACCTTTTGTAGTTTTTGGAGTCAATTTTCAATATTTTTGTATTTGTTTTCAAAAATTTATACTTTTTTGGATTACACTTAGTTTATATTTTTGTTCTTTAGAAAGTAATAATAGGACTACACGCACAAAAAGTAAAATCTGCAACACAAACGATTGTAAAACAACTTCAACAACTCATCAATCAACAACAGGTTTGAAACTTTGAAAGTTGTTATATTATCTTTAATTAAAACAAGTTAAAAATATTTGTTGTTGTAATAAAATTTAATAAAAAAACAATAAGAAAACGTTGAAGACTGTAATAAGCAGTTATAAAGGTCTTGAAATTGGTCTTGAGACAGACTTTTCGAAGCCTCAGCCTCGTCTCGGTGTCGATCTTGTGCCAGTGGTCTTAGCCTTAAACTTGAAATGGTGTGGCCTTGGTCTCCTGTTTTTTAAATTGGTATTGATATTGAACATTTTTTGTTATTTTAGGTACTTGATATTATTGCGATGAATTTCTTAGTTGTTTGAAAATGGCACTCTATTGAACGATACTCATTTGACAATAAAACTTTGTTTTAATTTGAAGTGATAAAAAGCATCGAATCAAACTACTTTAATCTTTAGTTTTACAATTTTCTCACGTTTATTCCACTAAAGATTTTTTTGGGATATCTGGGCCATCTGCTACAAGCTAATTCGATTACCAAAAAACTTTAATTTTATCTTTCGGCAACAAACAATTCTTGTATTTTTTTAAACGTTTGTACTCACAACCTTATCCATAAAAACATTCATATCAAATTAATCCGATTTTAGAAACATGATGTAATTCGATTACGTAAATATTAATAAAATTAAAAAAATAATAGAAAAAACTAGATCTGTAGCAGAAAAATAGTTAGGATTATATAGTTTTAGCTTAGCCTAAATGCAATAGTAGCCCGAAAAACCGTAGATGGATTTTTAAATGTTGCTTGTTACAGTTAATCTACAGTTACCTGAAAATTTAGTATGCGTGCCAAAAGTTATATATATACCGGTACAAGGTGTGTCCGAAAAAGTAATGAGACTGCGACCGCTGCTTGGTTGCTTCAATGACTTTTGACAAATTTATTGCGTCATAGCATTGCGTCGGACGTCAGCACTGTTGCAAGGTGAAAGGAATTTATTTTATACGTGTTCTGATTGAAACGTCTCTTTTCGTTCGCCTCGTGTTTCTTAAGTTTGGTCTTACTGCTTGAATTGCCGTATTTTTTAGGTTTTATTGTTGAGAATATCGGTGAGAATACTTTGCAAACATGAGTATTATAAGGCAAAGAATTAATTTGAAATTTTAATTCAAGCCTGGTAAGACACCTTTGGAATGTTTTGCGTTGCTTCAGCAAGTTTACAAAGAAGAAACAATGTCAAGAGTTCGTGCTTTTGAATGGCACAAACGATTTCGAGAAGGTTGAGAAGAATGTGAAGACGATCAAAGATCTGGCAGGCCGGTGACAAGCAAGATTGATAGCAACATCGATCTGGAAGTGAAGCAACTGGTGCTTGCAGATCGTCGATTGACTGTGAGAATGATTCCGGAGGAGCTTTTCATTGGCAGAGACACAGTGTGGAAAATCCTTACTGAAAACTTGGAAATTGTGTGTCAGAAATTGGTTCCAAAGATTCTCTCCGAATACCAATAAGCAACGAAGATTCACTGTTTACCAAGACATTACCAAGTCTCTGGAGGCTGAACCAGACTTGCTCAACTCTGTCATAACTGGGGACGAAACATGGGTATTCAAATACAATTCAGAAACAAAGAGACAGAGTCGTGAATGGAAAAGTTATGCATCCCCAAGGCCAGTGAAAGCAAGAAAGTCGAAGTCAAAAGTAAAAGTGATGCTCATTGTGTTCTTTGATATTCAAGGCATCTTTCATTTCGAATTCCTACCCCAAGACCAAACAGTGAACCAAACCGTCTATAAAGAGATTCTTCGGCGCCTCGTAAGATCAGTGTGTGACACGAGGCGGAGCCTTTGCGAAGCGACGGATGGGCGCTCCATCACGATAACGCTACTGCTCACACTGTCCTAAGTATTTGTCAGTTTCTCGCAGAAAGAAATATTGCAACTTTGGAACACTCCCCGTATTTCCACAATCTGGCCCCGTGTGACTTTTTTCTCTTCCGTAAGATCTAATCTGTTCTGAAGGAAACCCTTTTTTCCGACGTCGATTCCATCAAAATGGTCGCGACGACGGAGCTCAAAAAGATTCCACAAAATGCCTTCCAAGAATGTTTTGAATCGTGAAAAAGCGAATGCACAAGTGTTTTCAAGTGGAAGGGGATTACTTTGAAGGAATTTGACTTTGTATATAATCATAGACAATTTATTTTGGTTAGGGTATGTTTTGGCATAGTCGTTTGAACATGGTTATTTAGATACGGCTATTTGGGAGCTAGTTGATTTGGCGCCAGCCTGTTTGTCAATAGCCGTTTTGGCGCTAAAAACATTTTATTTATAAATCTTACTGTAAAGTTTCGGAAAAAATGTGGTTTTCTTAAACACACAACAATTGCAAAAACCAGCCATAGTGGATTTAACATTTTTCATTTCTTTATTAACCAAACGTTTAAAATTTACTGTACAAAAATATTCCATTTATAAGCTTTTAAAATAGTTGATTATTTTCAGTTAAAATCCAAAACACCTGTGGCACCTGTGGCGGATAAAAAATTTTTCCTAATGTTAAAACGCCTGGCTGGCGCTAAATTGGATACCGTCCAAATAACTGTGTCCAACTGTCAGCTGACTAACAAATGATTGTGCTCGAAAGTTGGCGCCCAAATACCTGTGCGTAATAGACCCATTCCGATATATTTTACTGATGTGTATTTTAAGGCAGATTAACTGTGTTAAAAAAATAGCTTTAGCGTTAACTAGAAGCAAAGCGTTTCTAAATATTCACTTTAAAAATTTCTTGATAAATTTAGATTTAGAACTCAATAGCAATAATGCTACGGTAGTAACAAAGTTTTCTGAAGATTCGACTTAAAGCGGGTAGTGCAGTAGAGTACAATAGCATAGTTCAGGCCAGGGCAAAATATGACCCATAAAAACTCGACACAATTAATCAATTTTTTGTTTGGAATTTTTTTAGTCGTATAAGGTATAGATATCGTAGGAGTGCAGAAGATACAATGTTTAAATCGCAAACAGTTAGCATTACGTCAAGAGTGCCCAACTTTTTTCCATGCCGGAAGCCAAATTTTTTTTGCAAGTATCTTCTTTGGGCTGCAATCGGTACAAAATCAAAGCATTAAAGCTTTTTTTGACTTTACACTTTGATTTTAACGATTATTTTAAACTATATTCCATATGAACTTGAATTCAAACCGAAAAAATTCATACTTTGATCTTATACATTTTTTTTAAATAAAGCGAAAAAATTCTTATTGCAACATAATTTATGGATGTAATAATTTTAACACCATGTTATTGATTAAAGGGCGCAGTTATTATTATAAAAGTGAAGAGTTGGCCCTTTGAGTCAAAAATTTTGCCCACCTGTGGTAAAGTTTGATTAAAAGTTGTGTAATCCATTGAAGTATTCAAAAAAAGAAAGGGGGCTGGGGATTAAAAAACTTTTATGAGGAATGATGATGAGAAATTCATAGTAAAACTACGACAATTTAAAAGTTGTTAAAATCAAGCGAAGAGATTTTCCAATCGGAAACGAGTAAAACGTGCAAAAAAAGTGAAAACCAAAAAAATCTTTGCTATTATTTTACATTTGTCAACAGCATGGTTGAGTGGCTAAAAGTGCTGTGATTAATGGCAAACTTGATTAACACCTTCGCAGTTCAAAGCCTACTCGAGCCATTCTGTTTTTGGAAAAGAAACTTTACATTTTCCTCTGCTTGTTGGTCTTAGCAAACATCTCTACAATAAATTTCAATCATACCTCTAAATACCAGTATAAACTAAAACATTTAAATAAAAAATTTCAACCAAACAGCTATATTTTGGCATTTCCGGTGGCAGTTGAGTAATTACTTGACAGTTGTTCAATGTATAATGCCTCCGACTTTTTCTGGGAGTCAAGAGGATAAATATAAAAATAAAACATATTCTATATTAAAATTTAATAAATCATTTTAATTGGTTTTTTAAGTGAATCTTTAAAAGGGACTTTTTTACACCAGGCCCTTCTTTTGTAAAAGCCAGCACTAATTATAGTAATCTTGTTTTTTACTACGAGGGTCAGTCAATAAGTAATGAGACTTTCTCAATTACTTTGGTGTTCTTGGAGTTATGCAACTGAAATTTTATGTGATGATTATGAATGGAGTTGTCATCTTATTTACAACAAAACTTGTTTATTTTCAGATTACTGTAGGTGTGACGAAAAATTGAAATGACTACTAGGCTAGGAAACAGCTCATGCTTGGAACAAAGAGGAGTCATCAGATTTCTGTTGGCAGAGAGTGTAAAATCATGTGAGATTCTGTCTAGAATGCAAAGACAATATGGTCCTTCCTGTATGTCTAGAGCAAACTTCTACAAATGGGTGCAAGCATTCAAAGATGGACGCGAAAGCATTACTGATGATCTGAGAAGTGGAAGACCTGTGGATGTCTCTACCCCAGAAGCAGTACAGGCAGTTGAAGACCTGATCAAATCTGATAGAAGGGTCACTTTAGATGAAATTGCTACAAACTTGGACATCTCCCATGGCACAGTGTACGCAATTGTGCGTGAGAAGCTGCGTTTTTCAAAAGTCAGCTGTCGCTGGGTTCCAAAGATGTTAACGGATGATCACAAAATGCAGCGCCTGATGGCTTCCAGAGCATCACTACGCAGATACAGAAAGGAGGGAGATGTATTTCTATCGAGAATAGTGACAACTGATGAGACCTGGGTCTTTCATTATGAACCTGAATCGAAACGACGATCAATGGAGTGGAAGCATGTTTCTTCCCCAGTGAAGAAAAAATTCAAATCTCAGAAAAGTTTAAGGAAAGTCATGCTCACTGTGTTCTGGGACAGAAATGGGCCGATCACTATCAGTTTCTTGGAAAGGGGCAATACTGTGAACTCAGAGAACTACTGTGAGCTGCTAACTCAAGTGAAAAAAGACATTAAGAACAAACGGAGAGGACTTCAATCAAGAGGTGTGATTCTCCTTCAGGATAATGCAAGGCCCCACACAGCAGCAAGAACCCTAGCCAAAATTGAAGATTTAGGCTGGAAACTTCTAACACACCCACCCTACAGCCCAGACCTTGCACCATCTGATTTTCACCTCTTCGGCCCACTCAAAGAGAGTATGAGGGGAATTCACTTCCAGACTGATGAAGAAGTGAAGGCTGCTGTGAGCAACTGGCTAAGGACCCAGTCCACGGAATTCTATGCCAAAGGAATAGACAATCTAATATCAAGATGGAACAAGTGTGTTGCAAAGGAGGGAGACTATGTTGAAAAATAAAAAAGCATTTTTTGATTACCAGTCATTGCAAACTTGAGTTATTAAAAAAGTCTCATTACTTATTGACTGACCCTCGTATTAACCTCCCCCTCATAGCAAATTTCTGCACACGCCATTGTATGAAGCTAATAATTGCTTAAAAGAAAGCACAAAATTGGTGAAAAATCAAACTAAGAAAGAAACTTTAGTATGTTGAGGTAGAAAAAGAAAATGTTCTAAAAACTACTCCGAATAACCTACCCAAAAATTGGCAAAAAATAACGGCAGGTGAAATTGAAAAAAAAACTTTCGAGTCGTTAAACAGTTTTTGCTCGTTTGCATAAATTCATCATTATTTCTATTTTTTTAGTGTGGTTGATTAGACTAATTCTTTTGTACGTAAGTAAAAAATAACCAACAAATCTAACAACTGCAACACACCAACACAGCGAAGCAAATCAAATATTTAAATGAAGTTTTAACCATTTCCCAATAATAGTGGCTTCAGCAGTTTAGAATTTTGAAAAAAATTATTAGAATATCTGTTTTTTTTAACAATGCTAAACAGTATGCCTTGTGCATTTTGCCTTTCTTCTGCTCCAGTTTAGCGTTTTTTTTTTAAAGCAGATTGTTTAGCTGTAATGCAACCACGTGGAGCAGTGGTTCTCGACCTTTCATGGCCCCTTTCCAGTGACACTATATACCCATGACAATCTTGTTTACCTTAGAATTGTGTCAAAAAACTACTAAAGACTGAAAAGGTGTTTATGTTGAATCTGTCTCATATCTCTAAATCAGTAAAACCACTATCCACTTTTGGATCGCGACCCCGGTGTTGAAAATTTTGAAATGATTGAACGAGCTCACTATATCTACCAAATAAAGTTTGATTTTAAACAGGTGAATTTTTATTTTGTTTTTCCCCAAAAAACTGGTTTGTAATGTTTTTGAATCCTCATGCCTCACCAAAATTCTTTCAGGCCCCACCGGTGGGCTGCATGTCAAACGTTAAAACATCTGACATAAAGCAAGACTCTTTCTAACAAATACTTGTTCATTTATAATGTTGTAATGTAACCTTAGATTTTTAGAAAATAAAAAAATTATTGTTTTTAAAATATTTAAAAATGGACTTCATTTTTGTAAAATTATTTTAGATTAGGTCTTGGTCTCAATGTTAGTTGTCTCGACTACATCACTGGTCTAACCAGGAATTGTAAAAAATTGATTGGAATTTTAGCAATTAACTTATGTATCAACCTGTTACGAAACTATAATAGGTAACATTGCCTAAGTTAAGGTTTAACAAACTAAAAACGAGCCACGTCTAAACACAATAGAATTAATAACATAAGGCTCTAAGATAACCGATAACATAACAAACGTAAACCACTACAATATAACTGCAACTGTATAAAGAAAGAAAACAGAAAGCCGCTACAGCATGAAGTAATCAAGGCGCGACAAAAGGTGCACGCTCATATTAATTAGTTCAATTGGTAATGGCAAGTTCGACTACCAATCATATCATAACCAATCAATAATTGGAAAAAATTTTCAGTTATTTTTCCCCATACTTAACACTGTTAGCTTTAATTTTAAAAGCACTAGTGACTGAAAAATAGAAAAATGTTTTAAAGCTTTGTTGCATCTGCACACTTTTTAGGCTTATACAAAAATAGTAAGGTTGATTTATATATTGTTTTTACTTTTTCACGAGTACCAATTCTATATTAATGGTTTTAATAAAAAATTTATAATTATAACAATGTTTTAATAAATTGCAATTAATTGAAGTTATAGCAATAAATTATTTAATTTATAGTTTTGCTGCAATTATTTAGTTATATCAATCAATTACGATTAATCTTTTATCCAATAATTTTATTACAATGCTGACTGTTACTATAACATAGTCGTAAATTTTTTTTTACCCATAGAATGCGCAATAAAACATCTCATGAAAGTGTCTTAGTCATGCATTTAAGGTATATTCATCACAAGCAGAAACAATTTTGTTAGAAGAAAAAAACATTGTAAAACAATAAACGTTTGTTTTAGTAATTGTATCATACGTATAACTACAAAACTATAAACAGAAAATAAAAAAAATTTAATTTTTATCTCTTATTGCTAACTAATTTTGTTTCTTTTTTACTCTCATTTTTTTTTTTTTTAATTTTTTATCTCTATATTTATCCTCCTGACACGCAGGAAAGCGACGGAGGCGCTATACATAGGGTAACCAATTACCCCGACCTGCTTCCGGAGATGCCAAGATATTGCTGTCGGCTAGTAATTTAGTAGAGATATGACTGCAATTTAGGACTGCTTGTCAAGACCACCAAGCAGGGAAAAGTGCCGTAAAGTGTCTTTCCCAAGGACACAACAGAATGGCGAAAATGGGTTTTGAACCGAGACCATGTTGATCATCAGTCCGGTGCGTTAACCACTCGACCACGCTGCCGACATACGGATCGGTTTTTCTTTAAATTAGACTCAACCCTATGAAGGTGGCTTCAAGTGTTGCAAGATAAAAAGATTATCGTCTTGTAACTAAAATTGAGAAACAACTAATAATAAATTTTTCCGCACAAAATTTGTTATCTAAAAAATATTGACCAATAGCTGAATCCGAAATATTAATAGGTGCAATTTGTGTGAATTTGCATTGGCGTCTAGGGTGATCTTTTTTAGGTTTAATTTGCTTGCTGATGAGTAGGAAAAACATCTTTTTAATAAAAAGCAATATATTTTTTGGAAGAGAAAATTGTACTCTAGACCATTGACTTCTGTTTGTTTTTCGTATTTAAGGGTAATGTTTTTAATCAAAAGTAATTTTTGATATACCTTCATAGCAACCACTTTTATAAAATCATTTGAACTTTTTGTTTGTTTCCAGAAAAAATTTGTTAATCACATTTTCTTGCAATTCCTCGTTGCGAACAATTTTTTTATGACAAGATTTGGCCAAAAGAATTCTAAAGATAAAAATCTTTTTAAAGACGTCAGTAAATTAAGAGTTTATAGTTCCATCATATTATTGGTCATTTTAAAGTTTTGTACACCTAAAAATTTCTTTAATTAATAATAATTAAATTCTATTATTTGGAAATAAATAGAAACCATTTAAAAATGATAAAATATATGTTAAGAAAATATCATTTTTGTCCAAAAAAATATCATTTTATTGAGCTGACTTTATCTGCTAATGATTTTTCACAGGAACACAGGATTTAATTCACACGCAAAGCATCGAATTTTTCCTAAATAGCAGGCTAGGTTTTGACACGGGAAATTAACTAAGGATCAAGTTGTTCTGGTGACCCAGAACATCGAAGGTTCTTTCGAGGTTAAAAAAAGGCTGGTGTCCTATTTGTCAATCTGACAGTGGCATATGACACTGTCTGGCAACGTGGCCTTACCTGCAAGTTGCTGAAACTTCTGCCGGATAAGCACATGGTCAAAATGGTCATGGAGCTTGTCCAAAACCGAAGCTTTATCCTTACTATCGGTTCTAGCAAGCAAAGTGGTAACTACGTTTTCTAAAAAACTGCGTTTCTCACAGATGGATCTTGGCTCCTTTCCTTTTCAACATCTGAATTATACATTCGACTTGTTCTTTACGATTTTCAGAAAGTTTGCTTATGCATACGTCTAGTATTATTGCACTCTTGTGGAAACTAAAAGAACTTGGAGGAGGCTTTAAGCCAAGACATGATTACACTTTTGGCGTGTCTCCAGACTTTAAGTTTAAGTTCTGTCACATTGAGACGGTGATATATTTTTGGTATGCTCTTAAAAGTATTGTCGCTAAAACTGCACAAAATTGCTCTTTTTTTTTCAAATTCTTTAATATATGTTTTAGTGGGAACCGGAGCAGGATTGTTGTTGATTTTTATTGGGATAGTTATTTTTGTGATTCGCAGAAAGCAAAAACAAGCCCGTGCTATGACCGACATAAAAGATAATTCTTCTACTGATTTTAGTAAGAAATTTTTTTAACAGCATGCAAAAAATAAACGTTTAAAATTTATTTTTATAGCACAAATGTATTTTTGTATTAAGCTGTAACGTGGGCCTAGACGGGGAAAAGAAAGAATATTTGGTCTACTGGCAAGCTCAATTGTTGCACTATAGGGCACAATATTTCACTTTCTTGAATGAAAAACATAAGTCGTGATTTTTTTTGTTGTTTAACTATCTCAATCAAAAAATTTCTTCAATCCATCATTTACTGTTAAAAGCTGTGTTGTAGTTGATTTTCTAGTTTGCCGATTAAGCTCACCGCACCAGAAAAGGTTTGAAAACAAAAATAGAATAAAAAATTTTTGTTGCAGTAGATGCCACTTGCTTCTCTGTTGCAATTTTTGTGGTAAACAAAATATCAATATAAATCATGCGCAAAGTTTGAACACTAATTTGTAATTAGCTTTAACGGTAAGAGATTATTTTACTCTCTGTTTGTTTATTTTATTCATCTATTCAATATGCTAAACACAAAAAGAATATAATGTAGCTGATATTCTTTCCTGGAAAACGGAGTTCTTTGTGATATCTATCTCACCTTTTTTATTTTACATTTAATGATTTTTTTTCCATAAATAACTTTTGTTTTTGCTATATTACTAAGCAAAAAAAAGAATGTAAATAAAAAAATTATGGTTCAACTCTAGTATTTTTTTGGATTAAATTAAATCTAAATTTATATTGCTTTTGGAAATTCAAAATTGTTAATAAAATCTTTTCTTTTTCAAAAAAGATTAAAAACTCCAGTTTATTGCAAAAAGTAAACACAGCATAAAAAATGCTTTTACTTTTTTTAAAAAGCAACTTGTCGCTTTTGGAAAATTGATTCTAATATTCAGAACACTCCAATGATACTTCGGATGAATCAAGTCACAACAATCGCTTATCAAACATTGGAAATAATACATCGGAAATGAGTTATAACTATTCAGATAAAATAATTTAATAATTTTATAAATTTTTTTTATATATATGCTGCTCTATATCAAAATAAATATTGTGATTTATTAGGTTTTAGCTTTTACAATTAAAGCAATTTAGGTCATTGCTTTTCAATCTTTTTAACATCGCTGACCAGATAAGTTGGAAAACAATTATTGAGGCCCAGCAATGCGTCTCTGTTTTATTTTGGAAAAAAACATGCAAAAAAATTAAAGTAAAAACCAAAAAACAGATTATCAGTTTAATTATACAAATATTTTTTTCAATCCAAAAAAAAGCCAGCATTATTTTTAAAGCTGAATTGTTATCAAAACAAAATTTTAAACTGATTGTTTAGTTTAGATTAATTATATGTTCAGTAAAACTGTATTTGTTCTTGTTTTTTAAGGAAAATTAATTCAAACATTTGTTTTTTATAATTTTTGTAGTTTGATATAAAGAGTATGAAAATAAAAACACAAAAATATTTAAAAAATCAAAAAAGCAAAAGATTTTTTTTGTCGATTTTTTTAAGTTAAACGCTTATATACTTTATTGCAACTCTAATTTGTTTATTCAAATTTTATACAGTAGAACTTGCCTAAATTGCCTTAGGCTAAATCGCCAGTTAGCCTAAGTTGCCACTTCTCGTTTGGTTCCAACTGAGAGCCTATTGTCTTCTGTGTTATCCACTTTGGCTAAATTGTCTTTGCCTAACTCGACACCGTTTTTATTCACCATGGCCAGAAAAATTTGTCGAAGTTGTCAAATCTACAAAAACTTGGCCAGCGTATATTCCAAACTATATATTCCATATCATAACTATTATATTCCAAACTTTTAGTCTGCTACTACAAGTCAACTGTTGTTTTGTCTATCTGTCTGTAATCCTTACTTATGTAATGCAATCCCATTTTGCAACACAAACTTCCTTTATAACCCTTTTATTTCATCATTTTATATTGTTTTTATCAGTTTTAGTTTAGTTCAGTCATCCATAAAAGAGTTGTTGCCATGTGAAGCAGCATAACTGTGACTATTACAAAATCTATCAGCTTATTGAAATATATGAAATAAATCCAAAAAATGCTTTTTTGTGTGTCCTTTATTTCTCTAACATTCAGCTTTTGCAGAAACAAAGGCATCTTAAGTTTGTGTAATCCTATACATATTTAAACTGCTGTTGCCTAAGTCGCCACTTTTTCTGTTCCCATTGAAGTGGCGACCTAGGCAAATTCCACTGTATTGGTTTACTTGTTGAACAAAAATTCATGTTAAAAAAACAAAAAGAGTTAAGAAAGATTAGAAAATTTTTTGATCTTGAAAAACAAAAAAGTTAAGTAAAAATAGATGAGAGAGCACGGCCGAAACGGTCAAAGTTAATCTATAAATAAGCCAACTTACCAGAGGTGAAATTTAGCTCATCTGGACATTGTGAAAAAAAACATATTCAAAAAAATCTCACCAGGTTCAAAAAACATTTTTCACGTAGCACAGAAGTTTTAATGAAAAACGTGGTAAAGAGTTGGTAAAAAAGACAAGATTTACTAAAAAGATGGTTAAAATAAATAATGCTTAAAGACATAAACGTATACAGCACTCTTAAAGTTGATAATTATGTTGCGAATTTCCTCAAATGAACATGAAGTAAATTAACAACATTATAAATAGTGTCTTTTCAATATCACGGAGAAAACAAGTTAAGTGTCATGAAAACAAATTTTTAAAAGAGACTTTAAAAAAATCAATATTTTGAAAAATAATAGCTATATTTTTTATATATTTTTTCTTGCCAAAAATTAGCTTCATTTGTTATAAGACAAATTTGTCTTTTTTAAAATTATTAAACTAAAATAAGTAAATATTTTAGTACTCTTTTGTGTTGGTCAATCTAAGCAAAATAAATGTCGACGTTTATTAGGTTTGGGCTTTTACAATAGAGTAATTTAAGTCATTGCTTTTCAATCTTTTTAACATCGCGGACCATTTAAGTTTGAAAACAACTATTGCGGCCCAATACGTGTTTGATTCTTTTTGAAAAAAAAATGTAAAAAATTTAAAGTAAAGTTTAAAAAAGATAATTATTCAAGTACTTTTTCAAAATGAAGGGAGGACCAAAAAAAGTCAACATCAGTTAAACCGTTATAAAAAATAAATTTTAAACTCATTATTTAGTTTCAATTAACTATGTTACGTAAAATTGCTTTTCTTTTTGCTTTTTAAAGAAAATCTGTTTGAACATTTGTTTTGAGTATAAAAATAAAAACCACGTGAAGATTTAAAATTCGAAAAAATCAAAACAACTTTTTTATCAATTCTTTCGTTTAAACTCTTTTATATTTTATTGCAACTTTGATTTATTGAAATGAATATATTTTATTGCAACTTTGATTATTATTCATTCTATTTGAATAAGCTTAAATCAACATTTAAATCAACATCATTCTATTTGAATAAGATACGAGTTATGTTAATATTAATATACTCGTAGTTATTTTAATTAATTTAATTAACTGAATTGAGCAAAAAAAAAAGAACAGTTTTTTTTCTTTGCCTACTAATTTCGAGTATTTATTGATCTTACGAGCACTTTTGGATTCATTCTATTTGAATAAGATATACTGGATTACATTCTATTGGAATAAGTTATACTGGACTCTATTTGAATAGGCTAATTGATGTTGATGTTAATGTAAAAGAAATTTAAATGACTGAGGTGTTTGATGGATATTTCTCTGGATCAAACATTAGAAAGCAGTTATATTCAGCTTTGCTTTTTACTCAAATTCAGTATTTCGAACTTCATTGATTTCTTATCAGTTTTATTTTTTTCTTTATTTATTCAAGCTTTATTTTTGCTTACCTCTTTGAAGGAATAAACACAAGACTTTGTTGCTTTCATGTTAATTTATACCCAAGCTTAGTTGAACTTAATTCATCGATATATTTAAAAAAAAAGGAAACACACACAAGTTAGCTAGTGGTTTATTCACTGTACAGTACTGTAAAACACAAACTAAACAAGGTTTTAGAAAAAGAATTGCAACATTTAGTGGTACAAAAAAGTAGAGTGAATTACGTAATCTGCATGTTAATCAATGCAAATTATATCATTTACCCACCTTAAAAAAATTAACTGGGGATAGAAGTCAAATACAGGCCAAGTAGCCTAATAACAAAGTGAAACAAAACATATCCACGTATTAAACGGATAAGTCATAAATACCATATCAAAGGAGAGGAACACCTTTATTTATCCGTGCTGATTTGTAAGGTACGTCTTTCTCCTCTAGGTTATTGCAATTTTCTTCAATAGGAAATTGATCACGTCCTTCGTTTTTGGTGTCATCAAAATTTTTGATTTCAGCAAGCTAAAATGATAAGACGTAGTTTTCTGTGACCAAAAAAGTTTGGAAAACCCTGACGTAACCTATCGCATATGTCTTGCAAGATGCAGGAAGAAGTGAGAGGGACCATAGTTGTATCAGAACAGCAAGCTTAAGAAAAAGTATCGGGTGTGACATTTTTTTGGATTGGGCAGTATTACAGCACGACAAAGGAGCAAGCTCTATGGGCCACGGTTATACCTTGTCATTTTTTATTTTTCTCCATTGTCGGCTACCAGCATAAAAACTACGGAGCGTTAATCGGTAATTAGAGTAAACGTCTGCTGTATTAACAAGTGAGACTATTTCTTGACAACCTTGATAACGACAGTTGCCTCTTTCTCGTAAGCGGGCAAATATTTCTCGCTGCCCTTCTCAACTCGAAACATAAAATCCACTGGGCGACCACCTCGGTTCAAACTGCGGAAATAGCTGCATCAAAAGCATCACATTCTACCACAAACAGAAGCGATTTGTTAATAGATTGCAGGCTACTCTCTAGTAAATCTAATTTTAGCAAGACAAAAGCATCCAATGCACTGTCAGGGAGAGAAAAATTTTGGCTTCCTTTAAAAGTCGCACTTTTGTGGCAAAACAATTAATCCATTTGGTATAATATGCAAATATGCCAAGCAACTGTACACGAAGCAAAGCGTTTTTATAATTAGAAAAGGAAAGTTTTGTAAACCACGCATACGCTCAGGGTCGGGTCTAATTTTCATATTACCAATATTATAACCCAAAATGTTAAAAGATTTGACGGAACTTATCGTTTTGCAGTAAACTTTTTTTCGCTAAATTGCATTAATAAAAAAGCCACATTATAATCATAATCAGCCTAATTGTGCTCAGCAATTGTGATATTATCAACATACATAGCTTCCATGAAATTTTCTTCTTTGATAAACTCATGCATTTTACGTTAAAACTCAGCCATGTCATTTTTTTACCTGGAACTAAATATGTATATGTAAACTCATAAAGTTTACCATTTGCTTCAAACGCTTTATACTTTCGTTCAGACTCGATAAGACTAATTTGCTGATACGCACTTTTCAAATAAAAAGTCAAAAACACTTTATGTTTTGAAAGTTGATTGATTAGGTCATCAATCCTCGGAAATGCATAAGCGTCTAGCTCGGTGAAGATGTTAATTGTTGCGAGTAGTCACCACATAGCCGATTTTTATGATAATTTAGTTGGTTTTTAACAACAACTACCTGCACTCTCCACGGGAAAAACTTGGTTGGATGATTCCTGGCTTTAGCCAGTCATCAATCGTTTTTTAAATAAAAGTTGGATCGCACTCGTTAAAGCGACACGACTTTGTGTGGGTAGGTTTTATTGCTGGCGTTAGATTGGCAATTAGCGAAGTTTTTTGTATCCGCTACAGTTAAGGCACAATTCGTATCAGTACCTACAACTAGTTCAGGCAAATTACCATTAAATTTAAAGATGAGTCCCTCGTGTTGATTCTGAAAGTTAAACCAAGGACTACATCACTACACAGATTGTCCAAAATATTTAATCTAGTTGCTTCCTACTTCGTATCATTTATTATTATGTCCACAACGCAAAAACTAAAGGGTTTCACCTACCTTCATTGCAGGGGACAACATCTCCACGCTGTAATTGGATAAAATAATCTTCAAGCACAATATTTTGTTTGTGCTAAAGTTGATATAGCTTTCCCAGCTCGCAAAATACCTAAAGCTGTTAGCTTTGTTCCGTTTACATACACTCCCAAAGAAGATTAATTTAAACTGCCAGAACATGCAGATATTTAAATAGAAAATAAGAGCTTGGCACGTCAAAGAATTTACTTGCCTCTCTGAGTTCTTTTTGTTGAATTCTGTGCTCTTTGTTTTGCAGAATCATAAAGAATACCCGTTTTCCCACAAAAAAAGCAGTTAATATCACTTGCCAAACAATCAGCTATTCGATGATAGGAACGTCACAAAAATAGCACTTTTTACCGCTAGTAGACGTTGTCATCCGTATATCATTAGATAGCACAAGATTCGGATCATCACTTTTGTTTTGAGCGTTATTAAGAAGAAGCCGTTATTAAGTCATTTCTTAACGTATAGGTAGCAGAATATTCTTCAACCTAGTATAGCAATCTAGTTCTTGTTAAATACTTGTTAAATGCTTCACTCTATGTTAATCTATTGCTTTCTTACGGCCTTAAACGTATGTGACAAGATGCTAAATTATTGATAAAAGTATCTCGCACAAGATCCTACCGATAGTTTTCTGGGGATACGTTTTGAAAATTACAATCTTTGCTCAAAACATGCAACACTTGCAAAAACTCTTCTAACGATTCTCCTGGTTTATGTTTTTTCGTTGCGAGGAGTTGGCAAGAAAATATAACGTTGGGGGCTTAATAAAGCATTCCTTAAGTTTTGCTATTGCAATATCGTAAAAGTCGCATTCTTCAATTACCTCGTATACTTCACAGCTAATTTGAACGCACAAAACCTACAGTTTGCTAGGTGCAGCAACTTTTTCATGTCTTGGTGCGGCCAATATTCTTTTTAAAAAATTGGTGAAAGTCTTAAATCACTGCTTCATTCATTTATTCATTTTAATTCTTGATCATTATTAAACAGTTTAACACAAAAATTATAAAAATTGAAAATATCAAGAAAAGGAAAAAGTAGTACAACGTCAGACGTTAAAACATGTATCAGATAATCAGAAAGCGAAAGTACAAGACAGTAGAAAGCATGGCCACAACACTTTAATCAGATAAAGATATAAGAGGTGAAAAAGAAAAAAAAAAACATAATAATACCATTATTGAACAAACTGAGCGATTAAATAACCAGTGCATGACTAGGCTACGTAATGATGATGGATGGCACAGCTAGCCAACACGGAAATTTAGCTCAACTGAGCAACTCTTGAAGTACTTCTTTGTTGATTTGTTTGCTTGAAGTACTTCTATGCGTTCTGAGAGTTAGGGTCAATGTCACGCGTGTTTGACACGAACACGATAGACATTAGTATGTAATCGGGACATTTGACAACGTGGGTCCCAGAACATCCGAATTTCAAAAGTATTCAAGAGAGTGCCATAAAAAATTGTATTTTATCATGTGATTCTTTTTCAAACGTTAAATTCATTTTAAATAACTTTTTGATATTCCGCAAATGTAAATCAGAATTTCTCACTAGAATAACGAAGCGTAATTAATAAAAAAGTCATATCGTAATTTAAATCTCTAATTGTATGCGCAACATCATTTTAATTTAACATTTTTAAAAAATCTGCTCGTGTTTTTATTTAGGTTTTGTTTAATTTAATTTAATGTAATTTAGGAAGAGAGGTGATTTTTAAAATCCACTTAAAAATTATAGCAAGCAAAATTAAACATTTCATTTATTTTGTAAAATTTTTATTAAAAAGCTGAACGTTTTCGACTATCATCAGTCCTTATCAAAGCATCTAAAATTGTTTAAAATCATCTAAAAATTTTTTAACCATAAACGACAATTACAATCAATTAAAATATATAAAAAACAACAATTTTCTCAAGTTTATGCTGTCACTGTTCTTACTAATTGTTTTTTATATATTTTAATTGATTGTAATTGTCGTTTATGGTTAAAAAATTTTTAGATGATTTTAAACAATTTTAGATGCTTTGATAAGGACTGATGATAGTCGAAAACGTTCAGCTTTTTAATAAAAATTTTACAAAATAAATGAAATGTTTAATTTTGCTTGCTATAATTTTTAATTTAATGTGTTTATAGTGCTTGGAGGAAATCTATTTTGCCCATAAAATAACTTTGTCAGCATTTAAAATAATCGATTCTTTGTTTAAATTAAACTAAAATTATGAAGGACTATTAACTACAAAACGTGATGAGGGCTTGAGTTGGCCGAAAACGTTTGTTTTACTCTGTCTTGTTTTTTTCTTTTTTTTCTTGATTTAATAATGTAAATAAATCAATTAAAAATGCTTAACCCTCTATCGTCCAACTCAACGAATTTGTCACGTTTTAAATTTTGTATTTTTTTGCCTTAAAAAAATTTCTTTTCTTGATTGACCTTATTAAAAGATTTGATACAACTCATATTTTATCGTTTTAATTGAAAACCCAGAAAAACTTTGATTATTGGGATTTTTTAACCAAGTTCCCTTTTGACTTTTTCTTTTTTTTTACGTCGCAAAAAAGAAATTTTGTATCGTGTTTGATCAGAGTTGAAATGTAATAAGGAATCTAATAATTTTTTTTCTACTAGTTGACATTTAAGTATGACTCTCTATAAAGTATTGAAATCTTCAATAAAATTCAATATTTTAATCATTTTGGTTGCTTGATTGATCACCGTTACAAATTTGCAACGTTTAAAAAAATGGGGGAAGTAAATTTTTTTTTAAGTTTTGTTTCAGTTGCATTTTTAATGCGATTTCAACTGCAAAAACACACAAAATAAACTTTTTTTATTTATAACCTAAAAATGAACGATAGAGAGTTAATCCAATATGGCTGCTTTTCATAGTAATTATATTGTATAAAAAAAGAAAAGATTTACTAAATAATTGCAACACAAGATGCTTAATGAGCTAAATGTATAATTATAAGTTTCTTGCGACTTTCATAAAATGAACATGAAGCAAATAAACAACATTATAAGTAATCTCTTTCTGATATAAACAGAGAAAAAAACTTAATTGTCATGAAAACAAGTATTGGAAACACACTTTGAAAAAAAATTAATATCTTTTTTTATAAAAACTAAAAGCTATTTTTTTGATAATTTTTGTTTTTCTTGTCGAAAGTTAGCTTTGATTTCTATGAAATTAACTTGTCTTTTTTTAAAATCAATTGATAGTTTAAACAGTAGCTATGCTACTTGAAGATTTATTAATCGTCCAATTTGCTTGATTACGTCAATAAACTGATACGTACGTGCAATCACTTTCGTTTCATAACAACTCCATGTCTTTGTATGTTACAGAAGAAGCAAGCATAAATCATTACCAACAGATACCTTTTAGAAGCAATGGTAAGTTCAGAGATATTGAAAATAGAATTAAAGTATTTTATAGAGAAATTTATTTTAGAAATAAAAAAAAATAATTAGTTTATAAGAATTTTTTTAGTCTGAGTTTTCACTATTGTTAATTAATCGAATCATTCATAACTGAAAACCTGCGCTTTGTAATTTAAACAAATTTTTAGCGCGTTCTTCGTCGATTGTTGTGGAATCCGGAAATGTTTATGCAAAAGTCAATAAACAAACCAAAAACGAAAACTCTGATCGTTTAGTTAACGGAGAAGGTGAGTTTATGGATGTTTAGAAACTCATCATCAACAAAAAATTCTGTTCGTTTATTTTTAAAAAAAGGAAAATTCCAAGTACTTACATCTTTAAACAAAAAGCTAGTTAGCTAGATTTTCAAAATATAATTTTCGGACTAATGTAATTTGTTGTTTATAATCATCTTGTCGCACTTACTTGGAGTAAGAGACACACTGCTGACATATTGCTCGGACATTCTTTCATTCGATAAAATGTTATGGTGTAACAAAATGAAAATAAATGTAAAACTAACAAAAGCTTAAGAATAAATCTGAAATCATAATCAGGTCAATGTTTTTGGTAAAATATTTATTAAAACTCTTCCAAGTTAAATGAAAGTTTGTTTTTTGTATATCATTTGATTACAATTATCCTCAATATTACGTAATTAATTTAATGATTCATAACTGAAAACCTCCGCTTTACAGTTTAAACAAATTTTTAGAGGGTCCTTTGTTGATTGTTGTGGGATCCGGAAATGTTTACGAAAAAGTCAATAAACAAACCAAAACCAAATACTCTGACCTTTCAGTTAATGGAGAAGGTGAGTTTGTGGGTATTTAGAAACTCATCACCAACAAAAAGTTTTGTTTGTTATTTATAAAAAAAAGCAAATTCCAAGTATTTACATCTATAAACTAGAAACTATTTGGCTAAATTTGCAAGATATAAAGTTTGAAACAATGTAATTTGTTGTTTGTAATCACTTTGAAATAAGAGAGAAACACTGCTGATATACTAGTCGGACATTTTTTTATTCGACCCATTTTTGTAATTTCATTCTTTTACATCATTAATTGGCAACCGGATTGTGTATGATGACGAAAGAAGTCAGATGTGATGTAAAAAATGATCTAACTTAGTTTGTTTATTAATGTTGAATTTTTCTGTTTTACCTTTCTAAGATTTGAATTCATGCATATACTAGATTACTTAAGACTATTTTTAACTTTGGTTGATTTTGAAACAACTATAAAATCCAAAGATATTTATTATATTTGATTTAAAGTGAAAACTAATTTTTTGATTTGCAGCTAATTTCCAGTTGTATAATAGCACAGTATGTGGTGTGTAAAAGTTGTGCTGTGGCTTGAGAAAATTTATTCACATAAATTGCTGATTGGCATATTTCTTTTTTCAGTTACCATGCAAACATTCAAGCTTTTTAATATTTGTTTTTAAACCATATTTTTAATATTTTTAAACAAGTATTTTGCATATTAAAGTTGAACAAAACAAAACTCATTACCACAATATGTGCCCCAGAACCAATGGTTAGTTGACAATCAAAAATTATTAAACGATAATTATTTCTATGTGTAAATAATTTTTTTAATAATTGTATTAAAATCTAAAGTTATGGAGATGTAAAGAATAATTTACATTTTTTGTATTATAAAAACATATTTTGATTTTACTAACCATTTCAATAGCAAAAATTTGATTAATTTAGGAAATTTTACTTTTTATCCATTTGGTTTTATATTTACACATAATGCATTTTCGAATACTGTAATTTAGTTTTGTTAAACTGACTTGTCTTTGATTTGCAGAGTTTGATTAACCCTTATATTCCCAGACGGGTCATTTTGACCCGAAGCAAAATTTAAATGTGTATTATTTGCGTTGTACTTGCTTTTATGCAATGAGATTTCATAAGTCTTTCGAGTAACCTTCAGAAATACTTTCTTAAGATTTTGAATGAATTATGATTTAAACTTTCGCCGTAACTTGTAGTAGTCGCGTTACTTCCCAAATGGGTCAAATTGACCCAAGCCCAAGAGTGCATTATTTTACATGAATTATATTTTTTTTCGGGCTTCAGCTATAGTTTTAGATAGATGAAACCTGACACCTTTTATATAGTGACACTTATGCATTATAAATGAAACTTTGTTGCAGGCATTGAACTCGTGACTTTTGAACTCGAAGTCCAGTGTGCCGATTCGGCCACCTCTATTTTTATTTTTTGCGTTTGTTTCTTGTGCAGAAAGCTGGATAGAATAATTGGTAAACTGTCTCGATTTTTTAGAAGACCTTTGCTTTTTTGAGTGGAAAAGCTAGTCGTTTTAGAAAGCAATCCAGTTGGATTTGCAATGAAACCTTAAGCAATTGAAAAGCTTTTTTGTGGCAATTTTTTTTCTTGTAAAGTTTTTGTTTCTAGAAGGTTGAAAGAAATATGAGTATTTTGTCAACAGGATTTTACTTAAAGGTGTTGAGTTCCTGCGTGCAGGGCATACCTGATTGTTGTATAAAGTTAGTCACAACAATGTTGTCAGTAAAATGCTTGGCTAAAATAATCTTTTTTAGGTTGAAAAAGAAACATTGTGTAAATTTTTTCAGCTAATTTTGTAAACAGTTGTTTTCTTTTTTTGCTATTATTTTGTTTGGGTAAAGTCAAGATGAGCAATTATCGTACTGCAGATGAAGTTGCTAGTCTTCTTTTTGATGACAATCAGGAGGATTCAAGCAACAGATTGGATGATGACGAAGATTGCAGCGATTATGTTTCTTCAGACGACGACAACGAAGAAAACATTATTCTTTGTGATCCAGAGTATGATTCCGAGGATAATAATTATAATGCCGAAGCTAGTGACGCATCTGGTAGATACATTACAAACACCAGTACTGCACTTTTTACATCAAAGAGTGGTGTAGAGAGTTGGGCAGCAGAACCATTGCTTCCACTTACTTCTAAAACGAGCCAAAGAAATATAATAAGAGAAAAGTCTGGACTGACTAGATATGCCATAAGAATGAGTGGCTGACTTGAAAATTGTTTTTCTTTGTTTTTCAGAGATAATCTTCTGGAAAAAATATGTAAATGGACTAATAAAGAAGGTCAAGGTGTATTTTTAAATAACTGGAAAGATACTACAGTTGCAGAACTAAGAAAAGTGATCGGAACCTTATTGCTAGTTGGTGTATACAAGTCAAGCAACGAAGATCTTTCTCAGCTGTGGCATATGGAACATGGAAGACCAATTTTTCGTAAAATTATCTCGCGTAATCGCTTTCAAAATATATTACGTGTTCTTCGATTTGATGACGCTGCAGCTCGACGATCTGCCAGATCGCCAAATAAATTTTCACCAATTAGAAATGTATTTGAAATTTGGAATAAATCTCAGTTGGATGCATATGTTCCTGGAACCAATCTGACGATAGACGAGCAACCTGTGACATTTCGGGGTCGTTGCCCATTCCGCCAGTACATGCCATCAAAACCAAGAAAATACGGCATCAAGATCTGGGCAATATGCGATTCAACCGCACATTACGTACTGAAAACGGATGTGTACAAAGGAAGAGAAATAGGTGAGCCAAAGGAAACAAATCTAGGTTTAAAAGTAGTGCTAAAACTTTCAGAGCCTTTTCAAAAAAGTGGAAGAAATATTACCAGCGATAACTTCTTTACAAATTTGGAATTGGGAAGAAAGCTTCTGATGCAAAATCTCACCATCGTGGGAACAATTCAAAAGAACACAATAAAGCTTCCTGCAGAATTTGTGTCCACGAAGGACCAAAAATAATTTACTACTCTCTATGATTTTCAAAAAGAGGCGATGATTGCTTTTTATGGCCCCAAAAAAAAAAGGTGGTTACTCTTCTAAGTGCCATGCATTTAGACAAGTGCACTGAATCGCCTGGTCCGGAGAAAAAACCAGAAGTCATTACTTACTACAACGCAACAAAAGGCGGTGTAGATACTATGAACCAAATGCTGAGATGGTTTACTACCAAAAGAAAAACTCGAAGATGGCCCATGGTAATCTTTTATAATATGCTGGATATCAGCGCTCTAAACGCATTTATTGCATGGATGTCCCTCAACAAGGAAAACTATACTGCGAAACGTGGCTAGAAATTGCGGCGGAGTCTACTAATTAGTTTGGCAAAGGAACTGGCTGGACTGCAGGACGAAAATGCAATTCAAATACCAGCTTCATCACCAGCAAATACAAAAAAGCGAAAGCGCTGCTCCATGTGTCCTCCAAAAGCCGATCGCAAAACAAAAACCCTTTGTGAAACATGCAATAGCTATATTTGCAGTGATCATTCTGTCGTTATTTGCAGAAAGTGTTACGACTAATAATCATAAACTCTTTCGCATTTGTTTGCACTGTATTATTGTAAAACATACTTTCGTTTGTCACGTCTTCTCTGCTGGAATAAACACCTATATGAATTATGTACAATGTACTTACCTGCCTAAATGTTAAATTTTTCGTAATCATGATTATAAAAATAAAACATTTGCTTTTTGTTACAACACTCATTGACTGGATATATCTATCCCTTTTTATAACACCAAAAGTGTCCTCTTCTAACAACATCCTCTAGCTTAATACACAGAAAACAATATGCGGGTCAAAATGACCCGTATGGAAAGTAACGCGACTCAAAATGTCTGGGAGTATAAGGGTTAAAACTCTACTAAAATACATTGTTTGATTTGGTTGAATCAATAGTTATAAAAAAATTAAAATTTATTCTGATAGGTAAAAAATATTTCTAAAACTATAATTAAACCCAATTTCAAACTGGCAGTACATTAAAATAAGTTTGTTTTGAATTAGTTGTATTGAAAAAAAAGTTTTAAACTTAAAAAAATCTCGTTTTTTTAAAGATATTTGGTTTAAGTAGCGTCAAAAAATATCTTTAAAATTAAAATTTTTACATCAAAACATTTACTTGAAATTAAAACTAATTTTTAGCTGCATGTTCAATGTCAAAAGTTCAAGAATCGGGACGCACCTATGCAGTTGTCAATAAAAAAAATAAAAACATCTTCCCTGAAGTTGCAGTAATTGAAAAAGGTAAGATAATTATCTTCATTTGAAAGTTTTAAACTAGTTCTTTAATTAATTTCTAGCTCGACCTGAAGCCGACAATGAAACCTCAAACCTCCCCATACTTTTTTAAAAATAGTTTATTAAGAAGAAATCCATACTTTATTAGAATATACTTTATTCATTAATAATCCATACTTTATTAAAAAAAATTGACAAGTTACATAAATTGTAAAAAATTTTTAAACTTTTTACATTGGTGAGTTAGCAAGTGGTCGTTCGCTTATTTTGTTGAAGAATTACAGCGTTTTACTTCGAAGTTACAAACATTAGTTTGATTCTAAGTTAGTCAGACCGAAGAGTTTCTTATTGGCATTCACAGTTATCCTGTTTGAAATTTTGCGTTAAAAAACAGTCTAAAGAATTATTGTAAGTTCTTTGGCTGGTATCAGGGAGACTCCTAGTATTTCAAAATAATAAATTTGGGGTAAAAGAATCATGAGACAAATTTTTGGTGTCTCTTAATAATTTTTTTCCAGTGAAAAAAGAACAATATCGTCGTGTAAAAAGTCAAAATGGAAGAGAAACGACCCAGAAAAAGTTTTTTATTTTGAATTGATACCTACAACAATTAAACTCAAGAAAATAGGACCAAAAAAATAAAGTTATTTGCTCAAACCCTTGTTAAGAGCCTTTAGCGAAGATTAACTTAAAGTTTAATTTCTTTAAAAATTACCTAAATCGACTCTTGTAATGAAAACCTTGAAATTTGCTCGGCATAAAATATTGCAATGAGCAGATTGTGTAATTATTTATAATCCTTTCAAGTGAAATCAAAACACGCTTTAATTAATTTTAGAAACAACAAAAATTTTTTTATCAATTTTAATTAAATTGTTTTTTGAAAAAGTATTTTTTAACCCTTTTCTTGTCCCCGGTCAAAATTCGTTCAGGCCCTCGTTTTGCTGACTCTCCAAATATTCATCAAATTTTTAAATAGATTTCTGAAATACATCCAGTAATTATCGAATTCTGCTCTTTTATGAAAGTTATAAAAGTTATTGTTTAAAGAACCATTTTCTTTTCTCGGTTTACGGACAATATTTCGAAAAGAATTGTTCGATTTGACAATTCTTCGACTCAGTAAATGCTCGAATTGATAATTGTTCAAAAAATAACGTTGAATGCAGTTGTCTGAAATTATCTACAGTATATTTTGTAAACGCTCGTTTTTGTTTTTCTATTGAATACCTAACCCTAATTCTAACTTTAACCCTTATTCTAACCCTATTGTTTGTATAATGTTGATTCTTGTTTTTGAATAATTGTTGAATTAACAATTGTTTTTAAATAATAGTTTGTGAATAATTGTCGGGACACTTCCATTTTCTAATGTCTATTTTCATGGGTGACTGTTAATATTTAATAAACTCAAAGTTATTTATTTATATCAATAACCAGCAAAGACATTAAGAATTTTTGTCGTTTTCATTTTTTTGTATGTTACATCTTATATTTTTTTACTATATTTCAGGCTGTTACATTTCTTTTTTTATCATATTGTGGATGAGTTAGCTAATATAAAATTAACTCTGCTGTAGCTTCATTTTTTTAAACAACTGTATAGTAAAGTTATATCATTTCAACGTTAAGACTTGGTAATTGGACTGCAATATAATGAATTATACATTATTAACAATTTCAATAGCAATAAAAAATTAATTGTTAAATTAATAAAAATTTAATAACTTTGAAGGATTTTTCTTTAATATTAGTTTATTTGTAATCATTCAGAAAATATTGTTAATTCAGTATAGGCGTTCGAGTTGCCAGTAATTTCAGAAAGTTGGTTTAATGACTAAGGTATTCGACAAATTGATTTCATGATCTAACTTTTTCAAAAGACTCTTAAGTTAATTTTTAATCAAATTATGCTAGAAGCAAAGAAAACTCAAATATACTGTTACTTTGTAAAATGCTGGATCGACAGTACACTAAGATGTAGAGCTTTAATTTCGAAAATTCTTTTTTTTATTTAACAAAAATTTTACTTTATTTTTTATCCAGATCAATACGTATAATAAATAAATTTTTATAAGCGTTTAATCCTTTTTAAAACATTTTTATAAAAGCAATTGTTTTGATTTGTTCGGTTATCAATACTCCCTCAACAGCTATTTTATCTAAATGTACGGTTACTTAAATTGCAAATTAATTAACTTTTAATTTTTTTGCAGAATAATTTCAGTTGGAAGATGCTATCAACAAGGAAACTTGTCCATATATTGCTTGATCCAAAACAACGAGAATTATTATTAAAACAGTTTGAATAATATTTTTTTTTTTTGATGTAGATAATTAAAATGTCCTTTTTCATAAATCGATTTAGTATACAAAAGGCCTGTTGCAATTAATGAGACATTTTTTTAAACAATATGTATACTTTGTTGTAATTGAGTTTAGCAATAATTAATCAATGTATTGCATAATTTGTTAAGTTACTTTGTAAAATATATTTCGCATAAAAATGACTTAATTTCTAATATTCACGCGACTTTAACTGTTTTTTATAAAGTTTTTGTTTATTTATGTGATTTTAGATTTTGTAAGTAATAAAGAACTTTATATATGAATAAACACTCTAATAAATTTTTTCCTAGGTAAAAAAAATTTTCGATAATTTTTCTTTCAAAAACTGTTTTATCTTTTAATATTGAGACAAAAAAAAAAGCAAAAACTAATATATAAATAGTTTCTGCAATTGGCTTTTTTAAATTATTTGGTAAAGATTAGTTTTGATTTTGCTAGTATCCATCTTATATACTGTAGTTTTGTCAATTTGTAAGTTACTATAATTTTTATAATTTTGAAAACAATGCATTAATATTACAATATTATTGTAAACCTAAAACTTAACCTTGATGTTAAAATATTCCAACATTTAAATAATCATTTGTTTGTTGTTGTTTTTGTCAAGTATTAATTTCACCACAAAGATTAAAACTTAAAACTTAAAAACGCAGAATAATACAAAAGTAGATGAAATCCAAAAGAAAAGCGTTTAATTGTGATTTTAATTAACTGGTTTTAGGATGAAACGAAATTGAATTTTTAAGCAAACACAAAATGAAACTAAATAAAACATTAACAAAAACATTTATACACGTAAGACTATTGTATCTTGTCTAAATTTAAAAAGCAAGTTTTTCGTTGACAGTCGCTTGACACTGGGTTAATAATCCCAAACAAATTTAGATTTAGATCAAGACCATTTTTCTTTAAACAACACTTAATAGAAAATGTAAAATATGTTTGCAAAAAAAACACAGAAAGTAATAAGCTTCTTATCAAAATGTAACTATGTTTTATAACAGCGGTGGGGAACTATAGCCCGACAAGCCATTTTACTCGGCCAACCAAGCATTGAATGTGAACGGTGTTGCAAATCAAAATGAATACCTTTTATTATTTTTTTTTGTCTTCGGGTAAGTTTGAAGCAAGAATTTAATGTTGTGAATTCTATTGCGGCCCTCGATCGAAATCAATTTCTGAATCCGGCCCTTGAGCTAAAATTTTCCCCATTCCTGTTCTACGTATAACAATAAAACTAAATATTTATAAAAAACATAAATTGTTATAGAAAAGTGGCACATTAATAGAAAAGATATGAGTGCAAACTATATAAAAAAAATGAATAAATAAAACTATTAAAAAGAAAGTTTTTGGTATTTACATTAAATACGTTGCTTCATCTAATTGTCAAGTTGGCAGAGGCAAGCCACTCCTCTGTTCGCCCAATGTCTTCCTTCTTTTTTGAAGAAAAATCTAATTCAAAAATAAAAAAAAGATATCCATATAGTTTTTTTTTATTTATTACAAAAACTTGGGCGGAATAATCACTTTATGATTGTCTTAATTATTGACCTGGACTTCAAGACATTATGAAAATCCAAGTTGATTACACATATTGAAAGATTGAAATTTAACACTAAAAGTATCATTGCGGTCATTTTGACTAATGGCTGGTTGTAAGTAATTTATATACAACTATAAAAGATCTTTCAATTTTTTTGACTTTTTGTTAATTGTCCTTCAGTCGCTTAATCGTAGAAAACTTTTTTATTCTTCTTTTTATATACGAGATGTCATTTTGCCAGTGTGTTTTGCAAAGTTTATTCAATATCTATATGCATTTATTTTTGCTTCTATGTAAAATACTCGTGTTGAGTTGTCATTTCAATGCTGTTTCGTGATTTAGAAAAACGCACTTCAACTTCTCATTTTTGTGAGTTGTCATATTGTTGGAAAATAAACACTGTGTTCTAAGTTATCAGGTAGAACTCCATGTATCTTCAACTAGAACAAACAAGTCCAAAAATTTTTTTGTATTAATTTTCAACTATTTTGGACATTTTAATTGTTTATTGCCATTTTTTTGTTTTGAATATTTTTGGATAGTGGCCCGCAGGAGCGACGAACTTTGATTACCCTGATTATTTTAGTTTATGATTTTCGCCCAGCAAAATATTTGCATTGAAATACAGTAACTATTACTAATTTGTTGGTGTTCCAGAAATATAGAAGACTTGAGGTAAATGTGAAATGGTGTAAGGAAGAAGTAGAGCTAAACAGTTCTTACTTGAATGACTTCAGGATAAGAAGGACTATGGAGAAGATGAGTCAGCAATAACTTGATTAGTTATCGATCTTATCAGAAGGGAATTGTTTAGGGAAGAAGTAAGGATAAACAGTTCTTACTTAAATGACCTCAGGATTTGAAGGGCGATAAAGTAGATGAATCAGCAATAATTTGATTAGTCATCAATTCTCTCAGAGGGAATGTAAACAAAGGTTTACATAACATTAATTCTTGCAATATATTGCCTTGCTTGATGTGGTGATATAAAAAATCTTTGCAGCAATTAGTCAAAAGCTCAAGGGTCGAAATTGATTTTACAAGGTTATAGTCTATATGAAACAAGAAATTTTTTGCTCTTAACAGGTGAAACAAAGACAATATTAGTCCCTGATTTTGGCTTTATACCAATGTCATACTTCATTTACAATCTGATTTTATACCGCATAAATTTATAGTTAATTTTCCGTTTTTCATTAGTTTTAATTTTTGTTTTGACGTAATCTTTTCATGGCCGATTAATAATTGTTTAATAGGCACACCATACCTCATTAATTTAATTTATATGATTTGTACGAAAATTGTTGTTTAAATTCTAAGCGTAAAGTGAACTTCGTAAAGTATTTACGCCTTTTCTTTTTCTTTTATTTCTCTTCTCTCAAGGGTTAAATAGATTTTTTTCGTTAATGCGAGACTTTTATCTACCTAATTCGTTCGCTGTCGCGATCTTCTGATTGGTTATTGTCAATTATGACCGATATTAACTTTGTTTTAATCCTTAAATAGTAATTGTTCTCTACTTCTTGTAGTTTCTATCGTATTCTGGAGTCACGTGACGTGATCATTTATAAAGCGCGCATCTTGTTTTCATTTTATGCCAGTCAAAATTCTAGTCAGTCATTCCAGTTAAAATTCCAGTGAGAAGTGGTTGAAATCGTTTTGCGCTTGTGTGACCGTAGTTGTTCTACTGTACAAAGTGAGATAAAATTGTTAAGCTTTGTGAGCAACTATTCGCATTGCTGGCGCTGGAATCGTTTTGAAGTTTGATGAAGCATATAAGCCTCGTTTTTGAATCGATCATGTTTTGTGTATTTTGTAAATATATTCTTTATAGTTAGATCATTGTATTTTTTTAGCTGCGGAAAAAAGTTTTCTAAGCAATCAATTTTTATTTTGCCAAAACTACTGTTTAAGGTTCTTCAGTCTAGCGGCAAACTATTTCTTGAGTCGCAAGAAATAAAATTAAACGCAACTTTACTTTAACGTAGGTATTTGGGTTATTTAGTTAAACTGGTGCTTTTCGATTCCCAAGTAAAATTGTGACAACTTTTCAGAGTTATTTAAATGTTACAAATCTAAGTAACTACTAATGACATTTGAACACGTATTTCCGAAAACATCCAACTACGCATTTAAACAATTACTTCGCTCCGCATACAAATTAGTTGTTAAACTTGAATGCAAATTAATAATTTACAGTAAGTTTTGACATTGCTCTGATTTTAAATTAAAGTAAATTTGTTCCTATAAGTCGTTATTACAAAGAAATATTATATTCAATACTTACTTATTTATTTTCGACTGTTATTATGTTTGTAGTTTCAATAATACATTATATTTTGTAAAATTCAACCTGAGTGTTTATAACTGTTTCATAAATATGTGTATGCAGAAATCTAATTTTTAAAAAAAATTCTTAAAGTAAACCCAAGAACGACATGTTGTGTTGTTCTGTAAGATGGTTCATTTAAACTACTGCTGTTCTCTACAACTGTTTCAAAATAACCGCAAAATTTAAATATTGTTTTTTCACCAAAATTGCAAAAATATTGGAAACTTAATCATAACTTATTATTGATTATAAAAAAAGTATTTACAATTTTTTTTATGTCAGTTTGCCACATTGGTGTTTATTTACATTTTATCAATATTATTGAGCAATGCAAATGAACGTACAAATGAAAGCGATAAAGCACCATTTTTTTAAAAAGTGTGTTGAGCTTTTGCAGTAATTCTCACAAGATAAACTGTTCTCTGCAATGAGTTCTCCGCAGTGTCCATGGCAATACTGTCACTCAATCATTAAACTGCTAAAATGAGTAAACGCTAAGTTTTTTGAATCATACGGAAATATAATTAGCCATTTGTTAAATTACGACTTGTGACTATAGCTGCTGAGCTATTGCTCTCCACAGCGTTTACGACATATTTATATATACATGAAATATATAGAAGTTTTTTCAAAATTTTTTGCCGGTGTTCATCAGGAAAGTACTCAATAACTTCGAGTCAGAACGTTTAAATAATTAAATTTCAGACCACAAATTTTTTAATTCAACATTAATTTTATTTTATTTGCCCAACAGACTGTTTTGGCTGTCTGGTCTCGTCAGGGGACGGTTCGAAATCTGAAAAACCAAAACAAATGAATAAAAATACAGTTCAAACAAAGCGCTTGAATGCCGGCGAAAAATGTAAAACAACAACAAGAGAAAATCTACAATTGTAATATTGATCGATAAATGAATTCTATTGCCAAAGAAAAAGTTTTTTGCGTAGCTTGGTCTATTGTTTGAAAATAATAAAAAAGCGTAAATTAAAAAGGTTCGCATTAAAAAATGCGTTAAAATTTTGATTATATAGTGTAGACTGCACTGAAAAATACGGTAAAAAAATTCTTAAGAGATGCGTTTCAAAATGACAATTATCCGGGTACGAATTAAAATTAAAACAATAAATTTGTTTTTATGGTATAATTTAAAAATATTGTTTGTTTAATAAGTATTTAGTGTAGAGGTGCATAATTTATTTGCTGATCAAGAAAGTGGATAAAGGTGCGACGTAAAAATAAGGTAAACCGAGTGTGTAAATTAGTAAATACAGTGTATAATTATTAATTGCCAGCGTGATTAAAACTTTGTAATTTAAATTTATTTCGATGTCGACATTTTGATACCAACTCTTAGCGTTTATTTAGTAAATTTTTGGATTTAACCTGAAATGTTTGTAATTTTGTTGATAAGCATAAGTTGCATGTTTTTGAACGACATTGATATGGAGTTGCGTGGTGTACGATTTCCATCTTATTTGTGGCAATTACCCAGATTGTTTTAATTTCTAAAACAGCTTTTGATAGTTTAGTGGAGCTAATTTTTCTATTGTCTTTAAAAGACTGGTTATGGTTATCATATCCGGGTTTATATGCTATATTGCAAACCATGCTGCGAACCGGGAGACATATCCCTTTTTAATGCAAACTTGAATCATCCTCCCAATATAATAAACAATTAACCGAAATGATTTCACACGCAAATCAAAAAATTCATACAGCTTACAAGAATTTAATAAAATAAGCCAGGAATATCAATCAGCCCTCGAAAAAAGTGTGTATAGGGAAAATTAATCTACGTAAAATAAAAACTAAAAAAAAGATCAATGCAACTCAATTTCAAAAAACAGATCAAAAAAGATTATTTAGTTCAAGCCTCTTTCAATAAAGAAGTTGGCACTAACATTGAAAAAGAATTTTTTACCCTTCTTAACAAGCATTTCCCACCCAGCAACAAATACCACAAAATTTTTAACAAAAACAACATAAAATTAAGCTTTAGTTCCATGCCAAACTTGAAATTTATTATAAATAAGCAAAACGCTTCACATCTGAGCAATCCAGATAACAAAGTAGACGCCCAACAATGCAATTGTAGATCAACCGAAAATTGCCCACTTAACGGAAAATATGCTGCAGAAACTCAATAGTATACAAAGCCCCCCTAAAACCTGATGAAACGGACTAATTTTATTATAGCAGTTACGCAACGTCAT